>CM022945.1:155058589-155316600 GCA_012931725.1 Litsea cubeba | reverse complement strand
AAGAGAAGACCCAGCTAAAACAAGAAGTCAAGAAAGGCAGAGGCTTCCTCTACCGGCTTCCACTGGAGGGCACAAAAACTCCGGCGACGCCTAGCAACTGTATCTTTCTGGAGCCACCTCATCTGCACGGACTTTCACTGAGATGACAACCCGTCGTCAAGGTTCTTCTCACCTTGAGACCTGTGACTTAAAGGTCAACACCCCTTCCTGACATGAAGAATTCCAGCTATTGATGCTTGGGACGATGAATTAGTCAACGAAAGAAGAAATGTTGCTGGATGCTGTTCAGGACTTGTTCCCGGAAATGCTTCCGTGCAAACACAATCAATGAGGATGGCCAACTCTGCTGCTGATACCATCCTCAGTAAATGAAAAAAGGAAGACTTCTTGATCCTGAAGGACAATCGTCCAAACGAAGACCCTTCTCAAGAAGCTCTCGAAGTTGGTAGAGGCACCCGCTCTGGTCGGGACTACCACAAAAATTACAACCAATCTTCCTTTACATATGTAAATCCTTCGGGAAAAGATGTTGTAAGCGCCCCTAGTCGCAACAATGATGAACATGCAGTCCCTAAGGAGGCTTTCAAGTATGACTTGATTGAACACTTCAAGCACATACCTGCACTTCTGCACATCCTAGATTTGTTGCGAATGTCTTCGCACACTCGTGATAATCTCATCTCAGAATTACAAAAGCTGAATGAGGATGTCGACAAACATGCCCCGCAAGTCCTCCAAATTGAAATGGATTACTGGGTCAAAAACTTAGAAGCCTCCTCAAAGGGAGAAAAGAAGAAAACTAAGGGATCATGCATTGAATGCCTCTCGGTTAAAAAAGCAGCCAGTGCAACCATCGCCTTCACAAAGGATGACCTCCTACTTGGCGAAACCAGGCACAACCGACCCCTGTATTTCACAGGGTACATCAAGGAAATGCCTATGCACAGAGTTCAGATCGACCCAGGTTCTGCACTCAACCTCATCTCCACATCGGCTCTCGAAGAGTTGGGCATCCCACCCAGCAAGCTGAGCCACACATCTGTATCTATCTTTGGATACGATGGGAGTACTCAAAGGCCTATCGGAAAAAATCAGATTCAAGTTGCAGATCGGTGATCTTATATCTGAGGTCACAGTGTATGCAATAAAAACCCCTTCATGCTACAACATCCTTCTCGGACGCCCTTGGATCCACGAGAATGGCGTTGTCCCTTCAACTCTACATCAATGCATCAAGTTTGTTGGCGACGACGGCATGATACATCGAGTCTTTACGAACAGAAAACCTTTCAAAGGTAAAGAAGTCCACTTTGCAGACTCACAAATGTATGAAGGTGAAAAAGAAGAAGAGGAGAAGCACGCAGCACCCTTTGCCAAAAATCACCAGAAAGATAAAGGCAAGGCTGCTCAACTATCGCCGGAAGAAAACAAATCATCCAGTAAATCCGAAGAGAGCATTCAAACTCCCTTCATCATCTCCCTCAAACCTTCAAAACCTTTGGTCATCACAACTATAGTGAAGAAGGTAAAGCAAAAGCCTGGGGGCAAATTTGTTGTCCCTTTCGTGTCTATCATGCAAGACACAGATTCGGATTCAGAGCCAGAAGACGACACATCTTCAAGCCGAGCTGACACTTAGCAAGTTCAGCCTGCTCTCACTCCAATGGAGACAACTTCTGACATAGAAGATCCTACGTCAGCTTCCTTCGTTGTTCCAGTAACTTCAGCAAAGGAAAAGCCGATCTTCTTCCATAGATTGGATGCTTCTTCATCAAACTCTATGCTTGCACCTTTCCAAAATAAAGGTATGCCTCAACTATCCTTATATAGTTCTGTGGCACAAGCTATTATGAAGAAAATGGGCTATGACGCTCAAAACCCAGTCGGTTTGGGAGAAGGACGCCGTATTCTCACGCCATTGGGGCCCGTCTTGACCAAAAGCCAGCTGGAAGATTGGAGACTCTACGGCTATGTAGAAAAGTCTTCACACGAGTTAGGGTATGATCCTGATACTCCCCTGAGACAGTTGACACAAAGGCTTAAAAGTCAATATACTGACCAAGCCTCAACATCTCAAGTCCATGAAGACATCGATCTCCCTGGATATCTCTTTGATGAGTCACCTGACAAAGATCCAGGAAGCTCATCCAATTGGCACGATTTCTCCGAAAATGAAGAGGAGTTGTTCGATGGCACAGACGTGTGGTCTTCTGACCCAGAAGAACCCTCATCTCCAAAAGAAGTAGTCTACTTCGATCCGGTTTCAACAGGCGATTGGGATCATCTCATAGCAAGCCTTGGGAAAATTACCGATTAAGAAGACCCGTGGAAAGGAAACAAAACCTTGGTCTGGAAATGCCTTTGAAACCCCATAAGGTTTCGTTGAGCTGGAAGCCTCTGAAAATATTGTGGAGGAACCACCTTCGAACCTTCCAACAGAAGATCCTGTTCAAAAGATAGACTTGGGAATACCAGATAACCCACGCCCTGTATTCATAAGCAAGAATATAAAGGATGAAGAGTTACCCGAGTATATCGCCTTTCTTCGTGAGTTCGTTGATTGCTTTGCATGGTCTTACGCTGAAATGCCTGGCTTAGACCCCAAAATAGCGGTCCACAAACTCAATCTTCAAAAAGACATCAAGCCTGTCAAGCAAGGCCAAAGAAGATTCCGTCCAGATGTGATGGATAAAATTGAACAAGAAGTTCAAAAACTCAAAAGCGTCGGCTTCATCCGTGAGGAACAACATCCTGAATGGTTGGCCAACATTGTCCCCGTGACAAAGAAAAATGGGCAGATCAGGGTCTGTATTAACTATAGAGACCTGAATGGCGCATGCCCAAAAGATGAATTTCCGCTCCCCATACCAGAGGTAATGATTGATAATACCTATGGATTCGAGCGAATGACATTCATGGATGGTTTCTTCTCCGGCTACAATCAGATAAAGATGCATCCTGAAGATGAAAAACATACATCTTTTCGAACCCCATTTGGCGTGTATTGTTACACTATCATGCCATTTGGTATGAAAAATGCTGGTGCCACATATCAGAGGGCTATGATGAAAATATTCCAAGATATGCAGCACAAGATGGTTGAATGTTACGTTGATGACCTCGCCGTAAAAAGCAAAAGAAAAGAAGATCATCTCGAAGACCTTCGAGAAGTCTTCCTCCGGCTTCGCAAACACAAACTGCAGATGAATCCTTTGAAATGCTTTTTGGGCGTCTCGTTGGGTAAGTTCCTCGGATTCTTAGTTCGGAAAGCTAGAATAGAGCTTGACCCTATAAAAGTCAAAGCCATTCTAGAAATGCCCTCTCCAAGAACCTTGAGAGAACTCAAAGGGCTTCAAGGGAGATTGGCCTACATCAGACGGTTCATCTCCAATCTTTCGGGGAAATGCCGTCCATTCTCCCGGTTGATGAAAAAAGTGTAACTTTGTCTGGGATGCTGACTGTGAAGCTGCTTTCCAAGACATCAAGTCATACTTGACAAAACCTCCAGTGTTAGCTGCTCCTACCACTGGAAAACCATTCATCTTATACACAAGAGCCCTTGATCACTCTTTGGGAGCTCTGCTTGCGCAAGAAAATGATCAAAGAAAAGAAGCTGCTCTATATTACCTCAGCCACATGCTAGTAGGTGCAGAGCATCGCTACTCTCCAGTCGAAAAAGAATGTCTTGCAGTGATGTTCGCCGTACAAAAGCTGCGTCACTACTTGCTTTCCAACACAGTATACCTAGTCTCGAGAGTCAACCTCTTGAAGGTCCTTGTCACAAAGGCAGATTCTCTTAATGCTCGACTGGCAAAATGGTCCATCCTTCTGTCATAATTTGATATTAGGTATGTACCACAAAAGGCAATCAAAGGGCAAGCTCTAGCGGACTTCCTCGTAGAGCATCCATTGCCTAAAGATTCTCCGCTCAGAGATGATCTCCCAGACGAACCAGTCTACAATGTGGAGACTTTCTCACAAAGTGCCTCCTGGGACATGTACTTTGACGGTGCAACCAGGACAAATGAAAAAAGACAGCTGATCTCGGGAGTTGGCATCCTCTTTGTTAGCCCTGACAAATATATGATTCCACACGCTTTCTCACTACTGGAACCATGCACAAACTTTGCAGCTGAATAACAAGCTCTGATCCTAGGATTAGAACTCGCCATCGAATCCAGTATCACCATGCTGGAAGTCTTTGGAGACTCTCAAAGCTCAACAAAGCATTGAACTTTACCAAGCACGCATGGCAGGATCTTTTGACAAAAAGGTCAGGCAACGCGCCTACAAAAAGGGTGACTTGGTCCTTGCAGTAAAAAGACCAATGGTCTTCGCTCACAAGTCCAAAGGCAAATTTGAGCCAAAATGGGAGGGACCCTACGTCATCGACAAGGTTTTCTCCAATGGCGCATACGCACTCCTAAATATGGAAGGTGACAGATGTATGCTGCCCATCAACGGCACATTCTTAAAGAGGTACTACCCTTGAAGACTTACCCAACTGGGTAAGAGCAATGCCTGTACGGCCAAAACCGGTTTCCAGGTACACGCTCGCTAAGCCCACCTTTTTTTTTTTTTTAGAATTTTCATATCAAATGTTGAAATTTCTAAAAATTTAAACAATGCTTACTTTCATCGTTTCATTGTTCAAAAATCCAAGTTTAGGAACCTTTCCCTAACTTGACCAAAATTTTCAACCCTTGAACCCAAAATTCATGGTTTGAAACAAAATCCGGATTCAGGGATTTCCACCCTAGTCCACCCTACCTTTTACCGCCAAAATGGTTTTAGGTCAAAACTTATGACCCTTGTGTCTTTAAACAAAAAAAAATGGTTTTTTCAAAAAACCGCGGGGAAGCGACGCTTAGTCGATACTCGCACAAATCGGAAGCATACGAACCACGTTCGACACTTCCAAAATCGCAGGGAAGCGACATTTCGTCAATGCTTGCAAAATCCAAAACCGTGGAGACGCAACATTTCAGTTGATATCTACAACCCAAATTTCAAAAGGTTCAAAAAAAAAAACCTAAATACCGTGGAGACGCAACATTTCAGTTGATATCCACAACCCAAATTTCAAAGGTTCGAAAAAAACAAAAAAAAAACCATGGAGACGCAACATTTCAGTTGATATCCATAACCCAAAGGTTCGAGAAAACCACAAATTTCAAAAATCGTGGGGAAACGACATCAAGTCAGTACCCGCAAAACCAAAATTTTTGAAAAAGCAAGGATGCGACATTCCATCGATACTTGCACCCAAATCCGCGAGGATACGACATTCCATCGATACTCACAACCGAATGAGCAAGGATGCGACATTCCATCGATACTTGCAAGAACATTTAGCAGGGAGGCGACTTTTAGTCGATACTTGCATTTTTGAAAACCAAACAGGCTATAAATGCCACGAACTGGCTATAAATGCCACCAAAACAGGCTATAAATGCCACAAACCGGCTATCAATGTCACAAAACAAAACCGGTTATCAATGCCACAAACAAGAAAATTGGCTTTCAAAAAACCCGGCTATCAATGCCACAAGCTCGGCTATCAATGCCACCAAAAACCGGCTATAGATGCCACAAAACAAACTTGGCTATCAATGCCATCAAAACCGGCTATCAATGCCACAAATCGGCTATCAATGCCACAAAAAAGCTGGCTCTCATGCCAAAATTCGGCTTCCATGCCACAAACAAAAATTTGGCTTCCATGCCAAAACAATCATTTGACAAAAGATTTTCACAAAATGACAAGCTTTTGGCCAAATCCCATTTAGCAATTACTTTTATCACAAAAAGATTTAAGTGAGCGTAGGGAAAACAAAAAAAAAAGTACAAAAAAAATACATGTGGTACCAAAAAAAAGAAAGTGTTCACAAGCACTACAAAAAAAAGTACCAAAAAATACATGTGGTACCAAAAATAGAAAGTGTTCAAAAGCACTACAAAAAAAAAAGAGAAAAGTACCAAAAAAAAATACAAGTGGTACCAAAAAAGAAAGAAGGATGGTTTCTGTTAAAAAAAAAAACAGGAGCTCAATCAAAAATGGTCTGCAGCCAAGAGTTCAGCTCCTTAAGCAAACTTTTGGCCTCAGCCGTCAGGGATTCCAAGGCACGCTTCTTCAGGAATTTGCCATGAGATGCTGGAGTGGGCTGTAACCGTTCTTTCGCACCGGGAAGCTTCCCCCGAGCAGTTTGCCATTGTTTGTTCTCTTCAGACTTCCTTTTAAGAACTCGATTGGCATCTGCAACCCGGCGAATCAGAGCACTCTCCCTGTCACGAGCCTCTGTTATTGCAGTCCACTTCGCAGCGACTTGTGCCTGCAGATGCTCAAGACATTTCCTAGCCTCATCGACCTCCTTATCAAGGATGTTAAGGTCATGTGTCAGCCCAATGATGTTTAGCTCTTCTAAGTTCTTCTCTCGGACTACCTGCTTCTTGCTTTCTGTAGCCTCATCCAGGTTAGACTGAGCCTTATCCGTAGGGTCCAGGAACATCTCCTTGAAGAACTGGTCGTCAGGAAAACCCATGGTCTCAAACCACCTGTCACCCAGCTCAATGATCCTATCAACGATCGCCCTGGCACTTGTGACATCCAGACCAGCCTCTTCGGCATCACCAAGAATCTCACGCACATGCTGGATCATCCCAAATCCGGCATCTAAGTGCCCAGAAAGCAAAGTCTCAATCCAAGAGCTCAGAACCCGCACCACCACCTTCTTCGTAAAAAGAAGAGATGGCCCAGCTGAAGATTCGCCCAACTCCGTTGGTCGGCTGCTCATGTCATCACCTGTTGGAAGAGTAACAAAAGAACTCTTTCCAGTTGAAGCTGCTCTTGCTCGGGAAGGAATCTCAGCATGAGGTATCTCCTCAACATTGTCAGAACTGGTACCAGGAATCTCTACCTCTGAATCAATCTCTGGCATACCTTACTCTGGAAGCGACGGATTCTCCTCTGTCACTTCAAAACCAACCAAAGAAACACAAAAAGGTATGAATATGATCCTGTTTGAAAATCATTATCAGGGTTATTACTACAAAACACCTTCTTCGACGACTGGCGGAACACTCTATTCCTCCATGAACTCATCGGAAGCATCATCAACATTTGCGTCCATCGATGGTTCAAAATCATCGGAATCCTGTGGCAAGTCAGCTGGCAAGAAAAATGTTAGCAAACCAAGTCACAGACATAAAAAAAAAGAAGAAAACAAAAGAAGTCATACCAAATGGAGACTCTGGATTCACTCCAGAGTCCCTCGGTTCTTCTTCAGGTACCCCGACAGGATCCGTCACCACCTCATCGACTGGAACCTCAGGCATCACCAAGTCTTCCTCTGCTAAAAAAAATAAAAGCAGAAACAAGAAGCAAATCAGAACATGGAAAAATCCCATGAAAAGAAATGGAAAGAGAAAAAGGAAGAATCATACCTTCACCGACGGTCTCTTCTTCTCGGCTTCTCTTCTCTAGAGGCTCGTCAGCATCCACTGGCACATCCTCATTGATAGTAAGAGGAACTTCCAAGTCAGGAAAGTCCTCGTGCTGCCCCTTGCTGCGATGATGACTCCTCCTCCTCTTACTCCTGCGGGCTCGCTTCTTAGAGGAACCTGCCCCGCTGTCAGAGTCAGGTTTCCCACTTGACTTCTCACTGGATGGTCTACTCTTGCCAGTAGACTCCACGGAAGCTTGCCTCTGTGCCGCTTGCATCCAAGCACCAAGTTCGGCTTCCTCCTGTTTCCTAGCTACTCTAAAGCCTCATTAGGTATTTCTCGAACAGCTTCAGAACCAATGACGCCCTGGTCACCGAGAAAGCCTATCTTGTGTTTCTCTCCAGAAAAGAAGGCCCAAACTTCCTCTCGCCGGACGCCATCCGACTTTCTAAGGCCCTTTCCAGATGCCAGCTTCACATCAAGCTCCTTCTTGGAAAGCCCCCGATATGCCGAAAAGCTCTCCGCGAACCACTTCGCAAAGCCGGCAGTCCGGGAAGTCAACAACACAGGATAAGAGATCATGGCTGTAGTGTCTTCAGCACTATAGAAAGCCCATGCATTTCTCCCATCCTGTAAACCTCCAAAGCGCTTCACCATGCTTGAAGGCGCTCCAACAACGCCTTGAGAAAAGCCCAGCTGCAAAGCAAAGCGAGAGGGTACATACGGCTGGATGTCAACGAAAAGATGTCTGCAGTACACCATCGTGCCGACACGTATGCTGAAAAGCCACTCTCTCTCTGCATTCGTCAAGGAGTAATGCCTTCCCGACCCCGCCCTGGTAGAGTCTCGGGGGGCACCAAAATCAAAAGCCTTCTTCTGCAACTCCGGAGAAAGCTTCATTGAAGACTGCCCCATCTCGACGTCCCTGAACCGTCGGATCCTCATGCGGGCAAACAAAAGTGATTCGGACACGGCTTTGCCCTTAGCCAGTCGAATCATCAGAGGATCATCATCCTGTGCAGCACCCAGCCGGTGGAAGCCAGGACAGTGGTACACGTACCACGAATAAAAAATGTGGGCTGAAAATTCCCTATTCATGGGAAGCCCAAGCCGAACCAAAAAAGCAGCAGCCTGCAGTTCGGTACACAGGTAGGAGTAAAGAGCTGGCACCAAAGCAAGCTGCTCTCCAAACGCCATCTGACAAGCCGGAAAAACACAATGCGGCCTGATGTGCGTTCCATCTCCTCCAGCAAAAATAGCCTCACCAAGCCAATAAGTGAGGTAAACAGCGAGATCTCTCCGCAGTGCAATGTCAGGACATATGGCGTTTGTACTCGCACAGAAATCTCTCAACTCTTCTTGCATGGCTAAGATCTTCTTCAAACTTGGATCCTGGGCCCTGGCTTCTTGGGTCACACTATCAGAAGACTCCCTGCTGTCAAAAAAGTTGGGGAACGAAGAGCTAGAACTCTTCTAACTGCTGGATCTAACTTTCAAACCCTCATTCTCCTTCAAAAAATCATAGAAGGGGACGAGCTGAAAGTACAAAAGCCTGACCTCCTCAGACTGCCCCTCAAGGACGCTGTCAATTGGTGTAAACTCCTCATAGAGTTTGCCAAGGATGGGCAATCCAGTAATGGCGCTCAGCTCCTTCAAAGAGAAACCAATCTCACCATTCGTCACAACGAAGGTATTGGTTTGTGGGAGAAATGACTCCAGCATAGCCATGAAGGCCTCGTCGGAAAAGATCACGGTCTCCGTAAAGGCACGGACCGCATAAAAAATCCCGGCTTCCTTCAAAACGGTGCCACCAATCAGCAGGACGCGATCAGTCCACGACTTCCACTCGGAGTCAGCATTGAAATGGCCACGAAGTCGAAAAGGCTTTATCCAATTGCTGCCATCACCGCTGAAAATACCAAGGCCCACCGGTCTCAAATCGACCGATGGATAGTCAGAACCCTGGTAGCCGCTGGATGGCATCAACAGGTCCATGTCAACAGGCGACCTCTCCGTATATCCAGGAGAACCACCAACAAAAACCCCGGTCTTGATTACATTTGTCCTTCTCACCCAGCTTGGAGGATCTTCCCTCTTAGAGCACGTGGGGGCAAGGCTCATGATCGAGACGGTGCGATCAAACGTCGACCGGGTAACAACAGTCTTCTTCTCACCATCTGCTGTGAAAGAGAACTGAAAACATCTCCTCTGGTATGTCATGTCATCAGGGATGGCATCACCGAAGAAGAAGGTAGGCTTGGGCAAAACCCTCTGATCTTCCATTACCCATGGACGACTGCTTACCATGATCTTATAGAATTCCTCTCCCTTGAGAGTGATCAGTCGCTGCCTCATCTCATCTCTGTTGAGGGAGTCGCATTCTTCCAGATTTCTCTCAACATACTGGACCTTCTCAAAGGCCTGCTGAACGGCCGGATTAGAAGATCTAGCAGATCGACGAGGTACGCTTGTAGCAGGCTCTTTACCCTTGTTCGTTCTGGAGGAACCACCTGAAAAGGATGGAAAAGAAAAAGATCAAACATCAAAATGATAGAATCTAGCTAAAAAAATCTGGCGAAATTTTGACATGATGACGGGGCAATTCCTAAGAAAAGGAATTATCCCGAAAGAAATAGAAAGCTTGAAGATGGGCTCAACATTGCTGCGAGCTCCGAAACTCCAAACTTTCGAAACCTCAAAGTCTCCGCAAAATCAGGAAGGGCTCAACATCGCTGCGAGCTCCAAATTCCCAAATTTGCGAAAACTTTCAGGTATGCTATCACATCATGCTACAATTCAATTTACAAAAATATACATGCATGAACATCTTGGTAAAAAAAATGCATTATCAATGATGAGCAAAAAAGAAGAAAAAGAAAACTTTCTCAAAAAAAAAAGGGAGAAAGAAAACAAAAAAAAAGAAAAGAAACTTTCTCAAAAAAAAAAGGGGGGAAAGAAAACAAAAAAAAAAAGAGAGAAGAAAAAAGGGATGGCCCACAGGCCTCGTGACCGTACGGCCAGATCCATACGGATCTGTCCGTACGGCCCACAAAAAAAAAAAAGTGCAAAAAAAAAAAAAAACAGCACGAAAAAAAAAGAGGGAAAACACGTGTAAAAAAAAAAGAAAAAAACACATGGAAAAAAAAGAAGAAAGAAAAAATAAGAGAAAGAACTTTTTATTTTTCCTACAATGGAGTTTTCTTGAAAAAGGGAACTTACTTGAAGCCATTGATGGAGAAGAAGAAGAAAAGTCTTGAAGATCTTGAAGAAGAAGAACTCTTGGTCTTGAAGCCCTCTTGGGATTGTTGCAAAAGAAAGCAATAAGAGCAAGAGATCCAAACTCCTCCTTGCTTTTATAGAAGAGAGCAAACCAAAGAAGGAAAGAAGAAAGAGGTAAGAGTTACTAATTAGTAGCCTTACCAAAAGAAAGAGATTAGAAGGATTCTTTCCCAAAAGAAAGATATCTTGAGGGATTCTCTCCCAAAAAGAAATCAATGAGAGATTTTCTCCCAAAAGATAGGATCAATAGAAAATTCTTTCCCAAAGGAGGATATCTTGAGATATTCTCTCCCAAAATAAAGGGAACATGAGAGATTCTCTCCAAGTAAAGATATTCTTAGATATTCTCTATCCAAAGGAGATATTTTTGGATATTCTTTACAAAAATGACACCATATGAGATCTAAGCCATTTCAAAAGCTTAAGGTCCCATGGGTTAGCCCATATGAGCCAGGTTTGACCACCTAGGCACAAAAAAAAAAAAAAAATTTTGGGCTTTTAGTCAAAGAGAAATCCCTCTTACCAAGAGTATACAAAAATGGTTCCATGCCTCTTTTGAGTTGATTGGACCATACAAAGAAAATTCCAAGCCCCATGAGCTTCCAAAAATCAAACCATCCAGCCTCATATACCAAATTGAGCCAAAATCTTGAAATTGACATTCCACAAAAATCCAAACCAAATCCTAGTCCCCTAACTTGCCACATACAGCTTGTTAGGTCACAAGACCAAAACCAAAAACCAAAACCTGATCCCCTAACTTGCCACATATAGCCTGTTAGGTCACAAGATCAAAACCAAAATTGATCCCCCAACATTCCACATACGGCTTGTTGCGTCACACGGTCAAAACCAAACCCGACCCCCTAACCTGCCACATACAGCCTGTTAGGTCACAAGGTCAAAACCCAAATCCACATCCCTGATGTCATCTTCAAAACTTTGCCTCGAGATGGTACGTGATCCCTTTCACTACCATAAAATTCCCCTGGAAGCTCAAAAGGCTACAAATACTAAAAAGAATGACTGCTCAAAGACTCTTGGTCCAGTCACAAGCTCTCCTTCAAAAATCTCTTCGAGGCACATCGACTACAAATGATAAGCAACTCGTCACTGTACCTCGAGGGGGCATTTGTTGACACCAAAAATGTCACTTTGCCTCTTCAAGATCCAAAGAGCTACATGAAGTCGCAACCTGCCATAAATAGGCAATGCTACTTCCAAAAAATCAAATCTTGTCAGAATCAAACAAAAACTGCAAGATCCTTCAAGACAGCCAAAAGAGGAGTACACAAGAAGTTTCGGGCCATTTCAAAATCATTTGGCCTAACTTCGCTTCTCCGGCAGCTGAAAAGGAGCTCCCGGCGGCGAAAGCATCGGAGACACTAAATATTCGATCAGAGCCGATGGATGGTCTCAAAATACATCCAAAAGGCTCCACGTCAAGTTCCGAGTCAAACCGACAACGTTTGACCCTACATCAACCCTCGAACAGCTAAATCAAGCCTCTCGGCGGCGAGAACCACCGAGGCCATCACTCATCAGATAGAGCACATAGACGGCTTCAAAATGCTTACAAAGGGCCACACGTCAAATTTCAGGTCATTTCGACAACATTTGACCATACTTTGATGCTCGGAAGCCAAATCACGCCTCTCGACGACGAAGCTCCCCGGGACCATGGTTTCCAAGACAGAGCCTATGGATCATCTTAAAATGACTCCAATAGGTTCCCTGTCAAATTTCAAGTCAATCGGACATCGGTTGACCGCACATCAAACCGCGACATCTTCATCGCGACAAAAGCATGTCTACTGGTGATAGGACCCCAAACGGGTTCAAAACTCAAACAAAAGCCTATGGTTAGTCTTATTTATTGCTCAGGAGGCTTCACCTCAAATTTCAGGTCATTCCGACATCGTTTGACCCAATTTCAGCTTCTGACGGAAAATCGGCAGCTCTGCGCAACAAAGTCTTCGGCTTTCTCGGAAAATTGGAAACTTTGCAAAATAAAATGCAAGGATTCTCATCAGATTTTCTACAGGGAAATCAGGCCAATAAATGATAAAAAATGTCAAGGAAAAATACAGAAGAAAAAAGAATAAAAAAAAGTAAAAACGGACACAAAACGGGACAAAAGGGCCTGCAACCCTGGGGCCCGGGATCACCCGGTGGGCTCCGGAAACCCCATTTTTCGCCGTTTTTTTCGCGATTCGAAGCGTCCGGCATCTGGTATTTTTCAAAATTCATACTTTTGAGACACCAAATCCTCTGACATCCGTCAAAAACATGGGTTAATCATCAAGAGTATCGAAAACAATATTGATCGCCACCCGGTCAACCAAAAAAAGTGTGATTTCTACCCGACCGATCGAGAAATCGACAGGACAGATGGTACCGACCGGCTGTTGGCAACCAACACCTGAAGTTACATGGTCATCAGATGTCGATCTATATGAAGATCCATCGATGATCATCGCCAGAAGAATCCCAGAAGACGCGGCACGGCCTACGACTCTTCAACTGCTCGGCGACCACTTAATGCGATTAATTGACTAGCTTTATTAGTTATTAATCCATTTCTTTGGACGGACCAATCAGAAGCAAGCATCCGGGAGTTACAAGTCAAGAGATTCATGGCATTTAACCCATGAAACTCCTCCCATCATGGCGATTAAAGGCGATTAAATGCCCTCAATCTCCTCCGGCCAATCAGAAGCCAAGAAAAAGGAGTTACAAAATAAAGAATTCAATCTTGTAACTCCTCCCTTTATGTAGCTTTATGACAATTAAGGCTCATAAACCCTCCTAAATGGCTACCTAAAAGCCTATAAATAGGAGAGCATTCCAAAGAATTCCAGATCGGAAAAACGAGACAAATCCCAGATCAGAAAAAAGCATAGAAATTCAGAGAAGGAAAGGAGAGAAAACTCTGCGGAAGTTCTACACCGACCACCGCTACAAGGTGACAAAAGTCCCTTGGGGGGTACCCCCCCCCCCCCCCCAAGGTCCTTGCCTTCTCCTTCTGCCTCCAAATGGCTTAGACGTGGCTTTTCAGCCCGTTTACTCGGCTTTTTATGCGTGGCCCAGTTCTCATACAACTTACAAAAGAGCGAGTCTACCCACCACAGCCCGTTCGAGCTTGCTACGGGGCAGCAACCACTTACCTAACAGAGGCTTTTGGCCCTCACCTAGGCACACTTGTGCCATACTTAGTCTTTTCTCATGTACATGTGTAGTAGGAGTTTATAGACCGTAATTATTGTACATAGTCTTCTGTACCCATGTAGTGTCTATAAGAGTCTTGTATAGTGTAGAAGAGTGTAGAAGTGATCGTCAGTGTTCTTGGGGAGCTTCTGGAAGGAGCTAGGGAGAGAAGTGTGGAATGTTCTAGAGAGTCCAGAAGGTTCCTAGTCCGCTAGATCGTCGACACGTGGCATGATCATAACCGTCCATTGTACATAGGGGAGTCTATATAAGGGGGAGGACTCCTCATTTGGGAGGCACCTCAGAAGAGACCGTAGCGGTAGGCATAGATAAAGATCCTATATCAAGGTTATAAGGAAACAGTTCAATAGAGCAATCAGTAAAGAATGATGAAGTGGGGATAGATGGTAGGTGAAACTCGGGCATGGAGGAGAACATTATTTGTTCCCAAAAGATGACATGTTGAGAAATGCGAAGTCGTTTGGAGAGTGGATCCCAACACCTATAGCCTTTGTATTCAATCCCATAACCCAAGAAGCAACCCTTAATCGAGTAGGGTGAGCTCGATGCTCTAACTTGGTCCGTTCATGTGGTTGAAGGAGGACGAAGCAAGCACAAAAGGAAAGAGCTTTTACGAGGACAGAAGCAGGGATTAACATCGAATAACATAGTGAGCGGACTAACCTGGAGAGAGACTCAACCGCTAAAGAAAGCTAGCACCGGGGGTCGTTACCCACTTAGTGATAGGTAGAGACAGGCCAATTCGCAAGAGAGCTTGAAGCTAATAAACTGCTTTGTCGGGCCGGGGAGTATGGGATTCCCATCCTCAGTTGTGCTAGGTCTGGTAAAACCCATCCGTTGAGGTCTGTTATGGTAAAGATTGAAATAGAGGGGCCTGCCTTGCTCTGGTATACTTCCAAGTTGAATGATGATGCTACGTCGTGTGCTTACTCACCTTCGGTGACCCTAGGGAAGACAACTCAAAAAGTAAGGATTAAATCGTGCTCTCCTTGCTAGCTTAACACGACCCAAGAAGAAGAATATGAGTGGGATAAACAAAAAAAAGCTTGTGATTGGAGTGAAGGATAGAGGCTAATTACAGTCATAAACCAGCTACTAAGTCTCCGTTGAGAATTCACGCTTTTTCATTCACTATCTCCTATGTTTCAAACTTTGTTAGATCGCTCCTTTCGTTCCCTCCATTCGAAAGAGTATGAGAGATAGCCCTAAAGAAAAGAATAAGCAGTTGTTCTTCCCGTTCTCGCCTCAAGCAAAGCAAGCTCTAGTGGTAGGGTGCTTTCCAGGTCACACTTTAGTCTTTTTCATCGACATAGTCAGAATCAATGGATGTTGCACAGGCAAAACGAAGGACCTTAGTCAGCTGATCAAGTAGTATATGGAATAAGTTTTTGTTAAGCGAGTGGAGTTTTCACTAAAACCTCTTTCTTAGCCCCTTGGTATAAGGTAAGTAAACTCCGGCTTGAGTACTAGAAAAGGAAGGAATAGATTGATATCCCTTTCTTTGCTTAGTTTTATGTTCGTATATTATAACATAATTCAAAGATGTTATCCCCCATCTGAAAGAATATTGAAACAAAGATACATCCTAACTCTCAGTCTGACATCTAATGACATTAGGGTCGTTGACTTCACAGAGAGAAGAAGTACCAGTACTCCCCACTTGGAAAGACAACGGATCCTCAACAATAACAATTCTCACCAAGTCATATAAAAATCGTAACACACCGTATTGAAAGATCATTATATAGTTGCTTTCGAGAACAGTGTATACCCAAGGGTATCACTTGCGGTTTCAGTAAAGACTCAAAGTCCAGACTGTAATCGAACTGCACAGAACCTACACCGGCACACCCCCTGGAAAGCCCGAAATTGCCATCGCAAGAAGCACGAACGGGTGGACATAGGACCTCCTTTTGGTCTTTGTTCTCTAAAAACCTGAGGTTATAGCCAAGCCAAGCGAATCAATAGCATCCTCTGCTCTCATCTGCATGGATGATGGCGAAGTCCACATATGGCTTGCGACCGTCAATCTGAACGGGTCCCCCACAATCTCCTGAGAAGTTAGATCCTCCTTTTCTTGCTTTTCGTTGTAGTTTGTATTTTTTTAAAAGAGACAAAAATCACACCTCTTGTCTTTCATTATTGATAAGGATTGTAAATCGGCTATAAACGCCAAAAATCGGCTATAAATGCCAAAAAATCGCCTTTTACGGAAAATCAAGAAAATGTCTCTTTTCTTAAATATATGTGCGATGGAAAACTTGAAAGAAGTTGATTTCCTTTTTTACTTGCGAAGGTTGATCTCCGGATCACCACTTGCAATTCCAAGTAAAATAGAAAATCTGGCACACCCACACAAAAGAAATGTTGATGCACGCCCCTTGCCCCCCGGTTACGAAAGGGTCGGACCCAACGGACTCCCACGTCCACCGACCTCGGTAGGACCAGGCATCAGGAGCGAGGTCCATCAATAGGAGGGCCCCAACCAGATCTTTAAATCTCTCTGTCTCATCCCCATGTGAGCCTCCAGGTGCGCACCTCACACAGCTAATAAACACCATCTCACTAGACCATTTCTATATATAAATGTTGCGGTATGCGCGTGCTAACTTTTCAGGGGCTTAATTGGCTTTGTGACAACAATGAAGGATAGGAGGAATTGAAAGATCTTAATGGGAACTAGGTATGTACAAAAAAACCAATCTCATACAATGTTGTTTTATGTGCGAAATGAGGTAACTTACTTCAACTGTTGCAAATGTGGACTTTTAAGATGAAGGGGCTAGGATGATTGTATGAGATTGATTTTTTGAGCATGCCTAGTTTCCATTAAGATCTTTCAATCCCTTTGCCCTGATTTTTTGGGCATATGTAGTTCCCATTAAGATCTTTCAATCCCTTTGCCCTTCATGTATTCCATAAAGCCATGTGATCCGTAAAAGCTTAGCTCATATATCGCACTTATGTAAGTGCGACTGACTTTGTGATCAATCTAAACCATCCACACTTACACGAGACCCCCTGATATATAAATATATATTGAGGACCCTCACCTCAGCTCAAGCGGAAAGGAGGGAATCATCATCTTGCACATGTGGGGCACACCTTCGGTCTATCCTAGTGGACTAAAACCCCCACGCCCTATAATGCAAGAGACCCACCGACTTTGACCCATGTGAATGGACTTTGCACCGTTGAATCAACTGCACACCATTAAACTTGTGGGCCTAGATAAAGATGATATGATGGTTGGATGGGGCTAACATTTTGTACATAAAATGGGCTCAAGTAGATCTTTAAGCTAAACCCCCCCCCCCCCCAACAACCCCATCCCCATGTGGGGCCCACAAGTGTGATCGGACGAGTTCCTGTCAGATTGAGCGTGGTGGAGGTCCTTTATATATATATATATATATCTGTGTGTGACTCTTACACCTCATATTTAGGCTATCGGCATTGGATATGAATCCAATGAGTCCCCCCATTGCGCTCATAGTAGTGTTGATAGTTACTCTCACTGGGGGGGGGGGGGGGGGGGGGGTCGACTGAAAAAAAAAGCCCTCCCTATTTAGATGGGTCCCATCGAGTTTGCACTCATGCAAATGGAATGTAAACCATTGGATGACTACACACCCATGAGAATGGATTGAACTTGTGAGCTACGGATGATGGGGTTAGGATGATTGGATGTGGATGATTTTTTGCTGAGAGGATGGGCACATGCATATCCAGAAATCCCCCCAAATGCCATCCCAAGGTGAGCCAGCATGTGAGCCCCACAACGAGGTGCATACAGAGCCCGATTCGCAATGCGCACACTAGATAAGCACACTATATACCACCTAACGACTCATCCAAATTGGACAACACACACGGGACCCCTTAAATTACACCGGTCAATTTCTTTTACACCCATCCGAATGGACTTTACCATTTGATCGATGGTTCAATTTTAAAGGGGGTGAAATCTGTTAGCCATTAATAAAGGGGTTAGGATGATGAGATGGAGCCCAAACTTTATACACAAGTAGGCCCCAACCAGATGAAGAGATCCACTCAATTCTATCTCAAATGAGGCCTTGGGTGGGCCCAACAACAAGGTGTGCATAGAAGCTTTCGTGCACATATATATGGCTTATTTATTGCACACGGTGTGCATGGTGCTTCGGTGCACGTACACCTCTTTGTGAGGCCCATCTGATGACCCATCCAAATGGACCATATACACGGGACCCCTTGAATTACACTGGTCACTTTTTTTACACCCATCCAAATGGACTGCACAATTGGATTGACGGATCAATTTTTCAAGAGGTGAAACTTGTTGGCCATTGATTAAGGGTTTAGGATGATCAGATGGAGCTCATATTTTGTATACAGGTAGGCCCAACCAGATGAAGAGACCCCTTGTGCGTGTGTGTATACAAAAATTATCTAGTGTACACGGTGTGCATGATGTCACGCCTCATAGTGGGGTTAGCCGGATGGCCCATTCAAATGGACCACACACACGGGACATTGCACAATCCTTGTTTTTTCTACACCCATCTAAATGGATTGTGCCGTTGGGTCGAAGGGTCATTGTTTTTAGAGGTGTAACATGTTGGATGTTGATGATGGGAGAGGGATGATTAGATGGGGGCCATATTTTGTACACGAGTAGGTCCCAACCAGATGAAGAGATCCCCTTGTCCTATCCACAAGCGGTGACCCAAATGAGCCGCACACAACTATGAGACAACATGCATACATAGAGTTCAATCACAGTTGGAGCAATGTAAGATGAGGCATGCTTGCCACTAGGGTGTTCCATTTTTCTCATCTTCCATCCATGACCATGTTATATCCATTTCCAAACATATTCTGTAATATACTTTTGCGGCCGAATGACTGGGCACATGATATATGCTCGGTTTGCAACAATACAAGTGACATCTTAAACAAAGGGCACAGACATGCCCTATGGAGTCCTTTCTTTTTTACAAGCCGGGTTGTTCGTGGGCCAGGTTAAGCCGGGTTAAGGATTATTCAGGCCTAGGCCAACTTCTAAGCTATAGGCCTAAGCCTGACCCAGGCTCGACTCGGCCCATCAGTAGTTGGCCCAAGCCCAACCCACCTAAAAAACATTAAGCTTGAGCCCGGCGTGGGTTAGCTTTATATACACCACCTAAAGCGTAGGTCAATTGGTTTTGTTATGGCGAGTGCGAGTGCGAGTGCGAGTGTGAGTGCGAGTGCTATTGTGTAAGTATTACATTCTGGTTGGCCGGGCTTTAGGTTCTCTATAACTAAATCCACATCCGCCCATTTGTTAAACAGGCAAAAATAAAAGATCCGAGTACATTCTAAATACTAAAACTAAATCCACACCCGCACATACAGACTAGCACTATGGGGCCCTGGGCACCTTTGATCGCGTACACTTGCTTACCATTGGAATGAGTCTAAAAACAATAAGTGGACCGAAATAAGGTCCCGAAGTGTAAACCGAACTGACGTGATGTCAGATTTGGTGGGGGCGCGGGATTAGATTTTGGGGGCCCGCCAGAAATTGTGAAGCTACTCTTTTAAAGGAAAGAAACGAAAAAACCAGAGAGGAGCTTCCTTAGAACCAACGACGCCGGTCAGTGTGGTCTCACATCTGCATCTTCTCGGCGACGCCTCCCCCTCGCATCTGCATCTCCCTCCCTCTCGGTCCCTCTCACATCCTCACAAAAACCCCTCTCAAAGTTAAAAAGATTCCACTCTTTTCAGTTGGAAGTGGGGGTTGTTTGCTTCTCCATCGCAGGCCATCAGCAAACGCAGGGTTTTGGCTGCATCCTCCCTCTCAATCTACATTGTTTGTAGAGATTCGACCTTTTCTTTGGTCGAAGGTATTCTTCTTCTCTTTCTACTCTGTTTCTTCTTCTTCTTATGGTGCAATAATAATCTTCACATATGTTGGGTTTTTTTTATTAAATCTTCTGGTGATTTGGGTGGTCTTTTTTTGGTTGGGATTTGCAAAAAGATTTGATTTTTATTGTAGTTCTATATTGGGGGTAGTGGGGTTTCTGTTGTCTTTTATGAATCTCATGTATGTTCTTCAAGTCTTCTTTTGTGTGATCGGTGTAACCTTTTGTCTGGTTTTCTTGTGGCGGATGTCTGTTTTGCTTGATTTGTATCTTGATTTTTGTTTGTTTCTTTTTGTACATCTTATTCTGAATGGTGATGAAGAACGTTATGTATACAAACTGTATGTTGTAATGCTATAATAGTTTTATGCATACCAACTGTATGTTAAAATGTTGGAGCAAACTGTGATTGTTCGTTCACCTAGTGTAAGACCCCGACCCCCAATCCCTCTATTTAGTATTGTTTTAATCGTGGTTTAGCTTTTTAAGTAAGATTTGAGTTGGTTTGACCTTGTTTTTGAGTTTGACTAGATTTTTCCATAGCCTTTGAGATTTTGAGGACCGTTGACTTTGGTTTGACCCGGTCCATATGATATGTATTTTTATGAGAAATTACTTTTGATTTCTAAAAATTCTGGATTTGGTGTATTTTGACTCATTTTATGAAGTTTAACAACTTTCATGTTTTGACCATTTTGATTTGATGATCAGAAAATGCGTTTTTCGAGGAAAAAGGGCAAAACTGACTTTTCACACTAAATCTGTCCATGAATTTCGAAAATTTCAGAAATTGGGGAAAATATACTTTTTGGAAAGTAGAAATTTCGTTGATCATTTTTGTCTTCTTCGTCGTTTTCATTCGGGGCCCGCAAATGCCACTTTCAGTCTTGTGAAGATTGGGGCCCATGGGACCCACTTGCCCACTTTATAAATAGGGCTGAACCCTCTTCTTCTTCTCCCATTTCCTGCAATCTTTCCAGCTGTGGCTGGAACCCTTTTCCAGCCACTCTCTCTCCTCTTGTATCTCTTCTTCTTGGATGCTAAATGGGGATTTGATCTCCAAGCTTTCTTCCCCACCTTCTAAGCTTTCCAAGGATGTAGTTTCAAGAGAGTTGAGCTAGAGAAGATCCCTCTTTCAAGCTTTTCTTCTTTGCTTGAGCTACCAAAGGTTAGTAATGGTTTTTCTTTCATGAGATCCTTGTGTTTCAAACCATTTGGAGTATTTTCCTCATCTATGCAAAGGGTTTTCATGGAGTTTTGAGAATGATTGAATGTTAGGGTTTCTCTTGGTTTGTTTTGGGGTTTTTGTAGATGGAAGACCTTGGACCTTAGAGATTTGTGTTTGGAATGGTTTTGTGAATCTCTTGACCCAAGGCAAGTAAATACTCAACTAATTTGATGATGATGTCAAATATGAATGATTTCTTACTACACTCATTTTATGTTTTACTCTTCTTATGATTTATTGATTTGAGTTTTTAATGATTTGAGCTATGGATTATGTTACTTCATTTGAGATATGATTTTTGTTAGAATTGGAATCCTTATTCTCTATTGTATCACTTTGATTCAATTCTTGTTCTTCAAAACTTAGTATCTTGTGAATGAAGTGAAGCTTGTCATTATATGAATGATTGGGATTATTTGAAAAGATTAGTGTGTACATGGTTTAATGGAGTTTTGTTATGGCAATGGGAGACCCAAATGGTATGGAAATTTTTGTAGGAGGAAAGGAGGATGAAAGGTCACAGAAAATGGCAAGAAAGTGCAAGTGTTGCACATGAACGGACCCATCAGAACTGGGTCCGCTCGAGCGACCCAGTGGGCCGCTCGAGCGGCCCAGGTTCTGGATGGGGTCCGCTCGAGCGGACCTGGGCCAATTCTGGACCCTGTTTTGTGGGCCTGTTTTCAGATTCTTTCATTCATTCCTTTAGGCCTGTTCAAGGTCAGCTTTTGGGTTGTTTTTAAAACTGTTTCTTGGGCCATTCAAGTCAGTTTTTGAGCCATTTCAAGATCTGATATTGGGTCATCTTAGGGCCTGATATTGGACTGATTTAAAACCTGTGTTGTGGGCCATTAAAGGGTTAGTTTTGGGCTGTTTTAAAACCTGTGTTGTGGGCCATTAAAGGTTTAGTTTTGGGCTGTTTTAAAACCTGTGTTGTGGGCCATTAAAGGTTTAGTTTTGGGCTGTTTTAAAACTTGTTTTGTGGGCCTGGTTCAGGTTAGTTTTGAGGCTATGTTTAAAGTCTGTTTTGTGGGCTTGGTTAAGGTTAGTTTTTGGACTGTTTTTAAGGATTGTTTGGGCTATGTCTAAAGGGCTGTTTTGGGTCAAATGAGTAGATTGTTTTGGACTCGGTTTAAGGCCAACTATGGGCCTGTTTTAAAGAGATTTGGGATTTCTTGTAATACTTGGAAAATTTGTGAAATGGGAATGGGAACAATGAGAGAATGTGCGTATGTGAAATTATCCGGGAATCGTTCGAGTCTCAATGCGCACTTTATCATTTAAATGTTGTGGATTTTCATTGGCATCAAACATATTCTCTTAATAATCAATGTTTAAAGGTTAAATGTGCATTGAGATGGTTCCTTGGTAAGTCATTAAGTCATTCTACACAATAACATTCCATTTCAAGTTAGAGAATGTATTTGTATTCTTTGGTAAACTAATTTAAATAGCATCGGTGATTTGCTATAAAATCATGTGGTTTTCCATGTTCGAAAGGATTGACCGTATGATTTTATACAAATCACTTTGATGTGTATTTGAGCGGTTTACCATGGATATTCGTATGTTTTCTCCGAATTGATTTGAAAGGAGATGGGAATGGTTCGTCACATTCGGGATTTCTTCGATGAGACTATTATTTTGATAAGACTAGTATTTTGAAAATAAAACCTCGAGGCAAGACGGGGCCAGAGCTTTGTAGTGCGAGCCCCTGAGCCAAAGGGATTAGTATTATGGTTTGGTTTGTATCGGTTCGAGTTTTGAAAACTAAAGGCACCACTAGGCTTAGGTCACCTTGTCGGGCTGATCACCCGGCTTGGGATCTTTAATTTGTCCGCCAGCTGCAGCTTGGATTCTGTCTGTACCGACCATGGCAACGGTTCCTATCTGCCGGTCCCATTTGTATGGCTACGGTTCTGATTTTTGATCTGCCGGTCCCATTTGTATGGCTACGGTTCTGATCCTATTTCCGGTACCACGTTCAGTGGCTACGTTTCTGTCTGCTCTTGTTACTTCGGTAATAAGAGAATATAGCTATGTGTGGTTGCCAATGTTTTATCTGCATAGTACTTTGTTTTATGGTTCTTGTCGTTTATACTCTTCATGTTTTAAATTGGTTAATGTTTATAATATCGATCATTTATCATATTATCGCTATTATTCGGGATTTGAAATGTATTTCCAACTATTAAATGTTTTATATAGACTGTTACCTTTTCAAGACACTTATGCTCAGAGTCTGTTCATTTACTTGCTTTGACATTTAGGTTCTGTCTTTCGATCGTTTTATCGTGATTTATTGTTATTATCGTTTGGACTCTTTAATCGGTTTTTACGATGATTCCATATTGTTTTATGAATGTCCTTTTGTTTCATATTACGTGTTTATTCACTTGCCAGACCGTCGTGTCTGACCCTGTTTGTTTGGTGCCAGTTTCTTCTCTTTCTGTTTTTAGGTGTTTGATCGGAAGAGGCGGTGGGACCGCCGGTCTGACGTGAGAGGCTGCCCATTGATATCATCTAGATGTCAAGTTTGGCGCCGGAGCTCGTAAAATCACTTGGGGTAGTATTCTGTCTAGTTGGATATTTTGTATGGCTTTGTTAGCCTTTTCCTTTGGGTTTGTAATTAAGACATTTGTTAATTGTAATTTGAATATGTGGGAAATAATAGAATTGTTACTACCAGCTCAGTGTTCTTGGATTATGTTTTATGCCAGTCTGCTTATTTGATGACTTTGTGATATTGGTTGCGTGCGACCCGGAACCCGATGGCCACGGATTCCGAGTCGTAACACCATGTCTAACTTCCGCGAAAAATGTACTCTGATCGTGTTGGAATTTGATTATCCTCATTCACGCGGATCTTGGGAAACATAACAAAAGTTTCAAATTTATCCCAAAATTTCGCACCCCGAGGTCGGATCACTGCAGGGCCCGGTTTCGGGGTGTGACACCTAGCAGACAGACATAGAGCTTCAATCACAATTCTTCAGCATAATTGTTTATCTTTTGGTCAACAGTAAGGTCCTTTAGTTAATTTTAATATTTTTTTTAATAAGTATGGGGAAAAGAAAAGAAATGGGTTTAAGATCCCAATTTAAGAAAATACTCACTCAGTTCTCATGCTTTTGAAAAATCAAACATCCATGAATTTTTTCCCCATGAACTCTCTCTCTCTCTCTCTCTCTCTCTCTCTCTCTCTACCCTTGAATTTGTTGCTTCATTTTTTTCCTTAATTTTTTTTCTAATTAACACTGGAGATGGGGGAAAATGTAAGAGCAATTTTTTTTTTTTTGGGTGAGATATAAGGTCTAACAATTCCAAGCTTGAGCTAAGATTTTGCTGAACACTGGTTGAATGTAAATGCCAAAGCTACCAACATAGGAATATTAGTAAAATTATGTAAACAAATATTGTCAAGTAAACTTGACTTGATAGAATTTAAATTCTATTCCAATTTTTAAAATTGTGACAAGATCAGATTCAAAGTTAACAGAATAGAATTTGATACAAGCTTCATGTATACTCATGTATAAGAGGAAGGCTCTGCTCTGCTCTTGTTTTTTTTCTCTTCATTTTTTCTTTAAGATGCAAGGCTTTGATGTGCTATTCGGTAATTATGATAGTGTCGAATAGTCAAAATGTAGCTAATGAGGCTAAAGATCCACTCCACTAAAATGAATTTTTTGGGTTCTGAATTCTGAATGTTATTCTTATCTATAACTGTTCTGCCTAGGAATTCTCAAATGGGTTTGATATGTAGTGATTAAAAACAAAAAACTTTCATGGTCTAATACGTTCCTTTTTTTTTAGATTTTTTTTTTGGGTTTCTATATTTATTGTAATTTATGACATGGAGATTGTGATTTATACAGAGAAGGGATTGCTTCAAGACCATGTTTGTTAGGTTTGTCTGATATTTACTTGCTGAAGAAATCCTTTTTTCTAAAAATTCGGTAGAATTGTCTTTCCCCCTTTCATTTTCCTGTATTGTGGGGTACTTGAATGATCTTACAAGTTTAAAACTTGTACTTCCTTTATTTAATAGCCTAGTTTTGAATGATCTTATTTTTTTGGTAATGATCTTTAATATTCTTTTATTGAATTATTCTCAACAACTGAATGCTTTATTTGTTTTTAGAAGCATGGAAGAAGATGAATTATCACGTTTTTGATGGAGACGACAATGCAATTGAATTGGGGACAGTTTGTCAGGAAATAAACAATGTTGAGATGGAGAAGCCCTTGGAGGAAGGTGAAAACATAGAAGAGGTAGTAATGGAACCTTAGAGGGGAATGGTATTTGGTTCAATTGAAGAAGTACATGAATTTTATGCAAGATATGCCAGGCATATCGGGTTTGTTGTCACCCAAAAAACATCGAAAAAACGAACGGATGGAAAAAAGAGCTATGTTACATTTGCTTGCACTAAGGGTAGAAAGCCAAAACCAAGTGCAAGCAACCCAGTTCAACCCCATCCACAATCAAGAACAAATTGCAAAGCAGCGTTAAATCTTTCTCTGCAATTTGACGGGAAGTGGATTCTGAATAAATTTGTACTTGAGCATAATCATGATACGAGTCCGAACAAATCTCGATATCACAAGAGTAATAGGATAATCCCACCACATGTGAAGAGGCAGCTTGAATTGAATGACAAAGCGGGAATTAGATTGAACAAGACTGTTAGCTCATGTGTGGTAGAGGCAGGGGAGCATGGGAATTTGCCATGGCTAGCAACGGATGCAAGAAACTACCTGGATAAACTCAGGCGCTTAGAACTCAAGGAAGGGGATGCCGATGCAATGCTAAGCTATTACAAAAAAATGCAACAAGACAACGGATCCTTTTTTTATGTCATGGATCTTGATATAGAGCATCGAGTAAGGAACATATTTTGGGCTGACGCGAGGAGTAGAGCAGCATTCACTGAATTTGGTGATGTGGTCACGTTTGACACCACTTATTTGGTTAACAAATATGATATGCCTTTCACTCCTTTTGTGGGTGTGAATCAGCATGGACAGTCGGTACTTTTAGGTTGTTGTTTGATATCACGAGAGGACACAGATACATTTGTATGGTTATTTCAGTCTTGGCTTGATTGCATGTCTGGTTGTCCTCCTACTGCCATAATCACCGACCAGGATAAGGCCATGCAAAATGCAATAGGAATAGTATTTCCTAAAGCACGGCATCGGTGGTGTTTGTGGCATATCTTGAAAAAGGTGCCTGAAAAATTGAGGGGGTATAATGACTACGATTCAATTAAATTTCATCTTCTTAATGTTGTCTATGATTCGATGAAAACAGAAGAGTTTGAAGAGAATTGGGCCAAGTTTGTTAGGGCATATCAGCTGGAGGAGAACGAATGGCTAGCTGGATTGTATGATGAGAGGTGTCGATGGGTGCCAGCATTTGTGAAAGATAATTTTTGGGCAGGGATGTCAACAACCCAGCGTAGTGAGAGCATGCATGCTTTTTTTGATGGCTGCATCAATTCTAAGACCACACTGAAGCAATTTGTTGAGCAATATGATAATGCTTTGTCTAAGAAGGTGCAAATGGAAGTTGAGGAAGACGCCCGTTGTTTCAATGTATACATTCCATGTGTAACCCCTTACGAGTTTGAGAGGCAATTTCAAGAAGCGTATACTATTGCTAAATTTAAGGATATTCAGAATGAAATTGCCGGTAAGATCCGTTGCAATATTTCCTCGTTTAAGGCAGGAGCTGAAATTTCAGAATTTGATGTGGAGGAAGATGTGATAGTAGGAGAAAACAATATCCGACCTTTTACATTCCATGTTCATTTTAATGAGTTATCAAGAGAAGCTAATTGTACTTGCCGGTTGTTTGAGTTCAGAGGTATTCTCTGCAAGCATATAATCGTTGTTTATTTGAAGAAGAAGGTTTATCATATACCAGGGAAATACATTTTAGAAAGGTGGAATAAAAATGTAAGAAGAAGCCACACAAAAATCAAGATCATGTATGATAATTGGGAACGCAGACCTGAAGGCAAATGTCAACAAAATTGAACCTTCGTAAATTTTAGTAACGACATGAATTATAAAGAGTGGGATTAGTCTGCAAATTCCAACCCAATCACCACCAAATCACTCACACTATTGATGCAACTGTCCAAGTCCTCCACTGCTTCAATAGGATCAGCTATGCAGAGTGTTACAGAATGCATTTAGTCTTTTTGTGCTTGTGTTCACAGGCCCTGGCAATCAAAGACTTTGATTACTACTCTCTTGTGCTTATGGAAAAGTTTTTTTTTTTTTTTTTTTGAAGTCATTCCTTTTCCCTTGTGGGTTAGTGTGGGTAATGGCTATGCCAATGGCAAACATGGATCATAGCCACTGGGGCAGGGCTCCACCCCATTAACATTAACTTCAAAAAACCCCTTTTACATTATCACTGCTACTGCTCTAGAATTATAAAGAGTGGGATTAGTCTGCAAATTCCAGCCCAATCACCACCACATCACTCACTCTATTGTTGCAACTGTCCAAGTCCTCCACTGCATCAATAGGATCAGCTATGCAGAGTGTTACGGAATTTATTCTATCGCCTAGAAACAAATTGAATCATGTTTCAATCGGATCATCTTCATGACCAGACCTCAACAGATAATCACAAAAAAACAATAATAACAGTGGCATTCGATTTGATCATACATTCAATACAAGTCCACAAAACTAAATGAATCTGCCAAAATATCGTAGATCTACGACATCAATGAGGCAGAGCCCTTACCTGTGAGTGTGAGTCCGGCTGCGAGAGAGGGACGAAGAGGATGCGCCGGCGAGGGAGACCGTCAGCGTGCGAGAGAGATGCCAGGGAGACGTGAATTCTTTGCGGTGGGTGGTGATGGAGAGTATGGCGGGCGAGAGGCCGAGGGAGACGACAGAGGTGCAATAGCGACGGGTGCGGTGCTCTGCGGATGGGTGGCTGGCGCTATTACTGCTTTGTGAGGGATTTTTGCGAGGATGTGAGAGGGACCGAGAGGGATGGAGATGCAGATGCGATGAGGAGGCATCGCCGAGAAGATGCAGATGCGAGGGTGGTGATCGGCGTCGTTGGTTCTAGGGCAGGGCAGCTCCTCTCTGGGTTTTTCGTTTCTTTCCTTCAAAAGAGTAGCATCTACAGTTCCTGGCGGCTGGCTCCCAAAATCTGAATCCCACGCCCCACCAAATGTGATGTCCACTCAGCGCTGAGTGGACATCCACGTCAGATCGGTTTACATTTCGGGCTCTTATTTCGGTCCATATAGACTTATTGGTCTAAAAATTATCGAGGACTATTTGATGGGTCTGTGTTTTGCATCAACCTAATACATAAAAAAGACCTTTCTTACCATCCTACAGGCAGTGATAGGAATGCATCCAAATGGGCCCCAGGAGCTAGACAATTTAAGCACAATATGCAACTTGCTCATAGGTAAAACTTTGTTAGTGAAGTGGAACTCCATGGTGAGGTCCACTTGAAAATTTGAACCGATCAAAATAAACATTGTACGTTGCCGCAAAATATCATTAAATTTGATGTCACCATAAGATTGGGGATATCATTAATAACGTAATTGATGCATTTAACAATAATGCATAACATTGTGTTGATCATGTTATTAGTTGTGTTCAATATGGCAATGGGGCCAACTCTTACCGAAGTAAGATTTAGAGACATCTCATTGCAGTAATAGTAGGGGTAGGAGGAGCTCACTTTGATCGGTTTGGGTTTTTAATAGGTAAGCCTCATGTTAAAGTTCCCTATCCTTTTCCCATGGGAAGAGTGAATCCCCTACATCCGGCTGACAAAACAATTGCTTCGCACTACTAATAAGGAAATACATTCTTCTCCTAATTATAAGCAACATTTGTGAAGTTGGTTTTCTTATTAGCATGTTTGTGTAATACTTTTCTGCATAAATGTGGACGCAGAAAAACCATTTTTCATGCGTTTGATGAGGAACAATTCCACGGAAATGCTTTCTTGCCTTGTCAGCATTTTCCTTGCTAATGTTGGAAATGTATTTCCTATGGGGGTATTGGAATTCAATTTCCTCGGAAAACTTCTCCCTCCTATATAATCTCATTTCCTTACCCTTTTTCAGCTCAACCCAAAACATCACCGTTGCATTATGATTTTGTTTTCTTTGATTAGTTGGGTATATGTATGATGATTATTTCTGTGATGGCTCATTTGATTTTCAATAAGGAATCTACTGCCGCACCAAACAACACTAGCACCAATTCAGCGAGGAAAAAAATTCGCACCAAACATGAATTTCTAAATTCCTTTCTGAGGTTTCCGTTTCTATGGAATTTGCTGACATGACAGTTTCCTCTTTCCGTGGAAAGGGTGTGTATACAAACTTGCCCTTAATGTGCATTTATGCAACTAATGGATTTAAAGATGGAGATGACAAATGTTCTGGTTTTATATGCAGTCCTCTATTTTGTTGTTTGGAATGACATTTTCCTTGTGAAAAAAGGAAACAAAACTGAACTAATTTTGAATTTGCAGTTAACACTTGTGTAGCTCTTCCATCTGGTTTTTTAATCTTATGTACAACCCAGCACATTTGTTGTATCTTTTTCTTTATATTTTGTTTTTTGGTGTAGTAAGTCTTCTTGTGAAAAAGGGAAAAAAAAGGGACTCCTCAACAAAGAGGACTTTCATTTCCTATGAGGGAGGCAGCAATGCAGGATTCCTCTTATAGAAATAAATATCTAGGGTGGGCAAAATTCCCTCATTGCACAGACAAGCTACTAATGAATCTCCCTTTCTAGAAAAAGAGAAAAAGAAAAATAAGTCTAACAAAAATCATAGTTAACAGGGGAAATAGAAACTTGGTATGAAGAAGGAAACATAAGATTTGTCAAGTTATTTACATAGCTCTGTGAAACAAGTAGGGGTACTCATAGGTCGGGCCCACAATGGGCGGTGCTTGGATATACAATCTAGGCCCATTTAAAATTTGGGCTGATTGTGTTAAGTGTTGGAAAGGCCAAAGCTTGGCCCAATGTAGCCAGGATAAAGAGTGCTTGTAATTTAGTGATTACTAGTGCAGCAAGCTTGCGCTGATAAAAAATTTAAGATTTTAATTAGAAATATTTATAAATATTTAGATGAATTATAAATAAATATTAACATATAATTTTTTATACAAACACAATTAAAACAGAACTTCAAAAATCAAAGTTTTAAAGAGAAAATAAGTAAAATAATCTAATCTTATTGTAATTTAGTGATTACTAGTGCAACAAGCTTGCGCTGATAAAAAAATCAAGATTTTAATTAGAAATATTTATAAATATTTAGATGAATTATAAATAAATATTAACATCTAATTTATTATACAAACACAATTAAAACAGAACGTAAAAAATCAAAGTTTTAAAGAGAAAATAAGTAAAATAATCTAATCGAATTATCTGATACGTGATATTGAAAGAATGGTTACACATCTTTGATTTCCAGATGAAGCTTTTCTCTTCAGCTCAGCCAAAATAGAAGAAATTCTAGCCATAAAGGGAATTCTCTGGTGTTTTTAGTTGGTGTCGGGATTGGATATAAACATCTCAAAGAGTTTGTTGGTGGGAGTTGGGTTCTCTGAGGAGACCACTCGAGCGTTGGCAAGTAATTTTGTGACATCTTGATATATTTTTATATATATTATATTATATATTTTATTATTATTATTTAATGGATTGTATTTTAGTTAAATACACGATTAGTATAAGTGGGGACCGCGCTAGACTTAAGTTTGGTGAGTTAGGCTTGTCTTGACCCATAGTTAACCCGGGCCCAGTTTAGTGGGTATAATTCTTTTCTAATCCAAATTCTTATCTTTTTAGAAAACAAACTCTATTATTTTTAGACTTTAAGTCAGATTACAATTCTTATTCCTATTTCCTATTTATACACCACACATTTATTTTCACACACAATTCTCTCTCTTCCAATTTTTCTCTGGGGTTGCACCTTGGGCTTTGGCAATAGAGATTCTAGACCGTCTCCATCAACCGCTAATCTTAGGCAAGTACTTAACCATAATTTGTAGATTTAATACTTGTGATCTTTCTTGATTTGTGTGTTGGTGCATGTAGAAATCCTTTCATGCCATTTTCATATGATAATGTTAATATGTTATTTTGCTTTGTAATGAGATCGGAGATATTGGGATTGGATTCCACTCAAATCCACCCAAGGCCAATGAACGATAAGACTTGTAACAAGTTGCCAGACATGGAACCGTGAGAATCTGTTTTTGTGTATTGACTGCAGGACCCACCGGACGACTTGATCATGGATCAGGGCGGACCCTTTGTCCATACTTGGCTGGGCGACCTTGTAGGAGTGTTTATTTGTGGGCAGGGCCCAGTGGGACCCACTACCTATGCACCCTGATGTGTCAGGCGTGATGCCCATTGTTCTGTAGAGCGGGTTCTGTGTTAAGTGAGGAGGCGGTTTTGGACCTGAAGATATTGGGAGAAAGGAGTCTCCACATGTACAGGACCTGTTTTGAACTTCAGTGGGTATTGAAAATTAAATAATAAAAGGAAACTCCATGTAAGAATGGTTTGACCTGTACATGAATTAAAAAGAAAAACAAAAGGCACTAGGGAGGGACACGTGTGCAGAACATTGGATTACTTTTGAGACTCCATGTAAGAATGGTTTGACCTGTACATGAATTAAAAAGAAAAACAAAAGGCACTAGGGAGGGACACGTGTGCAGAACGTTGGATTACTTTTGAGGTTTCTTTTTATGCACTTAGTCATGTGGTGAGGCCAAGGGGAGTGACCTGATGAATAATTCGGACCATAGATCTATTAGTGGGGTCCTGGGTTGTTTTATACACCTTTGACTATTTTGAATGTGGAAAATATTTTAAATGGAATCCTTAGGTTTTCTAAAATTATAAACTAAGATTGTTATTTATCATTATTATTTGTAAATTAATTTTAAATGATATCTTTGGATTTTAATGTGTTAAATTATATTTTTATACTTTATTAATTGGATAATTGGACCAAGTAAATACCCTCCGGGTATACGGTATATTACTAACGTGGGGTTTAGTACTTCGTATAATCTCGTGGAAATCCTAGTGGATTCGAGCTCAACCCATCTTTATTGGAAAACCCTTAATTGGGTCTAGGCACCATTGATTGAGAAGGGATGTGTTGATCTTTTATCTATTTAGAGAATCCTGTGGTTGTTGGGTATGAAACCTTATGTTTGACTTTAGGATTTGTTTGTAATTATTCCTTGACCTTCGGGTTTGCATGTAAGATCCCGACCCCAGTCCTTTTGTTTAGTATTGTTTTAATCGTGGTTTAGCTTTTTAAGTGAGATTTGATTTAGTTTGATCTTGTTTTTGAGTTTGACTAGATTTTTCCTTAGTCTTTGAGATTTTGTAGACCGTTGACTTTGGTTTGACCCGGTCCATATGATTTGTATTTTTATGAGAAATTACTTCTAATTTCTAAAAATTCTGAATTTGGTGTATTTTGACTTATTTTATGAAGTTTAACAACTTTCATGTTTTGGCCATTTTGATTTGATGATCAGAAAATGCGTTTTTCGAGGAAAATGGGCAAAACTGACCTTTCACATTAAATCTGTCCATGAATTTCGAAAATTTCAGAATTTGGGGAAAATATACTTTTGGAAAGGAGATATTTCGCTGATCATTTTTGTCTTCTTCGTCGTTTTCGTTCGGGACCCACAAATGCTAGTTTTGACCCTTGTCAGTTTGGGGCCCATGGGGCCCAGCCCATTTAGTCTTTATAAAGCCATGGGGCTCTCCTTCTCTTCCCCATTCTCTCATTTCCTGCAACAAGAGAGGGGTTAGGGTTTCTCCCAGCCCCCTTTCTCTCTCCTCATGTACCTCTTCTTCTTTGATGCTAAATGGAGAGTTGAGCTTCCCATCTTCTTCTCCTTCCGCTTAGCTTCCCAAAGAACCCATTTGCAAGGATTTTGAGCTAGGAGAGACCCCTCACCCAAGCTTCTCTTCTTTGTTTGGATTTCTCAAGGTTAGCAATGGTTTTCTTTTCTTGAGATTCTTGTTTTCCTCTCCATTTGGAGTGTTTTAAACCCATTTGCTAGGGTTTTCCTTGGAGGATTACCAATGTTGACATTTTAGGGTTTTCTTGGGAAAATTTTGGGGTTTTTGTAGATTTGAAGCTTGAGGCTCTAAGGCATTGTTTGGAGAGTGATTTTTGCTCATATCTTGGCTAGAGGCAAGTGGATTTCCAATTAATATGATGTTTTCTCTCATTTGGTTCTATTTCATGATTTTCTTTTCTTTGTGCTAATCTTCTTTAATCTATGGGTTTATTTTGATGGAATGGATAATGTTACATTGATTTCAATTTATAGTATTGTCTTACCATGCATTGGAAGTGTGTTTTCACTTTGGCTCTCTAAGAAATTTGGCTTCCTTGTATTAAAGATGGGTGCTTAAGGTAAAGGAGAAAAAAAACTTTGATCTTTGAAAAAGTATTGTTTTGGGCTGATTTAGATGATTATGAATGGCGATTTGATGAATTTGTGAGGTCAAGGAAGGGCCCCAATGTTCTTGGAAAATTGTAGGAATGAAAAGGAATGGAAATGATCAAGAAAAAATGGAAAAAAAGGATGAAGAAGACACTGCCCGGCTGGACTGGGCAGGCCCAGTCCGCTCGAGCGACCCACTGGGTCGCTCGAGCGGACCAGGCCCTGCCTGGCCCTCGCTCGAGCGACCCACTGGGCCGCTCGAGCGACCCAGCTACTGTCTGGGTCCGCTCGAGCGGACCTGGGTTCGCTCGAGCGAGGCCCAGCTCAGCCTGGGGCTGGTTTGGGCCCGAGTTTGGATTGTTTTGTGGGCCGGATTGTTGGGGCTTCCTTGGGCCTGATTCAAGTCAGCTTTTGGGTCAATTCAAGATCTGATATTGGGTCATCTTCGGGCCTGATATTGGACTATTTTATGGCCTGAATTTCGGGCTACTTTAAGGACTGTTTTATGGGCCTGTTCAGGTTAGTTTTGGGTTCTTTTAAAAATCAGTTTTGAGGGCCATTTAAGGTCTAGTTTGGGTTCTTCTAAAAATCAGTTTTGTGGGCCATTAAAGGTCTAGTTTGGGTTGTTTAAAAAAATCAATTTTGTGGGCCATTCAAAGATTTGTTTTGGGCTGTTTTTAAGAATTGTTTTGTAGGCCATTCAAAGATTAGTTTTGGACTGTTTTAAGATTGGTTAGGTGGGCCATTCAAGGATTAGCTTTGGGCTGTTTTGAAAACTTGTTTTGTGGGCCATTAAAGGTTCAGTTTTGGATTGTTTTAAAGTTTATTTTGTGGGTTTGGTTAAGGTTTGTTTTTGGACTGTTTTTAAGGATTGTTTGGCCATGTTTAAATGGCTATTTTGGGTTAAATGTGTAGGCTATTTTGGACTTGGTTTAAGGCCAGCTATGGGCCTGTTTTCAAGAGTTTTGACATTGCTTGTGATGCTTGGAAAGTTTGTGAAATGGGAATGGGATCATTGTGAGAATGAATGAATGTGGAATTATCCGGGAACCTTTCGTGTCTCAATGCGCACTTTATCATTTAAACATTATGGATTTTCATTGGCATCAAACACATTCTTTATTTATCAATGTTTAAAGGTTAAATGTGTATTGCGATGGTTCCTTGGTAAATCATTAAGTCATTCTCCACTATCCATTCCATTTCAAGTCAGAAAATGTATTTGTATTTGTATTTGTATTCTTTGGTAAACTAATCTAAATAGCATCGGTGATTCGCTATAAAATCATGTGTTTTCCCATGTTCGAAAGGGTTGACCGTATGATTTTATACAAATCACCTTGATGCGTATTTGAACGGTTTACCAGAGATATTCGTATGTTTTCTCCGATTCGATTTGAAAAGAGATTGGAGTATGTTCGTCACATTCGGGATTTCTTCGATAAGACTATTGTTTTGACAACACTAGTATTTGAAAATAAAAACCTCGAGGCAAGACGGGGCCAGAGCTATGTGGTGCGAGCCCATGAGCCAAAGAGGCTATGACTTCGAAAATAAAACCCCGAGGCCAGACGGGGCCAGAGCTATGTGGTGTGAGCCCCTGAGCCAAAGGGATTAGTATTATGTTAGATTTGTATCGGTTTGAGTTTGAAAACTAAAGGCACCACTAGGCTTAGGTCACCTTGTCGGGCTGATCACCCGGCTTGGGATCTTTAATTTGTCCGCCAGCTGCAGCTTGGATTCTGTCTGTACAGACCATGGCAACGGTTTTATCTGCCGGTCCCATTTGTATGGCTACGGTTCTGATTTTTGATCTGCCGGTCCCATTTGTATGGCTACGGTTCTGATCCTATTTTTAGTACCACGTTCAGTGGCTACGTTCTGTCTGCTCTTATTACTTCGGTAATAGGAGGATTTAGCTATTTGTGGTCGCCAAGGTTTTATCTGCATATTACTTTATTTTATGATTCTTATGGGTTATGCTCTTTATGCTTTGATTTGTTTAATGTTTACGATATCGATCTTTATTGTATTGTCTCTACTATTCAGTTTTAAATGTATTTCCAATTATTAAATGTTTTGCTTAGGCGGTTATCTTTTCGAGATATTTATGCTTTAGAGACTGTTCGCTTATTTGTCTTGATATTTATGTTTCGGACTTTCGATTGTTTTAGCATGTTTTATTGTCATTATTGTTTAGACTATTTATTCGGTTTTACGATGATTTCATCAGGTTTTATATATGTTCTTTTGTTTCATATTACTTGATTATTTGCTTGCCAGACCGTCGTGTCTGACCCTTGTTTGTTTGGTGCCAGATTTCGCTCTTTTTGTTTTTAGGTGTTTGATCAGAGGAGGCGGTGGGACCGCCGGTCTGACGTGAGAGGCTGCCCGCTGATATCATTTAGATGTCAAGTATGGCACCGGAGTTCGTATTTAATATTGAGGGTAGTATTCTGTCTAGTTGGATATTTTTGTATGGCTATGTTAGCCTTTTTCTTTGGGTTGTAATTAAGACACTTGTTAATGGTAATTTGAACATGTGGGAATTAATTAGTCTTGTTACTACCAGCTCAGTGTGTTCTGATACATGATTTATGCCAGTCTGCTTATATGATGGCTTTATGGAATTGGTTGCGTGCGACACGGAATCCGATGGCCACGGATTCCGAGTCGTAACACCATGTGTAGCTTCCGCGAAAATATACTCTGAGTATGATGGAATTTGATTATCCTCATTCACGCGGATCTTGGGAACTATAACAAAAGTTTTAAATTATCCCAAAATTTCGCACCCCGAGATCGGTTCGCTGCAGGTCCCGGTTTCGGGGCGTGACAGGTTTGGTATCAGAGCTGGTTAGTTTCTTGGAAATAAAATACTCTAGAGACATTAAGACGTGTGGTGAGGATTCGTTAGATTGTGTCGATTTGTTTTCTCGTGTCTTTGTTTCTTTGGATTTGAGTCGGCTTTTCTTTCAGTTCGGGAGATTTTGCTTGTCTTTTCTTTTTGTTCTTGTTGTTAGGAGATTTGGATGACCAAATTTCCTCCTTAGTGGTGGAGAATTTAAAGTCTCCATGCTCTTGTTCGGTGTCTTTTGTCTGTATTTGTGTCGGAGACTGAGAACCTCGTGAACTTAGTATGTTGTTTTCGGAGAACATCGGCAGACTTTCAGCCTTCAGCATCTCCGTTGTGGTTAATGAGAGAAGACATGTGCAGTTGCTCGCCAAAGTAGGACTTGAGCAGCTTTCGAAGATCCCCTCTCAGTTAATCGAAGATCGTCATGCAGCGCACCAGAGTAAGTAAATGTGGAATTTTGGGGGAACTCAGACCATCTTTCCAAGATGAAAGACTGTAAGAGGCATATTAACTATTGATTTTATGAAGGGAGAAGTGATCTTAGTTGGTAAGATTAGAAGTTAGTGCCAGAAACTCAGGGATTTCCCAGATTTAATGAGCATTGTTGTAGTTTTGGTTGAGAATTTCCGTGGCTTGCAGCTTAGCTAGTGTAGTTGGTTCAGCAGGGATACCAAGTGGATGGTTCGCTGTGGTCAAGATAATTTTTGGCAGCAGAGTAAACTTTGTGGATTTTACCGACTTATAGGATAAAGGATTGGACAACGGCTAGATGCGAGTGTTTACCTCAGTTTTGGTGATGTCTCTTTTCTTAATAAGAACGATTTTCAAGATGTCTTCAACTTTTGTTATATTTTTCATTTATATCTATGATTTATTCTTGTAGTGTTTAAACATTGGATTTATGTTTCTTCTTTAAGGCTTATTTTGAAATAAACTATGTTATTATACTCTTTTCATGAGTCACATGATTTGGTTTTCATAAGGATTTGTGTTTCGAATTTTTGTTTAATCTTCTTAAGACATTGTTACACAATGATCTTGAAATTCTGCTCTTGTTTTAATTTTCTTAAATGTTGATATCTACTTTTCCAAACCTTAATGATTTCAAAAATTTTGTATATGTTTGGTTGGAAAATGGATTTCAATAAAAATTTAATGTATGGTCATACTACATGAATTTGATTTATTTTTGAAATCCTAATTTGAAATTGTTGAGTATTTCAAGGGTTTGTTGGGTTATGAAAACATGAATTTCAAAACGAATAATGTTGTTTCATGTTCAAACTTTGATAAACTTTCTTTATTAAGTTTTATTTGATAATTTGGAAGTTCAGCTTCCACTATGTTTTAAAATGATGAGATTTAACTAAGTAATTATTTTAGTCCCTATGTTTAAGATTTTAAGATTTGTTTCGCATTGAATGGATGAGTTGTAATAGTTTTTGGCTGGAGTTTGGTAGTGTGTGAATTGAAGGATTGATGGAGGTCAGGACGGGTACTGGTTCAGTTGGGGACAAAGTTGGATCTATGAGGGAGTAAACATCATTCAAGACTTGGATTGAAAGTTTCAGTTCTTCAGGGATTGACATCAGATTAGTAGATGTGTTTTATTGATGACACAGTACCAGGGGAGAGATCAAGAGCAGCAGGTAGATAGAATCAGATGTGGACACGAATTCAGAGTACAGCATAGAAAGATTGGAAGTTTGGAGTTGTGATTTCAGAATGAAGAAGTATTGACGGTATTCTTGGAGGCCAGAAGCCGATGATGCGTTCGAGGAATATAGTAAGAGCAAAGGTATGGAATTCCAGAATTTTCGGGATGAAGATTTTTCAGTGGAGGCATGTCTACGATCACATCTTTGTACAAGCGTCAGGAGCACCGTGTACAGCTTTGAAGGACTTAAGGCACAGAATTCCAAAGTGATAGAGAGAAACAGAACTTGCAGTTTCTTAGACCGACAGTGACTGACGAGTTAAGTAAAAGAATTGATTTAGTGCTGGAACGACAGATGACACCAAGGAGGCTTAGAAGAATTGTTGCACACCAGTTTGGTCAGAGAAGTTTGTTTCCGAGCAGATATGTAGAACAGTGTGAAGCCTTCAACCGAGTCAGAATGTGGTTGACCGTGCATCTCAACGTCGGGTTTGATCAGAGAGTCTCTCAGTCACCAAGGTCTAGTATAGGTTGTCAGTGTTTTCGTTTGTCTTTTGGGTTTTTGATTTTGATTTGGTTTAAGCCATTTGGAGGACCAAATGGGTTCTAAGGGGGGGAGGATGTAAGATCCCGACCCCAGTCCTTTTGTTTAGTATTGTTTTAATCGTGGTTTAGCTTTTTAAGTGAGATTTGATTTAGTTTGATCTTGTTTTTGAGTTTGACTAGATTTTTCCTTAGTCTTTGAGATTTTGTAGACCGTTGACTTTGGTTTGACCCGGTCCATATGATTTGTATTTTTATGAGAAATTACTTCTAATTTCTAAAAATTCTGAATTTGGTGTATTTTGACTTATTTTATGAAGTTTAACAACTTTCATGTTTTGGCCATTTTGATTTGATGATCAGAAAATGCGTTTTTCGAGGAAAATGGGCAAAACTGACCTTTCACATTAAATCTGTCCATGAATTTCGAAAATTTCAGAATTTGGGGAAAATATACTTTTTGGAAAGGAGATATTTCGCTGATCATTTTTGTCTTCTTCGTCGTTTTCGTTCGGGACCCACAAATGCTAGTTTTGACCCTTGTCAGTTTGGGGCCCATGGGGCCCAGCCCATTTAGTCTTTATAAAGCCATGGGGCTCTCCTTCTCTTCCCCATTCTCTCATTTCCTGCAACAAGAGAGGGGTTAGGGTTTCTCCCAGCCCCCTTTCTCTCTCCTCATGTACCTCTTCTTCTTTGATGCTAAATGGAGAGTTGAGCTTCCCATCTTCTTCTCCTTCCTCTTAGCTTCCCAAAGAACCCATTTGCAAGGATTTTGAGCTAGGAGAGACCCCTCACCCAAGCTTCTCTTCTTTGTTTGGATTTCTCAAGGTTAGCAATGGTTTTCTTTTCTTGAGATTCTTGTTTTCCTCTCCATTTGGAGTGTTTAGAACCCATTTGCTAGGGTTTTCCTTGGAGGATTACCAATGTTGACATTTTAGGGTTTTCTTGGGAAAATTTTGGGGTTTTTGTAGATTTGAAGCTTGAGGCTCTAAGGCATTGTTTGGAGAGTGATTTTTGCTCATATCTTGGCTAGAGGCAAGTGGATTTCCAATTAATATGATGTTTTCTCTCATTTGGTTCTATTTCATGATTTTCTTTTCTTTGTGCTAATCTTCTTTAATCTATGGGTTTATTTTGATGGAATGGATAATGTTACATTGATTTCAATTTATAGTATTGTCTTACCATGCATTGGAAGTGTGTTTTCACTTTGGCTCTCTAAGAAATTTGGCTTCCTTGTATTAAAGATGGGTGCTTAAAGTAAAGGAGAAAAAAAACTTTGATCTTTGAAAAAGTATTGGTTTTGGGCTGATTTAGATGATTATGAATGGCGATTTGATGAATTTGTGAGGTCAAGGAAGGGCCCCAATGTTCTTGGAAAATTGTAGGAATGAAAAGGAATGGAAATGATCAAGAAAAAATGGAAAAAAGGATGAAGAAGACACTGCCGGGCTGGACTGGGCAGGCCCAGTCCGCTCGAGCGACCCACTGGGTCGCTCGAGCGGACCAGGCACTGCCTGGCCCTCGCTCGAGCGACCCAGCTACTGTCTGGGTCCGCTCGAGCGGACCTGGGTTTGCTCGAGCGAGGCCCAGCTCAGCCTGGGGCTGGTTTGGGCCCGAGTTTGGATTGTTTTGTGGGCCGGATTGTTGGGGCTTCCTTGGGCCTGATTCAAGTCAGCTTTTGGGTCAATTCAAGATCTGATATTGGGTCATCTTCGGGCCTGATATTGGACTGTTTTATGGCCTGAATTTCGGGCTACTTTAAGGACTGTTTTATGGGCCTGTTCAGGTTAGTTTTGGGTTCTTTTAAAAATCAGTTTTGAGGGCCATTTAAAGTCTAGTTTGAGTTCTTCTAAAAATCAATTTTGTGGGCCATTAAAGGTCTAGTTTGGGTTGTTTAAAAAAATCAATTTTGTGGGCCATTCAAAGATTTGTTTTGGGCTGTTTTTAAGAATTGTTTTGTAGGCCATTCAAAGATTAGTTTTGGACTGTTTTAAGATTGGTTAGGTGGGCCATTCAAGGATTAGCTTTGGGCTGTTTTGAAAACTTATTTTGTGGGCCATTAAAGGTTCAGTTTTGGATTGCTTTAAAGTTTATTTTGTGGGTTTGGTTAAGGTTTGTTTTTGGACTGTTTTTAAGGATTGTTTGGGCCATGTTTAAATGGCTATTTTGGGTTAAATGAGTAGGCTATTTTGGACTTGGTTTAAGGCCAGCTATGGGCCTGTTTTCAAGAGTTTTGACATTGCTTGTGATGCTTGGAAAGTTTGTGAAATGGGAATGGGATCATTGTGAGAATGAATGAATGTGGAATTATCCGGGAACCTTTCGTGTCTCAATGCGCACTTTATCATTTAAACATTATGGATTTTCATTGGCATCAAACACATTCTTTATTTATCAATGTTTAAAGGTTAAATGTGTATTGCGATGGTTCCTTGGTAAATCATTAAGTCATTCTCCACTATCCATTCCATTTCAAGTCAGAAAATGTATTTGTATTTGTATTTGTATTCTTTGGTAAACTAATCTAAATAGCATCGGTGATTCGCTATAAAATCATGTGTTTTCCCATGTTCGAAAGGGTTGACCGTATGATTTTATACAAATCACCTTGATGCGTATTTGAACGGTTTTACCAGAGATATTCGTATGTTTTTCTCCGATTCGATTTGAAAAGAGATTGGAGTATGTTCGTCACATTCGGGATTTCTTCGATAAGACTATTGTTTTGACAACACTAGTATTTGAAAATAAAAACCTCGAGGCAAGACGGGGCCAGAGCTATGTGGTGCGAGCCCATAAGCCAAAGAGGCTATGACTTCGAAAATAAAACCCCGAGGCAAGACGGGGCCAGAGCTATGTGGTGTGAGCCCCTGAGCCAAAGGGATTAGTATTATGTTAGATTTGTATCGGTTTGAGTTTGAAAACTAAAGGCACCACTAGGCTTAGGTCACCTTGTCGGGCTGATCACCCGGCTTGGGATCTTTAATTTGTCCGCCAGCTGCAGCTTGGATTCTGTCTGTACCGACCATGGCAACGGTTTTATCTGTCGGTCCCATTTGTATGGCTACGGTTCTGATTTTTGATCTGCCGGTCCCATTTGTATGGCTACGGTTCTGATCCTATTTTTAGTACCACGTTCAGTGGCTACGTTCTGTCTGCTCTTATTACTTCGGTAATAGGAGGATTTAGCTATTTGTGGTCGCCAAGGTTTTATCTGCATATTACTTTATTTTATGATTCTTGTGGGTTATGCTCTTTATGCTTTGATTTGTTTAATGTTTACGATATCGATCTTTATTGTATTGTCTCTACTATTTAGTTTTAAATGTATTTCCAATTATTAAATGTTTTGCTTAGGCGGTTATCTTTTCGAGATATTTATGCTTTAGAGACTGTTCGCTTATTTGTCTTGATATTTATGTTTCGGACTTTCGATTGTTTTAGCATGTTTTATTGTCATTATTGTTTAGACTATTTATTCGGTTTTACGATGATTTCATCAGGTTTTATATATGTTCTTTTGTTTCATATTACTTGATTATTTGCTTGCCAGACCGTCGTGTCTGACCCTTGTTTGTTTGGTGCCAGATTTCGCTCTTTTTGTTTTTAGGTGTTTGATCAGAGGAGGCGGTGGGACCGCCGGTCTGACGTGAGAGGCTGCCCGCTGATATCATTTAGATGTCAAGTATGCAACCGGAGTTCGTATTTAATATTGAGGGTAGTATTCTGTCTAGTTGGATATTTTTGTATGGCTATGTTAGCCTTTTTCTTTGGGTTGTAATTAAGACACTTGTTAATGGTAATTTGAACATGTGGGAATTAATTAGTCTTGTTACTACCAGCTCAGTGTGTTCTGATACATGATTTATGCCAGTCTGCTTATATGATGGCTTTATGGAATTGGTTGCGTGCAACACGGAACCCGATGGCCACGGATTCCGAGTCGTAACACCATGTGTAGCTTCCACGAAAATATACTCTGAGTATGACACGCGGATCTTGGGAACTATAACAAAAGTTTTAAATTATCCCAAAATTTCGCACCCCGAGATCGGTTCGCTGCAGGTCCCGGTTTCGGGGCGTGACATTGCATATATGACTATGATTGATGTTGGTCTATTAGTTGCATACCCTACATTGATTGGATATGGACAGTGATGTGGCTCGGCAATCAATTGAGATATTGTAGAGGTTTAAATGAATGATTTGATTGGTATTCCATTATGGATTATTGTGCAGCCAGCCCTTCACTTTGACCTAGGTTTCTGTGTCAGAGCTTTATAAATCACTAGGTTTATTTTATTATGATATATATGTACAGCGATTGGGTCATAATTGAACGACTGCAGTTGTAATTGGACGGCTGATCACCGATGTGTGCGGACACTGTAATATCCGAATTGATTGATTGACCGGTATTCCGAATTATTGATCGGTCTATGACCACCGACGTGATTGAGATAGTTAGGGCTGACCACCCAAAGCAGTGGCATTGCTTCTGTGTGATTATTATATTGCTCTATTATGTAGATTGGATTTAGGTTATACGTTCTTTTCGTCATTGTCATATTGTTATTCTCTTATAATCATTACTTGTCATTACTCATATTGTTCTTGTGTTTTATTTATAACTTATGCTTTCGTGCTTGCTGTTTACTTTGTTTATTGGTGCATAGGTACCGAACCCTACCCTGCCGAGGAGACGGAGGAGGGTCAAATGTTTCAAGCGTTTGAACCAGTTAACGAACCCGAGTGGAGTGCCGGTGATGGCTAGAAGACGTCTGAGACCGCACGGGAGTGACTTACATCATAGAGACTATTTTAGTAGCAAAATATTCATAATGAACCCAATTTTATTTTGTTTAAGTTATTTTGGAAACTTTAACCTTAAATATTCAGCTAGTTATGTGTTGGTTTGATTTTAAATATTGATACCAATTGATTTAACGCTTCCGCAAATATTTTATTATGACTCATCGTATTTCAAAATTTTGTGGGTCCATATTTGGGAGCTTGTGTTGCATTAAACATAGGAAATTAAATATTTATTCTTATTTTTCACGTTATCCCTTGGTTGTATTTTGGGGACGTGACAAATTTTAAGTGTCGGGCTAGGAGGCTTCCCGTCCTTTATCTTGGGCTGTCTATTAGTGCTAAGGCATGATCTAAGTCGTTTTGGGATCTAGTGATTGAGAAATTTAATAGGAGTCTTCTTGGAAGAAGCTTTACTTGTCGTTACGTGGAAGAATCACTCTTATTAAAGCCTGCCTATCCAATCTTCCAGTTAATTATATGTCGCTCCTTAAGATATCAAAGGCAGTGATTGCAAGGTTGGATCGCATTCAGAGGAATTTTCTATTGGATGGTAATGGTGACAGGAAGAAATTACATTTATTGGAGTGGAGTGAGGCGATTAAACCTAAATCTAAAGGGGATCTTGGCCTTGGTAGTTTGGGAAATAAGAATTGGGCGTAAATGGCGGTGGAGGTTTGCTCTTTCGCTTAGGGTGATTGTTCTTAAATATGGAGGAGATAAGTGGGGGTGGTGGCCAAAACAAGGGCGTAGCTATTGTAGATCAGCGTTATTGCTTCAAGTGGGAAGAAGTCTAATGTGAGGGGGGAAGCTTTGTACAATGGGGTGGGTTTTGTGGTGAGGAATGAGAGAAGTGTAAGGTTTTGGTTGGACAATCAGGTGGGGGTGGGGCCTTTGTGCAAGCTTTTCCCTAAACTCTTTAGATTATCAGTCAACAAGGAGGCTTCGGTCAATCATTGTTACGAGATAAGAAATGGTAGTATTGTATGGAGGGTGTCATTTAGGACGTGGTTGCGATTGTTGGAGGGGGTTCTTATGAGGAGATGTTGAGTCTTCTTACTAACTTGTTTCTTTGCAGGGACTCTGAGGATGCTCGGATTTGGAAACCTTCCATTTTCAAAAAATTTTCAGCAAAAGCTTTCCTACTAGCCTTGGATGGTTTTAATGGTCAGAGGGCTTTGTCTTCCTTTGTGTGGTTGGGGCTAGCTTCTCCACAGGTTGAAGCATTTTGTTTGTTAGCTATGATAGCGATGTCACTTTATATGGTCTCAATCCATTAGATGATGTAATAAATTGATTTATTTCCTTATTTATCAAGAGAATCATGTTACCCTTTCATGAGTTGAATGGTGATTTATTACTTACTTGCACATAACCAATACGAATGACATGATGGTTCATGAGATGAACCGGAGTCCACAAGTATACTAGATGTAATACATGTGTATGGATGAAATCCACATACAGGAGACATGTATAGCAAATCTTATACTTAAATATCTTCACAATCAGTGATGAGATTGGGCTTCTCATCTGACAAGGTTGCAGCACTTTGATCACTATGAGATAGTGTGATTTGTCTCGATCATCAGAATGTAAGATTCTGGATCATAGTGCTGGTACATTTGATGTATTGAAGGACCATGAGAAGCACCTTATGAACACTATCTTTATTTTAAGGTCTGTTCTCATAATTCCCTAGCAATAGGCTCATAATCCTGAGACATTAATAAACTCGAGTTTCTAACTATTCATTTGCTTTGAGTCACCAATGAGTGAGGCCAATTGTAGGTCAACACCTTGGTGGTTTGGGTACGTGGTAATAGAGCTGTGGCAACATTCAATGGTCAAGAAGGAATATATCCTAATTATCTCCTTATGCCAATTAATGGATTTATCATTGGTAAGTGCGCACCCTTTCCGATTAAGAGTTAATTGGATAGGTATTGATGATCACTATAATTAATTGGGGCTCAAGGATAATAAGATATGAATCCAATTTGGTGGACAGGTCCAATTAATCCATGGATATAGATAGAGGGGCCTACTTGTGGTCATAGGAAAGTTTAGTGTCTTCTATGTCATATATTCCTAAGACTGGAGTTCAATTGCATTTATATAGTGGAGTTATTTGCAATTAACTGCGGGCCTGTATTGCACATGAGATGTAGGGTTGAGTGTCCCAGTTGGAGCCAGCTTTCTATGGAATCCCTAGTGGTCCCACGCTAGCCCAATTATTAGAAAGATACTAATTCTAGTTGAACTTTAAAAGGAAAGTTATTATTTCTATTTGAAGTGAGGCTTCTAATAGTGATAATAGTAAGTTACTAATTATTAATAGAAGTGAGACTTCTATTTTAATTAGAAAGGAATTAGAAAGTTACTAATCATATTTGAAGTGAGACTTCTAATTGTGATATAGTAAGTTGCCAATTATTTTGGAAGTGAGAATTCTATTTTAATTAGTAAAGAAGATGTTGCATTAAGTGCAATAAATAAAGGAGGACCAAGGGCTAGATGTCCCATGCTAGTTTCCACCTAGGGATTCACGCCCAAGGCCCCCTTATGCAAGCGTTGCACACACCCCTTTTCCTCTCCTTCTTCTAGTTCTCTTCTAGTTATTCTTTAGAGTTTCTAGTTGCTTTCTCTTGGAGACCCCACCCATCTTCTTAGAGAAAAGATAATCTGATATGGGTCATAGCGTGGAAGACTAAGAGGTCTTGAAGATTCTGATTTGATTCGTGAAAGAGTTCATCTTCAAAGAAAGAGAAAACTTCTCCATTAGAGTACAACCGAGCTCCAAAGGTATAATTTACTTCCTTACATGTTATAGATTTTATCGTTGCTTGTATGGTATTGTATCTATCTTCTAGATAGAGTTATACACTCACCATGGTTTATGAGTCTAAGGATTGGATCCTGGATTGGGTTTGTTGCCTTCTGGATAGTTGATCTCTGCGTTAAGTAGGTCAAAAGTTTTTGAAACTTATCCTAGAGGCCCACCTATTTCCAACAATTGGTATCATAGTCATACCTCATCTCTAATCATGTTAGATCAGTAAGCTTGTTATAATCTTTCCATGAGATGCGAAGAGGATAGAGCGAGGGCTATGACAGGATCAGTTTTTGATGGATTTGCTTTGTTAATTAGTAGATTCATGTTTGGATAGTCACAAAAGGGTTTAATAATGATGGAATGATGGTAGGAGACCAATGGAAGCCTTCAGATGTGTTTTGGAGGTGTTTGGATACGAATTTCAAAAACCCAAAAATCTGGCTTCGTCAGGCCGGTCGACCTGGCCTCGTGCTCAGTCGACCGCGTGGCTCTAGGCCGGTCGACCGAGCGCACAGGGACAGCAGTGCAGATTTTCAAGTTTTTCAGTTTCGGGTCTACTTTTGGTTTCTTGTTTCTCCAGCATTGTTTGGCGGTCTATTTTTGTGAATTGTATGGTAGTATGAGATACTAACTTGCATGTGATCTTGTCCTCTCCTATCAAGTCTTTTGCTTTCTATTTATGGTTATTCGTTTATTTGAGGCTAAGTGTAAAGGGCACCATGGTTTCCTTGGTTTTCCATGAAAGGGCAAGGCATGGTGAATTTCCCTATAGCCCTTTTATTTCCATGTTTAGATTACCTTGTAAGTCTCATCGTAGAGACATAGAAATTTATGTAATTTTCTAAATTTGTAAATTCTGGCGATGTCAGAGACAAAGAAGGAAAGTGAAGTTTAACTCTTAATCAAAGAGTTTGAAAATTACCAAAAGTACTTTGGAGATGCTTAAAGAGTTTGTGAAATCCCAAAGTTTTGGAAAGTCTAAAAGTCCAAGAAGTCTATTCCGCTAGGGCCATGTGGAGGAGAGGACTAGTTTCAATTTTTAGCATTTTCTATTTATGGATGAATGCTTTTATAGAATGTTTCCAAATCTGATCCAAACATAGCAAGTTACTAAAATTGGTCAAATCAAATTAATTTCTGGAAAGAGTTCTAATTAGTGTTGATGACCCATGAGATGGACACATTGGTAACAGTAATCTTAGAAACTGGACTTTCCTTAAATATAACTTGACTTGGAACCAATCTTTGATCATATCATGAGATGATTTGATGTTCATATATATGTGGGCCCTAATACCTTAAAAGGAAATCTTCAATTCTAAAATATTAAGTGGGAGTGGGGCATTTAAATTGAGAAATCCTCATGGTTTTCCACCATAGGTGCATTGTAAGGAAAGTATTAGCCTCGAGCCATCAAGTGTATGGCCGTTCCTCACAGAGGGCTTTTATTTATCTGGTCACTAGATATGGATCTCCTTAGGATAATATTGGTGAGATGTGGTGGGGGCCCACTCCCTAAGGAGGAGCTGCCCAAACTGGTTGTCATGCAATGCTAGTTAGTGGGCCACACTTAACTAAAATAGTAATGTAGTATCCCCAAGGATTTGCCTCATATATTTTAGAAACCAAAGCTAATCGAGAGTCATACATTATTTGGTATGAGATATCTAGATGATAATGAATTATGGGGATCATGGATAGTTAGTCTTAATCCTAATTTTGACCAACGTTGATCCGCACCAATCTAAGTGGAATTCGCACTCCCCAAGGAGGCATGCCCTAAGGGATTGGAATTTCGATGTATTCTAAATTTAGTGGTTATGAGGATTCCCACATCAATTTGGTAGAATACTAAACCCTAATATCATTTATATTCTTTTATTGAATGTATGGTTATGTGCTACAGCTTATTCAGCATGAATTCAAATACTTTCAATCCACTTGCGACCATCCTCAACCAGAATAAGTTGGAAGGATCCAACTATGTAGACTGGAAAAGGAACCTGGATATAATCCTGATAGCTTCATGATGCAAGTATGTCCTTACCATACCCTGCCCTGAGGAGCCTGAATCAGATACACCACAGGATCAGAAAGACCGTTACACCAATTGGACCAAAGACGATGAGATGGCCATGTGCTATATGCAGGCATCCATGTTTAGTGTTTTACAACACCAACATCAATCCTATAAGACTGCATCCGATATTATATTGAACTTAAAGGAGATGTTTGCGGACCAAGTTAGGCCTACTAGGCAGGCTGCTATGAAAGTGATGATAAACACTAAAATGGCTGAGGGAACCCCAGTACATGACCATATGCTGATTATGATGGACTCATTGAAAGAGTTAGATGTACTGGGTATCGCAGGTTGACATGATTTTTCAGTCACTACCAGATTCATTCAACCATTTCAAGATTAATTATAATATGAATGAAATGAATCTGACAATAACTGAGCTGTCAAGCCAGCTGGTAGCAACTGAGAAAATCATGAAGAAGATAAAAGCTGTCATGTCCCCCGAATCCGATTAAAGAATAAATCGGATCCGGGGAGTGAAATTTAGGACTAATTAAAATTTTATCCTTTAGGCTCAAGAATCGTAAGTCCGCTGTGAGGATATTATATTTCCAGCCTCAAGAACACTATATATATGCGGAATTCATACAACTCTAGGCATATGGAGTATCAAGAATGAATAATCAATCTTATTTATAATCAAAGTTGCAATAAGAACAAATAAAACTAAACAAAGGAGTTAATTTAATTACAATGGCCAATCCAATATCCAAGGCCATTAAAAGAACAAAGTCAATGAAATGAAAGTTCCAACGAGGGACAATAAAAGAATGAATATTAATCTAGTGAATATCCCCATGTGACTCTCTCTTATGCCGGGAATGATGACGCTACTCTACGTCATCGGCATGTCACTATCGTTCCCTCTAGGATCTCCTCACCGGCCTGCTCCTCGTAGTAGTACTCACCTGAGGTGTCTGCACACTAAGGAACATAGTTAACGACATGTTGAGCAATAGATACGCAAAGTACATTAAACATGACATGCATCAATAGTAATCATGTGAATACAAGGATCGAAGCGAGGCATAAAGCATGAATAGTAATAAACAGAAGCAATAACAGGAATCCTAGTAATCATCTAGCAATAACCACTATCTAGACAATGCAATGCAAGTATTAAGAGGGAGACGCCGAGGATGTCCTAGCCACCTCCCAAGGTACCAGTAAAAATCCAATCCAGACTATTGATACTAAAGTCCGGCTCCAGTGGGATCCTAGCTCCAGATCCTGGGAATAGCAGCATGGTCCTAGCCCGCTCCCAGCTATTCAAGGCCATGGACGCCGTCCTACGCTGACTGCCCACCCCGACGACCGAGTAATCGGTCCGTCAATAAAAACCCTCAAACTACAGATGACCATGATATGCAAATAGTAATAAAGTGGTGTTTACACAAGGACAAGCAAGTCTAGCTAGCTAAATGCACAAGACATGATCATAAGGATTATCTCATTCAAGACAATACAAGACAAGTCAACCACGTGATAATCCCTTACATTGCTAGCTAGTCATCTTTATCAATTGCATGACACAGGTTCCTAAAGAACACTCTAAGTCAGGTCCAAGTCCTAAATCCTATAAGGATTTACGTTTCATAGTTAGTTAAGTGTTTTTTGCCAAGAGAGTGTACAAGGAATAGTAACAACGGAAACAAGTCACAAGTCAAGGAAGAATTACAATCTAATCCTAGGTAAGTGGTGTCATCCCTATACCTCACATATTCTAATGGAGTAGTAAGGAAATTGGATCAACGATGCATTTAGGGAAACCCCTTGGTGTACAATCATATTAAGCATTAAACGATTCAATTCCATACGCATTCAATTACACCATGCGTAATACATGAATACCTAGACAACCCATCGAATACACACTAAGTCACGTGCTTCAATTTCAATCCACATTAATAGTCAAGAGAGGGTAAGTTCATGATTTCCAATATCTAAGGCCCAAACCTAGGTCACCGGTCTCATTTCCAATAAAACATGAGTTGGATCAATAATCCAAGTATTTACATCACTTCTCGACATTCGATCGTGATGAAATTAGAACCATTGGATACTACGTTTGAAGGGCTTTCCAACGGTATATTATACGTAGAAATCCAACGGGCGGATTAAAAGTTACAAGTCTCCGAAGTTGCCAAGTGTTGTCAGAAAATTACCCTCCGATCGATCGGACCTGAACAACATCCAGTTAGTGCACAGTCCGATCGATCGGACAGAGTGCCCGATCGATCGGCACTGAACACCTCACAGTTAACACACAGTCCGATCGATCGGCTTGCGGACCTGTAACCCGTAAATGGGTTTTCTACCCCTTTTCCTTCCGGCCAATCCATTGCTAACCTGCAGAAAATGAGCCTCCATGCTTCCCATTCATCATATACATCATAATTCATTATTTTTAGCAATTTAAAACAACCTAGTGATACCAATTTACAAATTATCAACCCAAATTCCTAAAACCTACTCTAACATATAAATCCCCAAATCAATATCAAAACATGCTTGGAATTAGGGGAAATCTAACATGAAGCATAGCCAATCAATTGGAAACAAACATTCATGCTTAAATATACAATGCAAATCCACTTGCCTCAACCAAGAAAAAGATTGAAATGGATAAAACTCGAGGAGAAGCTTTCTAACGCAAAATCCCCAATCTAATCCAATAAAATGCAATCTAGAATGCTAACAAGAAGAAAGGAAGGAAGAAGATCAAGATTAGACCTAATCTAACAAAAGAGAAGACGATTGAAAAGATGAAGATATGAGAAAGCTTACCAAATTGATACCGGAAGAAAGAGGAGACTGAGAGGATGAAGAGTAGCGGTTTGGATCGTGGAGATGATCTCTCCGGGATAGAGTTCTGGGCTTGAGAAGAGAAGAGGAAGAAGAAGGGGCTGCTGTAACTTCTCTCGTTGCAGAGATCGAATGATGGATTAGGGTTAATCCTTGATTAAGAAGAAGAGAGGGAGGAAAAAACTGAATTGCCCTTAAGTGGGTCCGGTGAAGGAATTGACCACTTGAAGGGTTTCTAATCGTCGGATTGCGACAAGAATCACGACGTTTGGAATATTTCAGAAAAGCACTCAATTTTCCCTAAATTACAAACTACTCGCTGCTAGGGTCAAACGAACTCGGAATCACACGAAACTTCACATGCACTATTCTAATACTAAAAGAAACTCGCTCATTATCTAAACCCACTTAAATATCTAAAATATAATTAAATATAATAATTATTAAATAAACGAGTCAACGAGCCTGCTGTTGGGCTCAACTGACCCAGTAAGGTCAAGGACCTTACAAAAGCCCTGATGACAGAAAAGTCATTTGCCAGGTCCAAGCCGAAAGTCAAAGGCCGGAAAGGAAAGAAGAAATCAGTCCCCAAGGATCCTACGTGGAGAATGGTTCTACTGGTGGTGTGGCCAAGGTTAAGGGTACGGGAGCAAAGATAAAGTGTTTCTACTGTGGTATGACAGGACATTGGAAAAAGAATTGTCTTGATCTTTTGTCTAAAGAAAGGACCTAGGGTATGATTGAGTCACTTGTTTCTGAAGTTAGTTATCCAACTAGTACTTCAGAATCCTAGTATGATGACTCTGGTGCAACTAATAAAATCTATATAATAAAGGAGCTTAGTTTTTGAATTCCCCATATTTTGGACCCTTGGATTTAAGAGGGGAATGAAAAAAAGGGGCTAAAAGTTGGAGAAATTTATAAGTTTTTGTCATCCCCATCAAAAGCATGTTCACATCTTGGTTTGTACGGCGCAAAAGGGGGCAACAAGTTTGAGTTATTTACAGATATTGTCATCCATTTTTCATTTAAAAGAAAAACAAGAGTGTGTACTTTCTTATTGTTCTGCCATTGATAAAAAATGTCAAAAGCAAAAAAAACTTCTTTTGTAAGGGAGCTCAGTTTTTTAATTCCCCATATTTTGGACCCTTGGATTTATGGTATTGCCATCCTTCTTCATTTAAAAGAAAAGCAAGAGTGTTTACTTTCTTATTGTTCTGTCATTGATAAAAAAGGTGTCAAAAGCAAAAAAAAAAGAAAAAATCTTTTGTAAGGGAGCTCAGTTTTTGAATTCCCCATATTTTGGACCCTTGGATTTGTATACATAAATCCTAGGGCTGAGATTAAGAGGAAAGGTGTTGACGGGTTTAAGGGGGTTTGAGAGTTCAGAGATCCGGGACACTACTTCTCCAGATCCCTAGACTCTTTCTCCCTTATCCAGGTGACGGGTCAGGAGTCTGGGCCAAGTCTGGGGTTAGGTTCAAGTTAGATGGGTTTGGGTTGGATTTGGGTTCAGATTGATTTGGGCTAAAGTTTGATAGGTTGGATTGGGTCAGGTTCAGGTCAGGTCTGACGGGTTTAGTTAAGGGCCCAATCAGGGTTTGGATCAGAGGTTTGGGGCCCAAAAGGTGGGCTGCAGTGGGGTCCGGTCTGGGCAATAATCACTGGGACCCAGGTTTTGCAGATTTTGATCCGCCCGTCGGATTTCAAAGTTCTATATATGGATGAAAAGCCCTCGATAAGAAGAACGTGATGAGCCAACTTTCGGGGCGATCAGGGGTCTAGAAGTGATAGGTGATTTTTCAGGTGGGCACCCCGGGTGTGTGGGACCTGCTATTATTATTTTTGCTCCGCCCGTCGGATCTCGAAGTTCTATATATGGACGGAAAGCACTCGACGAACAGATTGCAATAAGCCAATTCCTAGGGCAATCAGAGGTCTAGGAATAATAGGTGATCTTTGACTCGGAACCTAATCAGGACATCGTTAAATAGGGTGGACCGAATTACCCCCATAGGGGTGCCAAAATTCAGGTTAATTGTTAGGTGATCAAAAGAAGAGTAATTAGATTTAGTTGTACTCAGAACGTGGTGCACCGTGCCTTCAGGTACGGGCAATCACTAGTATGTAATACGTTGCAGGAGTTCAGGGAAATCAGGAGGCTTAGTGGCGGAGAAATCTTTGTTAACCAAGGCAGAAGCAATGTCAGTGGAAGTAGTAACTTTGTTATTTTTCAGATACTAAGTTGATTTTGTCAAATACATTACATGTACCGTCTTTAAGAAGAAATTTAATTTCAGGTTCTAGTACGGTGAATAAGAGTTATTCTATTACTTTTGGTACTGAAATTGTCATAAAGAGGAACGGTACTTTTATATGTTCTGACAAGATAATCAATAACATTTATTTGTTAACTCCCACAATGTATGAGATACATGACACTGAGATTAATAATAAACCATCATTAAAGAGGAAGTCACATTCATCTAATCCAACAAAACTTTGGCACCTGAGGCTAGGTCCTATAAACCTAAACAGGATTGACAGGCTAGTGAAAGATGGTATCTTACCTTCATGGTGGTAGAACCAATGTCTATCTGCGAATCCTGTCTAGAAGGCAAAATGACCAAAAGACCCTTTTTATCGAAGGGCAGTAGGGCCAAAGATTTATTGAAATTAGGGTATACTGATGTGTATGGACCCATAAATGTTAGAGCGAGAGGAGGGTACAAGTACTTCATTACTTTCACCGATGATTTCTTAAGATATGGATACATATACCTTATGCACCGCAAGTCCGAGGCTTTTGAAAAGTTCAAAGAGTTTGGAGCGGAAGCGGAAAAGCATTTAGATAAAAGTGTAAAGACTCTTCGATCATATCGAGGAGGCGAATATCTCTCTGCTTATTTTATGGAATACTTATCAGTTAATGGGATTATATCCCAGTTGTCTGCTCTTGGTATGCCTCAACAGAATGGAGTAGCAGAAAGAATGACCGAACTCTTTTAGATATGTTTAGGTCTATGTTGAGTTTCTCAAGATTACCTATATACTTTTGGGGATATGTTTTGGAAACTGCAACGTACATACTAAACCCGTACCATCTAAAGTCTGTACCTAAGACTCCCCGGGAGTTGTGGGTCAGGCGAAAGTCTAGTCTACAATATTTGGGTATGTCCGGCACACATGTTGAAGGTTAAGACAGTTAAGTTGGAATCGAAGTCGGAAGTATGCACGTTTGTCTCAAAGGAACTAAAGGTTGGTTATTCTATAATTCCAGAAAGCAGAGAGTGTTTGCCAGCACCAATGCGGTTTTTCTAGAGACAGATTATATGATTGACCGGAAATCTTTAGAAATAGTTATCTTGGAAGAAATTAAAGAGAAATCAATTCCAAATCCAAGTATGACTGAACTTAAAGAAAAATTGTCCATACTTGACCCAGTAATTACACCAGTGCCTCGTCATAGTGGGAGTATTGTCAGGTCCCCTGACAGGTTCTCATTTTGGGAAAGTCTTACTAGGCAATCCCATAATAACTGGAATAAGATCCCTGTAACTATGATAAAGTAATCAATGACATAGATTCAAGAAGTTGGCAAGATGATATGAAATCTGAGATGGGGTCCATGTACTCCAATCAGGTATGGACACTTGTGGACTTGCCTGCCAATTTTATACCTATTGGGTGCAAGTGAGTCTACAAGAGAAAAAGAATATGAGATGGAAGAGTAGAGACCTTTAAGGCCAGGCTTGTTACGAAAAGATATACTCAGAAAGAAGGTATCGATTATGAGGAAAACCTTTTCGCAGGTAGCCATGCTCAAGTCCATCCAGATACTCTTATTCATTGCGGTTCATCATGATTACGAAATTTGGCATATGGATGACAAGACAGCGTTTCACGACGGCCATCTTGAGGAAGACATCTATATGATGCATCTAGATGGTTTTATAACTAATAACCAAGAGCAAAGAGTTTGCAAGCTACAAAAGTCCATTTATGGACTGAAGTAGGTATCCCGGAACAGAAACATCCATTTTGACCAGGAAATCAAGTCATTTGATTTTTGTCAGAATTCGGATGAGTCATGAGTGTACATGAAAAGTTAAGGAAGCAAGGTAGTTTTTTAGGTATAGTATGTCAACGACATCTTTCTCCTAGGGCGTGATAAAGGAATATTGTCAACAGTAAAAGTTTTCGTTGGCTAAGACTTTTGATATGAAGGACTTGGGAGAAGCTAGCTACATACTAGGGATCAAACTCAATTGAGACCGAAAAAATAGGATGATAGGCTTATCCCAAGCTGCGTACATAGATAAGGTGCTAGTACGGTTTGCTATGCTTTGTACTAGACCGGATATCTGTCACAAAGTGGGCCTAGTCAGCAGATATCAGTCTAAACCCAGGTCCTTATCATTGGACTGCTGTAAGATGTGTTCTCAAATACTTGAGAATGACTAGAGATCACATGTTGATTTGCTTCAGTGATGAGTTAATTCTAGTCAGATATACAGACTCAGACTTCATGTCAGATAAGGATTCCAGGAAATCAACATCTGGGTATGTGTTTATATAGTAGCCGCTTGAGAAGCAGCTAAGGAAGCAATTTGGCTCAAAATGTTCCTTATGGAACTTAGAATGGTACTTTTGGCGCGACAGCCGCTCATAGTTTACTGTGATAACAGCAGGGTAGTCGCTCAGTCCAAAGGATCCAGGAGCTAAAAACATGTACAGAGGAAGTAATACAGATTGTGCAGAGAGGTGATGTTATGATCACCAAGTTAGCATCTGCAGACAATCTGGTAGATCCCTTTACTAAGCATTTAACTACCAAAGTCTTTGAGTTGTATGTAGACGGGATGGGCATGAGATGCAAACCTAATTGACATTGAGCCCAAGTGAGAGATTGTTAGTTTATATGGTCTCAATCCATTAGATGATATAATAAATTGATTTATTTCTTTATTTATCAATAGAATCATGTTATCATTTCATGAGATGAATGGTGATTTATTACTTACTTGCACATAACCAATACGAATGACATGATGGTTCATGAGATCAACCGGAGTCCATAAGTATACTAGATGTAATACATGTGTATGGATGAGATCCACATACAGGAGACATGTATAACAAATCTTATACTTAAATATCTTCACAATCAGTGATGAGATTGGGCATCTCATCTGACAAGGTTGCAGCACTTTGATCACTATGAGATAGTGTGATTTGTCTCGATCATCAGAATGTAAGATTCTTGATCATAGTGCTGGTACATTGGATGTATTGAAGGACCATGAGAAGCACCTTATGAACACTATCTTTATTTTAAGGTCTGCTCTCATAGTTCTCTATAATAGGCTCATAATCTTGAGACATTAATGAACTCGAGTTTCTATCTATTCATTTGCTTTGAGTCACCAATGAGTGAGGCCAATTGTAGGTCAACACATCGGTGGTTTGGATACGTGGTAGTATAGCTGTGGCAACATTCAATGGTCAAGAATGAATATATCCTAATTATCCCCTTATGCCAATTAATGGATTTATCATTTGTAAGTGCGCACCCTTTCCGATTAAGAGTTAATTGGATAGGTATTGATGATCACTATAATTAATTGGGGCTCAAGGATAATAAGATATGGATCCAATTTGGTGGACGGGTCTAATTGATTCATGGATATAGATAGAGGGGCCTACTTGTGGTCATAGGAAAGTTTAGTGTCTTCTATGTCATATATTCCTAAGACTGGAGTTCAATTGCATTTATATAGTGGAGTTATTTATAATTAACTGCGGGCCTGGATTGCACATGAGATGTAGGGTTGCGTGTCCCAGTTGGAGCCAGCTTTCTATGGAGTCCCTAGTGGTCCCCACGCTAGCCCAATTATTAGAAAGATACTAATTCTAGTTGAACTGTAAAAGGAAAGTTTCTATTTCTATTTGAAGTGAGACTTCTAATAGTGGTAATAGTAAGTTACTAATTATTAATGGAAGTGAGACTTCTATTTTAATTAGAAAGGAATTAAAAATTTACTAATCATATTTGAAGTGAGACTTCTAATTGTGATATAGTAAGTTGCTAATTATTATGGAAGTGAGACTTCTATTTTAATTAGTATAGAAGATGTTGCATTAAGTGCAATAAATAGAGGAGAACCAAGGGCTAGACTTCCCATGCTAGTTTCCACCTAGGGATTCACGCCCAAGGCCCCCTTATGCAAGAGTTGCACATGCCCCTTTTCCTCTCCCTCTTCTAGTTCTTCCATAGAGTTTCTAGTTGTTTTCTTTTGAAAATCTCACCCATCTTCTTGAGAAAAGAAAATTTGATACGGGTCATAGCGTGGAAGACTAAGAGGTCTTGGAGATTCTGATTTGATTCGTGAAAGAGTTCATCTTCAAAGAAATAGACAACTTCTCCATTAGAGCATAACCGAGTTCCAAATGTATAATCTACTTCCTTGCATGTTGTAGATTTTATCGTTGCTTGTATGGTGCTGTATCTATCTTCTAGATAGAGTTATATACTGATCATGGTTGATGAGTCTGAGGATTGGATCCTAGATTGGGTTTGTTTCCTTCTGGATAGTTGATCTCTGCGTTAAGTAGGTCAAAAGTTTTTGAAACCTATCCTAGAGGCCCACCTATTTCCAACAGGGAACACTTTCCATAGTGGATAATCTAAGGAGGAGAGGGATGACTTCTTTAAACTTCTCTGACCTTTGTGTGATGTGTGGCAGGGAGGAGACCATTAACCACCTCTTTATTCATTGTAAGTTGGCTTCCACAGTGTGGTGTAGCTTTATTGAGAGATGCGGTATGGCTTGGTGTTTTCCAAAGAATATTGCGGATGTGGCGGAGTCTTGGTGAGATGGGTCTTTTGTCAGTTGTGAACAAGTCCTATGGAGGGTGACTCCTTTCACTATCTTATGGTCTATTTGGAAAGAAATAACTGATAGGATCTTTAGAAGCTCTTATTCTTCCGTAGGTGAGTTGATTTCTAAGGACGTCACCCTGAGGATTGGAAAATGGGTGTTAGTTTGAAAGGAGTTCTCTAATTTCAGTTTTAATGATATTCTTTTTTAATTGGGTAGCTTGCCCGGAGTGTGGCCATCCTAAGGAGAGGAGATCTGTCCCTTGGTCTCCCCCTTCTTTTAGGGTTTTAAAGTTCAATGTGGAAGGGGGTTATGGGGGTAAACCAGGACCAACAAGGATTGGAGGCATCCTTCGTAATTTTAAGGGTAAAGAATTGCTTATGTTTTCAAAGAATGTGATGTTGTGATTCCAATGAAGTTGAGGTTTTAGCTATTTTGGAAGACCTTAGATTGTTTTCAAGAAGATTTTGGGGGTCGTCCCTTGTTGTGGAAAGTGATTCTTCTAACGCAATTTCATGGGCGTCCAATTGAAAGGCTCACCCTTGAAATTTTCAATTTCTTTTTAACGAAATTAGGGAGCTCTCAGCTAGCATCAATGTCTCCTCTCATGATGTCAAATTCGCCAACTCTATGACCGATGCATTAGCCAAGCAAGGGGTTGAGAGGGTGTCTCCTTAGGTGGGTGTGATTTTTTTTTTTTGTAAAGGTATGATTTTGTAGTTTGGGTGGTAATTGGGTGGGAATGTTTTTGTCATTTAGGTGGGTGTGATCATGTAGTTGGGGTGGGAATGCGACAATACTCTTGTACTTGTACTTCCTCCCTCTATTTTGTTGTTTCTTTGCTCTTGTTTCTCTTTTTATGAAATTGGAGTCACCGTTCAAAAAAAAAAACATAAAACGGGTAAGAAAATGGAAAAGTTGAAGAGTTATGAACAATATAATAGATGACGAAGAAGAATACATATAAAAGATTAATCAATTTGAATTGTTGATGGTAGGAAGAATGAATTAAGAGGATTTTACCGGAAAAAACACTTAATCCGGACGTGTTACGCAATCAAACACTTTAGCAAGTGGGGCACCAATTAGAGCAATTGGACCCGATTTTCAATGCTTTTTACCTATTTGGCACATCGTCGGCGCCGACCTTATTTACACTAAATAAGGTCGGCGATGACCCCGTCCGCGACCCATATTAGGGCTCATATCCCTGTTTTTGCTCATTCTTCTCTTCTCTGGCCCCTCATGATGATGGGAACCATTTCATGGTAGAGAAGTGTGTGGTTAATCATCCTTCCTTTTGCCCTAATGTGGGACACTTGGAAAGGATGGAACATAAAAACTTAGGGTAAGATGAAGCTAGTCAATATGATAGAACTTGTTAAATGGAGTCTAATACGTGTGGCCCTTGTTAAAAGTGTATTAATAAAAGACATGCATATCAAAATGAAGTATGTATTGGAGTCATCGCCGCTGGGCAGGAAATGGGTAAACCTTTTGTGAAATGGTCACTTCCAAAGGGCACTCTTGACATATGTTGATCTTTCTGTGAAATGGTCATTTTCTGCATATGAACGTTCTCATAAATTTGTATGGTTCTGATCTTATGACCATTTCTTCTTTTCTTTTTCCCGGCAATATTCTCATAAAACATTAGTCAGGGAGGAAGACAGATGTCACATTGGGGCAGCTCCTGTCAACGATGAGACTGTCAATGTACATTCCATGCCAGAAAATGGGCCAAACCTGTGTAACAGCATAGCAGAGGGCCTGACGATGATATAACTCAGTAAAAATACAAGTGGATACATTCATAAAATGTTATAAACACTGAAACTACAAGCAATGATTTCACAAACAAATGCAGAGTAAACCGGACTTCTGAGGATGGATCCAAGATCTGTCACATTGACATGGGAAACAACTCAGACCTCCAAATAGAAGATAAGACCTCTGCCACCCAAGAAATTTCACTTCTCAAATTTTCAGCTCTTTTGCAATGTCTCTGGTCAGGCTGAATTGCAACGTATTGTGCCATGGGAATAGCGTTCGAGTGACGGGAAGTTTCCTTCAAAATTTTCTGCAAATGGCCATTTTCTGAAACTGCAATTGCTTGCCATTCCTAAAGGCGCTGTTTGGACCTCAGGAGGCAGTTCGCCTTGCAATCCGTTTACCAGTAAATCTAGTTCCCTGTCGCTCCTTTTTCCTGTAATTGGTTATGGCAAAGAACAAAACCACTCTCACTTGCAGGTAACTCATGTTATCCAGATGCATACACCTACCTGCATTCAATTTATCAAGACCAAAATGGGTCGTAGAGGAACAACAGAGTTACAGAGAAGCGGTATCCATGGTTCACATACAATTCCAAACATTCATTATAACTTTTAAAGACTCAAGGTGTTTACTTCTTATTTCATATGAATTGCTTAGATCATATCTGGAATATATCACTGTCCAACATTTTCCTGATACAAATCATGTTAAATGATAGAAACATTAAGAATATCAAATAGGCCAGAAGGTCAACGGTATTGGAGATTAAAAAAAATAAAAAAAAATGGATCGTATAGAGCGGAAATGGATTGATGATCCTCACTAAGGGCTGAATGCAAGAAAGAATGTGAAGAGCTTCTATAAATCTCTTCCGCGTGTGCAGTGGGCACATAAATAGCACCTGCCAGGGAGCTATGGGCTCGTCCGTAGAATAGATAAACAAACACTCCATTAGCAGCCATACATAAACACGAATCCACATGCCTGTGCTGACAGTTAATAGCAAAAGGGAGGAAGATTAACCACACACTTCTCTAACATGAAATGATTCCCATCATCTTGAGGTGCCAGAGAAGAGAAGAGAAGAATGAGCAAAAATAGTGATATGAGCCCTAATATGGGTCGCGGACAGGATCATCGCCGACCTTATTCAGTGTAAATAAAGTCAGTGCCGACGATGTGCCAAATAGGTAAAAAAATTGAAAATCAGGCTCAATTGCCCTAATTGGTGCCCCACTTATTAAAGTGTTTGATTGCATAACACGTCCAGATTAAGTGTTTTTTCTAGTAAAATCCTCATGAATTAATTTATAAAAACTACCTATGCTTGAAAGAGACTATCTATGACCTAGTCCAACATCACACTTTATCGCATTTCATTGTTTCTTTGATTCTCTATATTTATTATTTAGTTAAATTAGTAAATGTAAATGTTAAAATAAAATTGTGATAAAGATGGAAACTTGTGATAGAAGTCTAGGCACGGGAGATTTTAGGACGAGATCAAGTAAATAGTAGATATTTTAGGACCTTGATTTAATTATATTTGTGCTTAGGCATAGAGAGTACTTGTAAGTTGGTGATTATTTGTCCGAATTATTGCTAGAAAGCCCAAACATGTGATAAAAATTCAGGTCAGGGCCTCATACTTACAGCCCATGTCGGTCTTGGGCCAATGACGGTCATGTATTGCTAAGGTCGGGCCCGGAAACAAACCTGGTTAGTGCGAAGTGTGAAAAGTAGGCATTTCCAAGAGCAATCCAGGTAAATGAGAAATCATTTCTAATATGTATATGACCAAAGATATTTAAACTAAAATAAGATTCTTAAATCCTCCACGGCTCTGCCATAATATGTCAAGCCTCAGCATGTGCTGGTCCCAAACCCATTCCAAAATAAGTTGGAAGTGAGATAGGGAGCCAGGCATAGACCTGGTCGAAAGTAGCACTCAACCTAGCCCACATTGCCGGGGAAAAGATGCTAATATGATACATACAAGGCTAGGGCATTGACAATACAAAACCTTTTTTGATAAATTTCTCTAATGAGCAAAATCCAACTGCAAATAAACTTATAAGACTAACCCGGCAAGAGAATCTAAGTATGTAATTGTATCTTTTTTACCTGTTTGAAGATAAAACTTGTGCCCAGTTCATAGCTGAATTATTCTACCACAATTGTATCACAAAATAAAACCATCACAATCTTTTATGTACAAGTATGTGATTGGTTGAGAGCCCCATACGCATAGTCATCATCTGAATTTGCCTCCTTTAGCACAACACAGTCCAATTGTCCATGAGATCCACTGTATTAAGATTTGTCAGAAAACAAACAGGCAATGAGCATATATGCTATAAAGGTAGATGCTGATGATAATGAATACATGAGATGAGAACATAGGAGTTATTGAAAGAAACCAACATAAGAAACATGAACTGGGCAAAGTTTTGGCCCATTTGCTTACTAGTATAGCATTCCTAGAAATTCATAGTAAAGAGGGTTTTATCACAAAATTTTAATTATCACACAATTTTAAAGAGGTAAGCAGTAAAGGGTCTAAGGTGGAGATGTACAAGGGACACTCAGTTTCTTGGCATATAATGTTGTGATGGATGGTGATCATTTCCTATCAAAGGAGAGATCAATTCATGGCTCTTCGTGGATATTTACCTATAATCTTTCACACCCAATGGTTTTGCTTTGAAATTTGAAATTTTCAGAGCCGGTTAAACAAACAGGTCCTAGAGAAAAAATCAGTAATACATTTCACTTTCACTTGTGAAGTCGGTAGTGGATGCAAACACATCACCCAGATAGTTAGTCAATCAGCTATTTAAATCGTACAGATTGAAACAAACAGTAAATAGCTTGTGTATAGGTAGTTCTTGTTTGGTATGTCTCCTCTTTATTCCGACAAAGCCATCAAAAATAGACTCATCAAAAAAGAGCCATAAAAAAAGGAAGCTAAAATCAGAAAACGCGTTTGGTTTGCACACCTATTTTAAATAGAACATTTGGTACGACGTCTATTTGTCTCTCTTTAAAGGGGTATGCCTCTTATTAAATTTGTGAAACCCACCATTCAACAGTGGGTGAAGTGCATGGCAATAGAAATAATGAGTTAATGACCTCTCCCAAAATCCATAGATCTGTTTTTTTTTTTTTTTTTTCTTAAGAACTTATGCATAGAATATTACTATGTAAATTATACTAAAAATGCATGGAAATAAATGGGTGTTGAATATAGTCATGTCTGCACATTGTAAGAATTTAAGCATAGAAATAGCATCATGATGATGTGTTGTAAATTCACTCCACAAACAACATACTCAAACAATGGGTAAAAACATGAATGAAAATTCCCCAACCCAAATAGTTATTGAATTTGGACATGGCAATCACCACTGTGCAAAACTGCAAATCACGCCCAACAATTTGGATTTCTGTTTTCTCCCCCTTTTTCTTTTCTTTTCTTTTCTTTTTTTAAGTCTCAAAGAACTTATGTTTTGATGTTCATCAACATAAACTGCCTAACAATGAAGGCACTGTAGCATTGAACAAAAGAAAGTGCACATAATTCACATGAAGACAGCGAATAGACCCAAGCATGAAATTCACAGACAAAACACTGAATAAATGCACAGAAATAGATCCAAGTCCCCGATCGTTGTCTCTGTTTCCACAACCCTCCTTTTCAACCAATCCAACCCTCCCATCTCCACAACAAATCAGAGAAAAGAGGAGAAGAAGAAAGCGAAAAATGCTTACCTAGGGCAAAAAACAGAGAGAAGAGGTTGGATTTGGAGTTTTAGCCATAAAACCCCATCTTAAAACCTCCATCAACAACAAACCCTCTCCAAAACCCCATCGTCATCGAGAGAGAGAGAGAGAGAGAGAGAGAACAATGAAAACTCCATCATCACCACCTCGTGCAGATCCTCTCCTTTCTTGAACCACAAGTTCTCTATCTCTTTCTCCTTTCCTGTCGTTCGGGGCAGTTAAATGAAAGAAAGTTTTTGTTGAGAGGATTTTTGGTGCCAATAAAACACAGTCCAGGGGTGTTTTTGTCTTAAAAAATAACTCCGCCTCTACTTTTTCGAGAGCCTGCACCTCTTATTTCCAAATGCCCAAAATTGAGGCATTTCATTTTAAGAGGATTTGCCTCTACTTCTCTAATAAAGCGAGTAGAGGGTAGAGATGCAAAACAGGCACCTAGTATCACAGAAGATAAATTTTACAAAATATATGTGTTTTGGCATAGAACAGGCTTTAGTTTAGACCAGTCACTACTACAGGCAAGAGAACACTCAACCTTGAATCAGGAAATTTAAATGGCCTAATTGGAAGCTGAAAATAAGCTGCATTTATGAGTTAGCTTGTTGTAAGGAAAGCTAACTTTCTTGCAAATGCAGTTCAGGAGAACCCTGTTTTTGCTAGCATTCATTTCCTCGTCCCATTCTCTTGGCATGTTTACAAAAGTCGCATCGACTGATGATTTCCAAAAATCCTCCTAGACAGTTCTAACCAATCAACAAGAGCCCGTGATTTCCAAAAATCCTCCTAGACAGTTCTAATCAATCAACAAGAGCCCGTGACACAAATGGAAGGTGCTCACTATTGCAACTTGAGTTTTCGGGTCAAGTCATGTTAGCTTATAAAAATAAAACTGGCAATCAATCTCCATATAGAGGGCATAAGCAATCTTGAGCCCATTATAGTGGATTAACAGAATTTGGTTCAATTAATAATTATGGTGATCACGTACTTGTGAAGAGCTTACCTCTTAATGTCCTAATCTCCACTTCAGAGTACCCCCTAACCTGACAAGTTACAAAAGCCAAAACCAACTCCTCTGTCAATTACAATAGTTCGTCGGATGGGGCTTCGAAGGAGATAATAGGTTTCATCACCTCATTTACTCTGGTCACTAATACTTACAAGATAAAAATCCCAAGTAAACGTGATGGAATGCTAAGGTGAACTCATCCACTCCTGATTCTTTATGCCAATCGAATAATGCATCACTTACTTCTAACCAAATGGTCTCTCTAATGATTCCTTTAATCAATTAGAGATTCTGTTGAAATCCATCCACGCCACCAAAGATTACACCACCAAGCTCGTCTTCAATATATTCTAATCTATTTGCCATCATGTTTGCAATGCATTTACTTTTTTGCTGCCTTGCATTTGTCATTCTATGGAAGAAAGAAGGATTCTATCTCCCTCTTTACACGAAAGAAAGAGCTTGAGATTTTTCAGTTTAGTTCAAATGAAAAGGATAGTAATGCAGAGAAGGAAGAGGAGAAACGGAAGTGAAGAGTATGCTCATGGTATCTTATCATTGATAAATATGGCTCGCGATTGAAAAAGAAATTTGCAAATGACCCAAAAATGCCCTTTTCTTTAACATGTACGTTTCATATTATCCGTCTCTAGCTTTTTCAAAAGATACCAGAAGTTATATCTTTCTATATCGATGTGTTAAGTGCCATGGATTTTGCAAATGACTCAAATGAGTGAATAACTATATAAAACACGTCATAATAAAGATCAGGTGGCATGGAGGTGAATAGCAGGATACTAAATAGTTAGATTTATTTATTTTCTTTTCTTTTCTTTTCTTTTTTTGCAGATATAGCTTATCCACCAAACCTCTTTTTATATGATGAGATCAATTAACCCCTAGGGATGGAACACAGCCAAGACAAGTATTGATCGCTCCAAACAAGTTGTTTCAATCTTCAAAAATGATAGAAATAGGCTCTCCACATGTCTCCACGAGTTCTCAAAGCAAAAACCTATAGGAAGAAATGAGCCTTTCCAGCATACTAGGCTATTTCATAGCCGGCGAGTTGCATTGCTGTAGGACTCCGTCAGTTCCTATTGGACTCAATCAACTCAGGCTAAAAACCTTGTTGGATTATGGGGGTGACTCGACTTGGTCAGGTCAAGTCCAACCTAGGCTATGTCACCGGATAAACTTCTATGTCCTGGAGGAAAAACACATTCTTCAAATCAAGCTGATAGAGTGGTCAATATCTTTAGTTGCAGGAGCCAAAATAACTCAAATCCAATTCTACTTAGCCATAGGTGCAAGAATCTCACGGTCACCAAGACCATATTTGTAACACACCCACAGCAAAAGCTAGCTAATGAAGTAAAGGTAACCATGGCTACTTAAGCCCAAGCTCTAGACTTGTCTACTTCTGATGTGGGAACCATGCATTCCTGTGCACCTTCTTTGCGGACTCATAAGGCGAAACCTAGTATAACATTTTGCGGTCCACCGGACCTTACACTCTCCCCCACCAAAAGACAAAGCCGTCCTCGGCTCTAATACCTTTTGTAACACCCCGGGCCTTACCAACTACAAAAGCGAACTAATGAAGTGGACACAACCATGGGTACTTAGCCTAGAGTCTGGACTTGTCCATTTTCAATGGGGGAGAGTGTAAGACCCTGTAGGACCGCAAAACGGTATATCAGGTTTTGCCCTGTGAGTCCATAACAGAAGTCATGGACTAAAAAATCAGCCGAGTCTGAGTCTCAGTGGAAAAGGACTCGGGCGAGTCCAGGGAGAATAAGAAACTGAAAAGGAATAAAGAAAGAGGACATGAGTTGGGACTGAGGAGACAGAATAAATAAAAAAGGTGGGTGTGGGACAGCTGGAGACAATTTTTGACTTTTCTTTTCCTCATCTCATGAGTCATGTCACCTTTTAGAAGACAAAAAAAAAAAAAAAAAAAAAAAAAAAAAAAAAAAAAAAAAAAAAAAAAAACAGATGGAAACCAAAACAAAAAGGACATACCTAGAGTTTTCCACTCTTGGCAGTGGAGACTGGAGAGAGGATGGAAGGAGCGAGGGGGGGGGGCGGGGGGGGGGGGGGCGCATTACAGGAAAAAAAAAAAGGGTTGTTGTGCCGTGTTGTGCTTGTGCTGTTGCTGTTGCTGAATGTATGTTGTTGCTGTTGCTGGGCTGGAATCTTCTTCTCCCCCATCATCTCTTCATTTCCCCTCTCCCCCTCTTCCTTCTGGGTTCCCCCCTTTCTTATTTCCTTCTGGGCAGCTCTGTATTTTACCCATTTTCTGAACTGAACCCGACTCGGCCGACTCTTGTGTGACTTGCCCGAGTCGGGCGACTCGACTTGGACTCGGCCCTATCCGAGTCGGGTATCAAGTCCTGTTTTTTAGACAATGATAGGAATGCATGAGTCTTACATCGGAAGCGGACAAGTCTAGAGCCTAGGCTTAAATACCCACAGTTACCTCTACTTCATTAGAAACAATGATAGGAATGCATGAGTCTTACATCGGAAGCAGACAAGTCTAGAGCCTAGGCTTAAATACCCACAGTTACCTCTACTTCATTAGCTAGCTTTTTGTGGTGGGCAAGGCCCGTAGTGTTACAAATGGTATCAAAGTCGTGGACGGATCCATCTTCCAATGAGGGAGAGTGTAAGATCCTATGGGACAGCAAAACGGTATATCAGGTTTCGTCCTGTGAGTTCGCAAAGAAGGTGCATAGGAATGCATGAGCCACACATCTGAAGCAGACAAGTCTACAGCCTGTGCTTAAGTGCCCACGATTACCTCCACTTCATTAGCTATCTTTTGCAATGGGTAAAGCCCATGGTGTTACAATATTTCTTACCAAGGGCTCTCATCCAAAGAAGGCATCCAGGCAATAGCATTGGCCGAATCACTTTCCACAATTAAGATGCATGGGAAATCCTTAACAATAACCCGAATAGCTTCGAAAATAGCCCACACCTCCAGTTCATTAGAGTCGTTGATACCCCAAGTTTTTTTTGAAAACATGAACGGAACTTGCCCTCCATGGTTGTGATTTGTGAATAACATTGTCGATTCCCGCAACCTAGCTTGCCTCTAGGTGCACCATCCACATTAAATTTCAAAAAGTCGTATGGGTGAGGGGACCAATTACACACAATTCGCTTTTAAGTGGGACACAAACACATGCATGCCTCCCAATTAAGAATAAAATTATTCAAAGAAATATTGTCAAACTCCTTTCTTAGTTTCTTATCAATAACCATCTAGCTACTTTCAAAACCACCACAAATAAAAGAGCCTCTGAAGACAGTCACACCACTTAAAAATTGGTCGTTTCTTTCTTCCAAATTGACTGACAAACAACAAAAGTTATAATTCTCCATTAACAAAAGACCAAAAAACTATAAAAGGGAGCTGCCATCCACCCATTAACTAGGCTTCCCAAGGAATCCTTAAGACACCATGCCAACCCGCACTTCTCTAAAGAGCTTTTCCAAAGAAAGGAAGAGAGCTCATAGTGCAAGAATAAGTGGTTGATTCACTTGCCCTCTTTTCCGCATAAGGAAAAGCTATTGAATATATTGCCACTATATACCCTTTCTATGGTTGTTTAGTATTCACACTTTGCCTGCCACCACCAACCAGCAAAAAGCCTCCAATTGGAAGGAGCCAAAGCCAACCAAACCAACGTGTATGGAGATCTATCTGCTGATGTCACCTCTAACACCATATAAAATAACTTAGAAGCGAACATGCAGGCAGTAGAATGTTTCCAAATGTGAATGTAAGCCTCATCCATACAAATAAAAACATTAGAAAGCAAAATCAATATCTACTCATACTCCAGACTCAAACTAAGGACCCTCCTAAATAAACTATGCAAGACATTATCCCCAGGAACAACTTTTAGCTGAAGATTATGCATTACAAACCACCTTAAACAATCTAGGGAACAAACGAGAAAGAGGGCCTAATCCCACCCAATCATCAACCGAAAAATGGACACTTCCTCTCCCCAACATTAAAACTTGAAGTAGCATCCCACAACCTAGACACTAAATATCTAGGAACACTAACCCAACCGATCCTCCCCATGTTGTTAGCCAATTATCCTCCTCCATAAAGCTTCTTTTTCTTCCCCAAAACTCCACAACCACTATGTTGGAAAATGCCCAGTTTTTCAAATCAAGCATTCTGACACCCAACTCTCCAGCATGTTTTTCGCTTCAGCACTTCAACTACATGAGATGCAATCTCCTCTTACCACTTTGCAACTCCAAAGACAAGTTTCTTCTGATATGGTTAATGGTACACTCTGTCAATAACGGCGCATGGCATCTTATAAACGAGACATACAATGGCAAATTAGACAATGTAGCTTCAATTAGAGTCATCTTGTCCACTAAGGATAAGTGATGTCACTTCCACGAAGACAACTTCTTCTGAAGTTTTTGTACGACAAGATCCTACAACACTTCCAATCTTATATTCACCCCAGCAGGCGAACCAAGGTACATGATAGGAAGCTGCTCCACTCTGCAAGGTAATCTATCTACCCATGGCTGGATAACCTCCACCAAACACCCTCCCCCCTCCATGATACTTTTAGATAGATTCAATAAAATCACAAAGATGAATGAAACACCCAAGGATGCTCTTCAAAACAATGATCTCTTCCCATCTTGACGAACAAAACAAGATGGTATCGTCTACAAACTGAATGAGTAATAGCCTCCCTATTACTAGCCACTTCAAATCCCTCAATAAGTCCCATCTCCTTAGCCATGTGCAAAAGTATTCCCAAAGCTCCTACAACCAAAAAAAAAAAAAAAAGATCCTCCTAAGCGAGAAGGGGACCCATTCATCAAAACCCAAAAGAAAGATGATGACATGCATTTCCCAATCCAGCTTCTCCATTTGTGACCAAAAACAAACTTGTCCACCTTGTAAGCAACTAACATCCCATAGGGTCATATGCCTTTTCTAAGTCTATATTGAGAACGACCCCTTCTTTGCAAGACATCTTTCTTATGTCGATAAGTTCATTAGCAACCAAAAACCCATCAAATGCACAAATGCTCCTTGGCACGAACTAATGATATGGGATAAGACCACTTTCAAGCAGTTAGCTAAGATCTTTGAAAGCAATTTATATGTGTCCAACTTGTAATCTACTAACTTCCCACATGGTCATATGCCTTTTCTAAGTCTATTTTGAGAATGACACCTCCTTTGCAAGACAAGACGTCTTCTTATGTCGTTAAGTTCATTTGCAACCAAAAATCCATCAAATGCACAAATGCTCCTTGGCACGACCTAATGATATGGGATAAGACCATCTTCAATAGCAATTTATATGTGTACCCAACCAAACAATTTTTTAGCCAAAAATCTATTAATGCCACTGGAGTAGGAATCATAGGAATAGCTGAATAGGGGTTAAACAAATGGCATAGAATTCCTTACTGAATCAACTTCTGTGATGGAATTCTGAAAGCATATAAAAAATATCCTCTTTCAAGAAATCCATTCATGCCTTGATAAAAGAGAAATTAAAGCCATATGAACCCGGTGTCTTGTCACCTACACACTTTGATAAAGAAAAATCTCCTCCGCATTAAACTCTCTTCCCAATCACACCCTGAATTCTCATCCCAAATATAAATATTCTTTAGACTCAAACAAAGACCTTCTGAAAGACCGACTGCACACCCTCTTTCCCCAACCACTCACCAAAATACCGTTACTCGACCCTCTCAAAAAAAATTACAGTTACTCGACACAACTCTATATACACTTGGGGATTGGACCTTTGGAGGCTCACCATCATAGCTGTCATACCTGGTTTGGTTCGGCCCAAACCGAACAACCCCCTAGAAAAGTTTAATTCTGGATTCCGGTTCATTTCGGCCGAAATCTAACATTTCAAACCAAAATCCTGGATTTCTGCCAAAATGGAAAAGATTTCGGCCTAATTTCTCTTTAAAAAACAAAACAAAGAAAACCAAAACAGAGGGGAGAGGAGGGGGCTCCATGCATTGTAGGGAAAAATAAAGAAAAAATATACAGAGAGAGAGAGAGAGAGAGAGAGAGAGAGAGAGAGAGAGAGAGAGAGAGAGAGAGAGAATGCATCGTAGAGAAGCAACAATTGAGATCCCTGAACCCTAATCATTGATTGCATAAAACAATACACACTCAAGGGAAAGAAAGAAAGAAAGGAGGAAGGTAGAGAGCACACGTACTTGGCAAAAGGTGGCTGGGGCTGATTCTTCTCCTCCTTCCTTTTTTTTTCTGAGATGTTCTTCTCCTTCCTCTTCCCTCGTCCTCTTCCTCTTTGTTCCTCCTCTCTTTCCATTCCTCTCCTTTCCCTTTCTTTTTCTTTCGTTCTTGTCTCTTCTGCTCTTAACGAAATGGAAAGGACAAATGCCCACAAGCTGTCACCTTTGTCTAATGAATAAAAAATCCATGATGGGCTTTTTCCTTTTCTTACATACAACTAAGATTGGTTGGCTCCACAGTGGGGGACTGGGGGCCATCAAATTACCCAATTAAAATTCTATATCAAAGTAAACATTGATGTAAATAAATAAAAAAACAGGTGGAATAAATAAACCCCTAGGATCAACCAGCCAACAGTTGATGGGATTCAAATTAATATAATGTCAATAGTCTCGATAATCTAGTGCTCTAGGTCACAACTATGACATTCAAACAGTCCCTGATTTTAATTTGGACTGACTTGAGGCTGCTGGTTGATTTGTAGCTAAAGGGTAGTCAATCTGTGAAATTTAAGCGAGAATTATAAATCAATATACCAACCTGAATGAAGATTCTGAATCTGCACCAATCTGATATGGTCCCACACAAATGAGATGAAAGACAGTTGTAGCAACTGGATGGAATTCAAATCGCAGCGGATCAAAAATCCATAAAATAATATCACAAAGCAAAGGCGAAAAGATTGAACGCCTTACGCAGTTACGCCAAGTATTCACACAGAATACAAAAGAAACTGGTCTCACAAAGAAACTTGGAAGAAGACAATCATTAATGTAATTAAATCTCCAAGACTGACCATCCGAATGGCTTACATTGGTATTTGTTACAAACTTAACGCCATAATGGTGCAGCCCTGGATCCTCAATCGAACTAGATCAATCTCCAATGGGATTAATCAAATCCAAGGATGGATTCTGAAACTAGAACATACTCACAATAATGGGAAACACCATATTGAAAAGAAACTCAGAAGTTCTTGATTAATTGTAACAAGCATTCCATTACAACTGAGCCATAATCATCCTTATATAGAGTAGGATAACTTGGACACCAAGATTTTCCTAAACAATAAAAGAAACTAAACCGCTAAGCTTGCTTAACAATCCAACTAGAATAAAACTCTTAATTTAAAGGCTTTTAAATAAATCAAAACAATACTTAATTAAGACTCCTAAATGACTTAAACTTCTAATTAAATAGATGTCCCATTGGGCCTATGGACTGGGCCTAATGCGTTGGCCGACCCATGGTCTGGCCTGCATGACATAATGACCTAGTTCTAATCTGATCCATCTAAAATTAAAAAGCTAATCTCAGCCATCCTCTCCCCTAAATGGAAACTAAATAACTTGACAGCTAAGACTCTTTAAATTAAATAACCTAACAAATAAGGATAAAAGGGAGCAATATTCAAAATTTGAAATAGTAACGGAAATCCCATATCTCCCAACTTTTCGGGGACTGACAAGAGGAAACTTGTGCAAGTGCCCTTCAGTTTCTTTGCAAATCCCATATGGCCCCCACTCATGTTTACATCAAATATCCATCTCATTTATTACCCCAGGCCAAGTTTTCTATAATATAAGATGGGATCACCATCAGATTGATCCAATACTTACCATAAGTACGTCTAATCATTTTGAGAGTGGGCCCTATCTCCTATTAAAGTAAAACCTGACCAAATCCCATACATGAGGAAGGCATTCATTTCAAGCAGTTTAGATTTTAATCAGTGGGCTCCACTGGGCACCTACAAAATTCTTGTGAGTTTGAGGCTTTAAGCTTTTGAGCATACTCAAATAGGTCCACTTAAAAAACTAAATAAATAAATAAACCTAAATCACTAGAAAGTATTCTTTTAGCATATAGAAATAAATTATTGCATTCTTGTATTATTCACAATATTTTTTATATTTTTCTATATGTATATGTTTTATTGCCATTATAATTATCCAAAAAAATCTCTAAAAAGTTTATCCGAAATTCCAAATTGACCGAAACATTTCAGCGTGAAGGGCAAACCAAAATGGGGTCCAACCCCAAAAAAATCTCTAAAATATTTATCCGAAATCCCAAATTGACCGAAACATTTCAGCTTGAAGGGCAAACCAAAATGGGGTCCAACCTGGTACTAGACCCATCTTTAATGAGAAAGTTACTTCCTGCTACCATAACACTTTCAGCCTCTAAGACCGATACTTCCACCACAAAACTTCCTTCCATGCTTGGAAAAACTTTCTTCACTAAACATCTCTCTCTCTAGTCTCTATATCTCCACTGCCGCTTACTCAACAAGGCCAATTTGTATCCTCCAACTTCCCTGTTTCCAACCACACTCTATATGTAATTCCTCCCACTTCACATCTTTCCACCAGAAGTTCCATTGGATATATTCTAGCTTCTTGGCAGCAATTGCCAACATTTCGAATAAGGGCAAACAGTAAATTGGAGTTCAACAAAGATGCTTTAGTCAATGTGATTCATACCCCAAAAGATACTATCGCCTCTTCCATGTTGACTTCTTTTCAAACATGGAAATTACAGAGTTCCAAATTAATTTGGAAATGGGATTAGCACCTAAAGGTAAACAAATATAGGTCATAAGAAAAGACCTCAGGCCACATCTTACACAGTTTAATAAAGGTGTAATTCTAGTGTCATCAACCCTGACTCCCACCATTTAACTCTTCTTCAAGTTAACTTTAAGCCCACTCACTGTTTCAAAACATCTTATAATTCCTTTGACCGCCTCCACATAAACCATAAATAAATAAAAAAAATTTACGTACATTGCATTATGAAACAAGCCTAGTTATAGAGTGCAAAATAAGATTTTGAACAGAAGATTTAATCACAATAGAAGTCTAATTGATCAAATCCTATCCTAAATATTGGGAGATCCTTATTATCTCATTACAAATTAATCATTTCTTAATATCCTGACAATGGCCAATGCAAAAAGTGGGGTTCATATGAAAACCAAAAAAGGATAACTAATAAAAGGGACATTCTGGAGAATTTGAATATAAATACACACATGCAGTTAGACATGCATCTATACATTCATACATACACACACATATATGGGCTCCACCTTTTCAAAATCTTTACATTGGACCCACTATTCCTCAATCCATCACCCTCCTTGACCCAAGATGCAATAGAGGCCACAACACTAGACAAAGTTAGGCCAACTTGAAGAGCCTAACGTGAGTTATCCACATATTAGCTTACATTATTTTACCCTTCAATCTATTGCTTAAATTTCTGTTTTTAATTTAAAAGTGGTGGATTAAAGGCTGGGATTCTTACTTCTTCTTTTTTTTTTAGTGTTTAGCATCATGTTTGAGAAAGACAACTGTAAAGAATGTCCATTATTCTTTTGGACCAAGAAACTTGGGGTTTCCTCTCTTGGGCTATGAGCTTGCAGAGATTACAAATTGAATCTTTCATCTAGGAGACAAGATCTAGGTCGAGAGACCCAACAAGCTGCTTGGATCTCGTGTGTCTGAGTAGAAGGGACCCAAACTGGTTTTCTTATCTGTTTGCTCCATCTACAAACCAGAAAGGCCTACTTCATATCCAGACCTGGCCATTTCCTATTCTGCAAGTCACATTTCATGGACCAACTTAAGAACTACATCCTCAACTGCCACCAGGGCCGGACCAAAACATGTTCAATCAAGACAGCCTTGATGTCTAAAGCAAGTGTTAGTCTGTTTGGTGGGGAGATTCAACTTGAGTAGTTAGAATTGCTTGCTTGTTGACAGAATGTGGTGATCTTGTTCAGATACAGGGAACGCTTAACATATTAACTTGATGTTGCAATATTTACACAGTGTAAAGGTGGATGTGTCCATACCTTATATGTGTGAATACAGTATTCATGTTATTGTATTTAAATCAGCCCTCAACGTGTTGGGGATAGTTTCACACGCTATTTATTTCTTCTGCCTCTTAAAGAATACTTATAACCTTTGTTAACACACTTTTGAGTTTAATTTTCAGGTTTTAACATAAAAAAGGGGACAAATGTGTAGGATATTCGGACCACTGATCATGTTTTGGAACTCAACTTTCTGAGTTCTGCCTACATTAATTCATAAATATAAACTACTTGTATAAATGAGTGCTAATTCACGGGAGGCCTGTAGTATCAGCAAGGGGAGAAAATGGCACCCATTACACAGATTTTAATAAGTGACAGCTTAAAATCAGTCTACCAGATGTTAAATAAAAATAAAAGGGCAGTTCCAGTGTATATACCTCACTATACTGGCCGCATACTTCCATTCGAATTCTCTTCTTTTCTTACCCACGTCAAATGTCGAGGTTGTCTTCTCTCCTGGTAACCAAAGCTCCTTCCATAGCCAAAGCCTCTTCCATAACCAAACCTTCTTCGTTGGCCAAAGTTTCTTCTCTCCCTTTCAACAGTCTCAAGTTCCTCAATTTTATGAGCAATCTCTACCACCTTGTCGTCCTTCTCGACATTCTCCTCCCTAGTTGCAGGCATTTTCTCTCCCGGTCTCCCCAAACTACGTTCATTCAATCCCCCCTCCACTTCTTTCCCGCCTTCTACTGTCTGATGGGCCTCAACATTTCCTCCTTTCTTCTTTCTATAGCTAAAGCTCCTTCTGCTTCGTTGGCCAAAGCTGCCTGCATTTTCCCCATCAGCTTCATCACAATCAATAATCTCAAGTTCCTCAATTTTATGAGCAATCTCTACCGCCTTGACCTCTTTCTTGACATTATCCTCTCCAGTTGCAGGCATTTTCTCTCCCAGTCTCCCTAAACCATGTTCATTCAATCCCTCATCCACTTCTTTCCCGCCTTCTACTGCTTCTACTGTCTGATCACAATAACCGGCCCCAGCATTTCCTCCTTTCTTCCTTCCATAGCCAAAGCCTCTTCCATAACCAAACCCACTTCGTTGGCCAAAGCTTCTTCTCTCCCTTGATCTCCAATCACCTAATTTCTTCTCCTCCATCGACCTCCGGCCCGCATTTTTCCCATCAACCTCATCACAATCAACAATCTCAAGTTCCTCAGCTTTATGAGCACTCTCTACCGCCTTGTACTCCTTCTCGACATTCTCCTCCCTAGTTGCAGGCATTTTCTCTCCCCGTCTCCCCAAACCACATTCATTCGATCCCTCATCCTCTTCTACTGCATCTTTCCGCCCTTTCGTTTCTGGATCCTCCGTCTCCCGAGCAATCTTCCTATCCACGGCGGATTTCCCATTTTCCGGCAACGAATGCGCCGGATCTCCGTCAGTTAGGGTTTTTCTCTCGCCCGGGCTCGTTTTCTCTCTCCATTTTCCGATCTTCTTCATGTTCGATCGTTCGATGCTTTTTCCGTGACCGTCGATTTCTCTCTCAACGGTTGGGATTTCGCCTCTTTTATCTGCTGCGATCTTCGGTCGGTTCCCCCAAGTGCGTCGAGAGGAGCGATCTGAGGGCTTGGTTTCTAGGGATTTGAGGGATTTCTCGAGGTCGAGCTGCTTTTTCCGTTCTTCTTCTTCCTCTTTTGCTTCTCGATGCCTTTTCCGTTCTTCTTCTGCTTCTTCTCGCTGCCTTTGGCGATCTTCTTCTTCTTCTTCTTCTTCTTCTTCTTTTACTTCTCTCTGTTGTTGCTGTTTGAGACGCCTCTCCTGGAGCTGTTGGAGAGTGACATAGTTGGGAGGGAGAGACGGAGAAGGAAAGGGAAACTTGTTCCGATTTGAGGGGGGTTCTGTTTGGAGAAGGGGAGGAGAAAAATCCGCCATTGATGCTTGTGGTCAAAAGAGGGAGAGGGAGAGAGAGAGAGAGAGATGTTGGTTTCTCACTTTTTGTTTGTATGCTTTTGCTTCGAAGTGATCGTTTGCTTTTGTCGCTTTCGTTGACAGGATTAGGATATTAATAAAGTCTGGATTATTTCGTGAGGCTCCATTGTGGCTTGCTGGATAGGCATTTCCATGGAAAACTTGCTCCACGTACTCTGGATTTTCGTGAAAAAAAAAAAAGACATTAACTGCAGGAGGGAAAGTATTTCCGCAACCTCTTTTTTTTTTTTAGGGATTTAATGGCATAAACTCTCCTATACATCTTATTATTGCAATTGGCACCAATAAAAAAACATCATACAGATTGGCCCTGAATCCACGTTTCTTTTTTTTTTTTTTGTTTTTTTTTTCTTTCAGCGCTATAGTCGATATCGACTATCCCTGCTACTAAAAACTGAAACCTCTCTCTCAAGAGGAATAGTCTTTGGGTTCCTCTCTCAAGAAATTGGTGGCGCATTCGATGACGACGGAGGAGAATGCCCTTCTCATGGAATCGTGGGTTTCGGTCCCGGACATGTGGTGGATCTCTTCCATGATTTCTAGGGTTTTGAGGATGGATTCGGAGATGGAGGTCTTGGAGAGGAGGGAGGAGATTCTTCTGATGAGGATTGTTTTCTTGAGGAGGATATCAGAGTCTGATTGAGGGAGGAGTGAGATGAAAGTGCATTGAATCCAGTCGTCGATTGATTGGCGGAGAAGGAATTCGAGTATCCATGAGGAGATGTTGATATCCATTTGGATTAAGAAGAAGAAGAAGAAAGGGTTTGCAGCAGAGCTAACTTGGGATTCAATTCCGCCGTCGTCGTCTCTTCTGTAATTGATGATAAGGCATTGGTGGAGGTGATAGGGGTTGTTGGATTGAGAACCCAAGAAGGGGTGGGTATAGGAGAATGGGTTGAAAGGGGAAATGAGGTTTTGGGGAATAAGAGATTGGAATTGGAGAAATGGGTTTTGGGTGTGGAAGAAATAGGAAGGTGGGCAAGGGTTTTGCATTTGGAAGTGAGGGTCTCCATCATGGCAGTCGTCTGCGTCTTCATCTCCCTCACGCTCATCACCATCTCATAGGGATGATGCATATGCAGTGGGTGTATGCTGGGAGGAAGGAAGGAGGAAAAAAGATAAGGGAAAGAAAAAACATAGAGAAGGAGAAGGTGATGGTGCAATGTGAGGAAGAGGAGGGGGTGCTCTTACCTGGTTCCGGGTTATGGTGTGAAGGAGAAGGTGATGCAGGCGCTGGAGAAAGTGATGCACTCGACACCTGTGGCATTACAGAGAGTGAGATGCAGGCGCTGAGGAGGTGTTCAATGAAATGACGAAGAGAAAGGAGAATGAAATTTCACGCTCATTTCTCTTATTTTTCTCATGGGAAAGAAGTCTGTTGCTGTTGTGGGGTTTGTCATTCATTGATTTTGCTCACTAGAAGATATTGTAGGAGATGAATTAGAGAACATGGGTAGGGTTTTCATTCATTGATTTTTGTAATTTTCAAATAGATTTCATGTATATATTTTTTGAAATGTAAGGTCAAGACACAATGAACTTGTAATGTTGTGAATGGTTTCCCCCTATTTGAGATGTTTGAAATGTGTTTGAGGTGTTTGAAATGTGTTTGAGATGTCCGAACTCTTGAGCTTTTGAAATGTCTAAGTGAAGGGCTGAAACCTTCCCCACCAAAACTCTCTACTATGACGTCCAAAGATGAAATTGGTATTGGTTGAATCAGTGGAAGCATTTTTTGGAAGGGGGATGCAAGAGTTAATGCGAACTCCTCGTCTGGACAATGTAATCTCCACATAGAAGAGATTTTTTGGAAGGAGGATGCACATGTTAATGTCATCATGTCCATTTTGATTGGTGTTAATATTTGGAGTTAAAGTGATTGATAGAAGATGTAGCCATGATGGGCTTGCACATTTTGTTGAAGCATTTTTTGGAAAGGCACGAGTGCTAAACATACTTTTCCCTTTTGTAACGATCACCCTTTTTTGGAGTTATATGTCGTTGAGAACTTATTTATGATAATAAAATGGCTGTTTGTATTGTCCCGTTATTGATGTTTTTTTATTTTTTCCACTTTTATTATTGAAAATGATTAGCGAACCCCATCTAGTAAGTTATAGTATTATACACGTAGTCGATATCAACTATGACTGTGTTTTTTATGTTTTAGCTAAGTAGTTGATATCGACTATGACTGTATTTTTTATGTTTCAGCTAAATAGTCGATATCGACTATGACTGTGTTTTTTATGTTTCAGCTAAATAGTCGATATCGACTATGACTGTGTTTTTTTATATTTCAGCTAAATAGTCGATATCGACTATGACTGTGTTTTTTAGACTTCAGCTAAATAGTCGATATCGACTATTGGTCATGTTAAACAAACTAGACAAATGGTACATTCCATTGTACTAAACATTGTTCTAAATATATTGGTACATTCCAATCACACATTCAATCCACAACCATACATTAACAAACCATTCAGTTTCAAATAATGGTACATGAAGTTCCACAATATAAATCCAACTGCCCAAAACCATAGAAGTTCCACAACCACTGTGCACAAGTTCCACAATTTCAATTACGAAGTAAAGAAAGTAAGTATCTATGTTTGGCCTCTCAGTCTACTGCCCAAAAAACATTCCCAAAACTTCTACTAACCAGCTAAGAAAATCACATCAAACCGGTAGGTTCAACAACTCAGGAAGATTCAACCTATTAGCATGCACTCGCCAACTTCTCTTAAATAATTCAATGACAATTCTGCTACGGAAGTAAGGGATGTCGAACTGTGTAAATGTGATAGGACGACGGTAAACACAATGCTCCGCGAATGCCACAACGATGACTCTGCAGTCATCAACTTGTATGGAGAAAAGGCCTGAAGCAAACATATAAGAGTGACCAAATCAGGTTCTTCTCTTACTCATCGCATTAAATAAAATATAGCTAGAGCTTCATCTGCGAGCCCATGATGTACATAACCCATCATAATTGATGTCCAGGACACTAAGTCTTTATTTATTATTCTGTTGAACACCTCCTTTGCATTATCAATTTTGCTGCACTTCACATACATGTTTATAATCTGATTCAGAACTTCAACAATCCATGTTGGGAGCATCGCATTTCATATACATGTCGACGGGGCTTGTCTCAAGAATTTCATCATCATGGTCACAGCCTCTTCGAATTGCATGTGCATGAATGAATTTACCTTCTAGTAGTGCTTCTAACTGTGATGCCGCTTGGAGCAAGCTCACCGGAGTCACCAAATTAGGATCAACACTCTCTTTTTGCATGTCCCAGGTAATTCCAAAAGCATCCATAGCACGACAATCTGATAATTTTGAATAGCTAGTAACCATGGATGTATAAGCAACAACATCCCTATCAGTCATTTCATCAAACACATGCCGTGCATCCTCAATGCAGACCGCACATTTGGAGTACAACCCCACAAGAGATGAACCCATGAACCGATCAACATTTAGCATTAGCTTGACATAATCCCCATGAATTGCTCTTCCAAATTCCACACTCTGGAGCTCAATACAGCTCTTAAGAGCAAAGTTAATCGCTGAACTGTCTACTCCAATTCCTCGCTCTTTCAAAGTCAAATAAAGCCGTAGAGCCTCATAGAAATATCCAGCTCCAAAATATGCGATAATGGCCGAATTCCAAAGGGAGAGATCCCGGTTGATAATTTTATCAAACACCCATTTTGCATCTGCTAAGCTACCAAAGCTGGCATCGCACATCCACTTGCATACCCCACCGAGATGACTCTCCTCCTTTTCCTTTCTTTCTTTCTTCCTTCCCCCTCTCCCCCTCTTCTTCTCCTTTCTCCTTGCACTGCCCTTTGCCACCCACTGCACACGTCCTTTATTTCTTTCTTCCTTCTCCCTCTCTTTCCTTTTTTTTCTTCTCTTTCTTTCCTCCTATTCTTTTCTCTTTTCCCCCTCCTTCACTGCTGCACTCCGCCCTCACAGCCCCTGCACACACCTCCTTTTTCCTTCTTCCTCCTTCTTGAGGATTGTTGTGAGATTGAGATCGGTTGCAGAGAAGAAGAGAGATTGTGATTTGAGATCAGTTGCAGAGAGCAAGAGAGAACAAGAGAGAGAGGAAGAGATGAAAGGGGAAAATGGGAAAACGAGGAAGAAGATGAATGGGGAATAAAGGGGTTTCGGTCACATAGGGATAGTCGATATCGACTATTGCGCTAAAAGACAAAAAAAAAATGGAAACGTGGATTTAGGGCCCAATCAGTGTGATCTTTTTTACTGGGGCCAATTGCAATAATACCCTATTTATAAGGGTTTTTCCCGTTAAATCCCCTTTTTTTATTGAAACCCGCCACACAAACGTGAGAAAATCTTATTTTGCATTCAAATATTTTATGGATATAATAGGGTGCCTATGTTTTTTTTTTTTTAATGTTAATAGGGTGCTTATGTTGGAATGGGATTTTAATGAGAAACTTGTAGAAAGAAGCAAGCATCCTTAGGGATTCAAGGCCTGATCTTTCGAGAACTACTTTTCCAAAAATTTTGGAATTCTCTAAGGTTACTAAAGTTACATTTGTGTAGCTCATTTCGGTAGAAACGAGGTGGTTTCCTCACTCCCACCTCCATTTTATCCGGCCACCCTCTTTCTTCCACCCACCCAGTAGTTTTAACTAAACAACAACTTTTCCTAAAGAAATCCGCAGCTGCACCAAACAACATTAGCACCAATTCATCGAGAAAAAACTTTTTGCACCAAACATAAATTTCTAACTTCCTCATAAATCCTTTTTTGATGCATTTAAAAACCATAGAATCTGCTGATGTGGCAATTTCATCTTTCCATGAAAGTTGTATCTACACAAACATGACCTAAGAGTCTGTTTGTGCAAAGCCGTGGAAGAGGAAACCTGGGTGGCTCTGTATATTCCGATGGGGGTGAATTGATGAGTTTACAAAATATACACTTTCATAGCATTATTGTATGAGTTTTCAAAGATAAAAGAACTTAAAATACTATTTTTAACATAAAAATCATAAATTTCCTCCCCATCATGCTTTGCTCATATCTTTCCATTATAGATGGTCATTTGTATGTATTTATAAAAATTCCAATGGCTTCCATATAAAATATGTTCGAAAATACTCTCAATTATATTAATTTCTCTTTGTATTTGTAATTGAAGATTAATTTGAAGATTAAAGTTGAGATTCAAGAGTTAAAGAGAGTAAGGATAAGTTTGGAAGACAATTGGATTAAGAACTAACAAAGTTAGGCCCACAATAAGAAGAAAAATGAAAGACCTGGGTTGGTATTTTGACCATATCCTTTTACTCAGGTATCCGATTGAGGTGATCTCAAAAGAATTTGAAAGCTTGTTCTAAGATCTTCAAATAATATTTCACGACATTTTTTCCAATTTGGACGTTTCGGGCATCAAAATTGCACATCAATCTAGGAACTATTTTCTAACTTGGGAATCACATTCATATGATCATATTTCCATTCTTGTGAAGTCCCACATTGGAAAGAAACCAAAAGAGAGCAAGGCAAATGTTTCTATATAAGAAATGAAGCTCTAGGCATCAAAGACACGCAAGGAGAGCCTCCTCCTCTTTACTTAACCTTTTCATGTAATTGAGAGCAATTGTAGAGAGAAAGAGATGAAAGTTTTGTAAAAATTAAAGATTTGGAATGAATCTCCAATGGGTGGCTAATCCCTTTGATTGGATCTTCTAGATGAAGCTAAGTGAATGCTGATCTTTTTTGTTTATGCTCTTAATTCCCTTTGTTTATGTGCTTAATATGCTAAAATAGATTTTTCTTCATTGCAATGTGCTACATTCCATGCTTATTTTTTATCTTAGCATTCTTTCTACTATCTATGCTTAGGTTTGATAAATCATGCTTAAGAGTTAATATCTTTTGATAGTTTATGCTTACTTTTGATAGATAGTCATTAGAAATCTTTTCTTTTATGAAGGGAAGAAAGTTTTAGCTATTAGATTATTAATTTCTATCTTAGAGTTTTAAAGTTATATTTTCCAAATCTAAGCATTGATTTGTCATTAGATTTGAGTATTTGTTTGGGAAAAGATGAGAGTATTAGTGTTTGATTAGTGTCACTTAGTGGATTCTAGATGGTTCTATCTATCCATTATTATTGCCTATTGCTTATTTTACTTACTTTAGTTAGATTATATTCACATTCCCACACACTTATTCACTTATTTTAATTCTCACACTCCATTTCTCTATCCACACCATCATATCTATTAGCTTATTTGTTCCTACCCTCTCTATGTTTGTTTTTCTTCCCCCTTTGATTTTACACTATTTTAGCACACTTATTTTCATTTCCATCCATTCATTCCCTATCTTGATCTTTCACTTCTTGTTTTCACACACATACTCATTTGATCTATCTAACATTGCTCATTTGTTTTTGTTATTAACCTTGTTATTTTTCTTTTGTCATTAACTTTGTTACTAACTTTGATGGACAGCGCTTCATTGCTCGGTTCTACCGAGGTCGGCGGACGTGGGAGTCCGTTTCGGTCTGACCCTTTCGTAACCGGGGGGGGGGCGGGCATCAACATTTTTTTTTGTGGGTGTGCCAGATTTTCTATTTTACTTGGAATTACAAGTGGTGATCCGGAAATCGACCTTCGTAAGTAAAACGGAAATCAACTCCCTTCAAGTTCTCCATTGCACATATATTTAAGAAAAGAGACATTTTTCTTGATTTACCGTGAAAGGCGATTTTTGGCATTTATAGCCGATTTTGGCGTTTATAGCCGATTTACAATTCTTATCAATAATGAAAGACAAGAGTTGTGATTTTTGTCTCTTTTGGAAAAATACAAACTACAATGAAAAGCAAGAAAATGAGGATCTAACTTCTCAGGAGATTGTGGGGGACTCGTTCGGATTGACGGTCGCAAGCCATATTTGGACTTCGCCATCATCCATGCAGATGAGAACAGAGGATGCTCTTGATTCGCTTGGCTTGGCTATAACCTCAGGTTTTTAGAGGACAAAGACCAAAAGGAGGTTCTATGTCCAATAAAAAACCAAGTAGACGGGCTGAAAAGCCACGTCTAAGCCATTAGAGGCAGAAGGAGAAGGCAAAGACCTTGGGGGAGGGGGGGTTTGCCCCCCAAGGGACTTTTGTCACCTTATAGCGGTGGTCGGTGCAGAACTTCCGCATAGTTTTCTCTCTTTCTTTCTCTTAGATTTCTGATGTCTTTTTTTGTCTGGATTTCCGGATTGTCCGAAGTCTCCCTGGAATGCTTGGGGTTGTCTCCTATTTATAGGCTCTTGGTAGCCATTTAGGAGAGTTTATGGGCTTCTATTGTCATTAAGCCGCATAATGGGAGGAGTTATAAGATTTAATTCCTTTATTTTGTAACTCCTTTTTCTTGGCTTCTGATTGGCCGGAGGAGATTGAGGGCATTTAATCACCTTTAATCGCCATGATGGGAGGAGTTTCATGGGTTAAATGCCATGAATCAATTGACTTGTAACTACCGGATGCTTGTTTCTGATTGGGCCGTCCAAATAAATGGATTAATGACTGTAATAAAGCTAGTCAATTAATCGCATTAAGTGGTTGCCGAGCAGTTGAAGAGTCGCGGGCCGTGCTGCGTCTTTTGGGATTCTTCTGGCGATGATCATCGATGGATCTTCATGTAGATCGACATCGGATGACCATGTAACTTCAGGTATTGGTTGCCAACAGCGGGTCGGTGCCATTTGTCATGTCGATTTCACGATCAGTCGGGTAGAAAGCACACTTTTTTGGTTGACCGATTGGCGATCAATGTTGATTTTGATACTCTTGATGATTGACCCATGATTTTGACGGATGTCAAAGGATTTGATGTCTCAAAAGTATGAATTTTGGAAAATCCGAGGAGTCGGACGCTTCGAATCGCGAAAAACGACGAAAAACGGGGCTTCTGGGGCCCACCCGGCGACCATGGGCCAGGGTCGCAGTCTGCGACCCTTGGGGGTTTTCCCTCCTTTTGTCCCGTTTTGCGTCCGTTTTTTATGTTTTTCGATTATTTTTTCCTCTATATTTCTTCTTGACATTTTTTATCTTTTATTGGCCTGATTTCCCTGTAGGAAACTTGATGAGAATCCTTGCATTTTTTAGTGTAAAGTTTCCAATTTTTCGGGAAAGTTCAAGACTTTGTCATACAGAGCTGCCGATTTTCCGTTAGAAGCAGAAACTGGGTCAAACGATGTCGGAATGGGCTGAAATTTGGGGTGAAGCCTCCTGAGCAATAAATAAGACCAACCATAGGCTTTTAGTTGAGTTTTGAAGCCGTTTGGGTTCCTATTGCCCATAGACTTGTTTTTTTCGCGATGAAGATGTTGCGGCTTGATGTGCGGTCAACCGATGTTCGATTGACTTGAAATTTGACAGAGAACCTATTGGAGTCATTTTAAGATGATCCATAGGGTCTGTCTTGGAAACCATGGTCCCGGGGAGCTTCGCCGCCGAGAGGCCTAATTTGGCTTCCGAGCGTCAAAGTCTGGTCAAATGTTGTCGAAATGACCTGAAATTTGACGTGTAGCCCTTTGTAAGCATTTTGAAGCCGTCCATGTGCTCTATCTGATGAGTGATGGCCTCGGTGGTTCTCGCCATCGAGAGGCTTGATTTAGCTATTCGATTGTTGATGTAGTGTCAAACATTGTCGGTTTGACTCGGAACTTGACGTGGAGCCTTTTGGATGTATTTTGAGACCATCCATCGGCTCTGATCGAAGATCTGGTGTCTCCGATGCTTTCGCCGCCGGGAGCTCCTTTTCAGCTGCCGGAGAAGCAAAGTTAGGCCAAATGATTTTGAAATGGCCCAAAACTTCTTGTGTACTCCTCTTTTGGCTGTCTTGAAGGATCTTATAGTTTTTTGTTTGATTCTGACAAGATTTGATTTTTTGGAAATAACATTATCTATTTATGGCAGGTTGCGACTTCATGTAGCTTTTTGGATCTTGAAGAGGCAAAGTGACATTTTTCATGTCAACAAATGCCCCCTCTAGGTGCAGCGACGTGTTGCTTAACTTTTGTAGTCGATGTGCCTCGAAGAGATTTTTGAAGGAGAGCTTGTGACTTGACCAAGAGCCTTTGAGTAGTCTTTCTTTTGGTATTTGTAGCCTTTTGAACTTCCAAGGGAATTTTATGGTAGTGAAAGGGATCACGTACCACCTCGAGGCAAAGTTTTGAAGATGACATCAGGGATGTGGATTTGAGTTTTTGTTTTTGACCTTGTGATCTAACAAGCTGTATGTGGCAGGTTAGGGGGTCGGGTTTAGTTTTGACCGTGTAACCCAACAAGCTGTATGTGGAATGTTGGGGGGTCAATTTTGGTTTTGATCTTGTGACCTAACAGGCTGTATGTGGCAAGTTAGGGGATCAGGTTTTGGTTTTTGGTTTTGGTTTTGTGACCTAACAAGCTGTATGTGGCAAGTTAGGGGACCAGGATTTGGTTTGGATTTTTGTGGAATGTCAATTTCAAGATTTTGCTCGATTTGGTAAATGAGGCTAGGTGGTTTGATTTTTGGAAGCTCATGGGGCTTGGAACTTTTTTTTGTATGGTCCAATCAACTCAAAACAGGCATGGAACCATTTTTGTATGCTCTTGGTAAGAGGGATTTCTCTTTGACTAAAATCCCTTTTTTTTTCAAGTGCCTAGGTGGTCAAACCTGGCTCATATGGGCTAACCCATGGGACCTTAAGCTTTTGAAATGGCTTAGATCTCATATGGTGTCATTTTTGTAAAGAATATCTAAAAATATCTCCTTTGGATAAAGAATATCAAAGAATATCTTTACTTGGAGAGAATCTCTCATGTTCCCTTTATTTTGGGAGAGAATATCTCAAGAAATCTTTCTTTGGGAGAGAATATATCAAATCTCCTATCTTTTGGGAGAAAATCTCTCATTGATTTCTTTTTGGGAGAGAATCCCTTAAGATATCTTTCTTTTGGGAAAGAATATTTCTAATTTCTTTTTTTTGGTAAGGTTACTAATTAGTAACACTTACCTCTTTCTTCTTTCCTTCTTTGGTTTGCTCTCTTCTATAAAAGCAAGGAGGAGGTTGGATCTCTTGCTCTAATTGCTTTCTTTTGCAACAATCCCAAGAGGGCTTCAAGACCAAGAGTTCTTCTTCTTCTCCATCAATAATGGCTTCAAGTAAGTTCCCTTTTTCAAGAAAACTCCATTGTAGGAAATAGGATGATAAAAAGTTCTTTCTTTTTTTTTTGTTTTTTTCTTTTCTTTTCTTTTTTTTCTTTTTCACGTGTTTTCTTCTCTTTTTTTTACACGTTTTTTTTTTCGTGCTTTTTTTTTGTGGGCCGTACGGCCAGATCCGGGTGGCCTGTGGGCCAGTCCCCTTTTTTTGTTTCTTTTTTTTTCTCCTTTTATTTTTTGAGAAAGTTTCTCTTTTTTTTTTCTTTCTTTTTTTTTGCTCTTTATGATAATGCATTTTTTTGGCAAACCAAGATGTTCGTGCATGCATTTTTTGTAAATTTGTAGCATGATGTGACAGCATACCTGAAAGTTTTTGTAAATTTGGGAATTTGGAGCTCGCAGCGATGTTGAGCCCTTCCTGATTTTGCAGAGACTTTGAGGTTTCGAAAGTTTGGAGTTTCGGAGCTCGCAGCGATGTTGAGCCCATCTTCAAGCTTTCTATTTCTTTTGGGGTATTTCCTTTTTCTTCGGAGTTGCCCCGGAGTCATGTCAAAATTTCGCTAGATTTTCCTTTAGCGAAATCCTGTCATTTTAATGATTGATCTTTTTCTTTTCCATCCTTTGCAGGTGGTTTCTCCAAAACGAACAAGGGTAAAGAGCCTGCTACTAGCGTACCTCGTCGATCTGCTAGATCTTCTAATCCGGCCGTTCAGCAGGCCTGGGAGAAGGTCGAGTATGTTGATAGAAATCTGGAAGAGTGCGACTCCCTCAACAGAGATGAGATGGGCAGCGACTAATCGCTCTCAAGGGAGAGAAATTTTATAAGATCGTGGTAAGCAGTCATCCATGGGTGATGGACGATCAGAGGGTTTTGCCCAAGCCTACTGTCACATCCCCCAAGCCCGATTAAAGAATAAACCGGATCCGGAGAGTGAATTTTAGGACTAATTAAAATTTTTGTCCTTTGGGCCCACGGATCATAAGTACGCGGTGAGGATAAAATATTTCAAGCCTTTTTTAATACAATAAACATCGAGTTCAAGAACTCTAGGCATATGGAATCTTAAGCAATAGATAATAATTCTCATTAACTTAAAGTTGCAAGAAAGAATAAACAAAACTAAGAATCAAGTTATTTATTACATTGGCCATCCCAAGATACAAGGCCAATAAAAGAACAGAAGTCAATAATGTAAGAAAGGTCCAACGAGAGAAATAAATGAATAAATATAATCTAATGGATCCCAAATGTTTCTCGCTCGTGCCAGGAGTGATGACGCTACTCTACGTCATCGGCACGCCACTCTCGTGCCTCCTCAGCTGGTTGGAGATCCTCTGGGATCTCCTCACCGGCCTGCTCCTCGAAGTAGTACTCACCTCAGGTGTCTGCATACAAAGGAACAAAGTCAATGACATGTTGAGCAATAGATATACAAAGCATAATAAACATGACATGCATCAATTGTAGAATAATGACAAGTAATAATCATATGAATACAAGGTAAGCGAAACTAGGCATAAAGCGAGAATATTAATCAATAGAGACAATAACGGGAATCCTAGCAATCATCTAACAATAACCACTACCCATGCAATGCAAAACAAGAACAAGAAGGAGACTTCGAGGATGTCCAAAGCCACCTCCCGGGGTACCAGTTTCAATCCCCTTTGGACTACTGATACCAAAGTCCGGCTCCAGTGGGAACCTAGCTCCCTGTCTTGGGAATAGCAGCACGGTCCTAGCCCGCTCCCAGCTATTCAACGCCATGGACGCTGTCCTACGCTGACTGCCCACCCCGACAACCGAGTAACCGGTTCGTCATTAAACCCCAAACTGCAGATGGCCATGATATGCAAACAATAACAAAGTGGTTTTGACACAAGAACAACAAGACAAGCAAGCCTGGCTAGTTCCAAGTACAAGACAAGATCATAGGGATTATCTCTTCCAAAACAGTATAAGACAAGCCACGTGATAATCCCCTTCCATTTCTAGCCAGTCATGTTCATCAAAACAAGACACGGTTTCCTAAGGTATATTCTAAGTCAGGTCCAAGTCCTAAATTCTATAAGAATTTATGTTTCATAATCGATTAAGTGTTTTATGTCAAGAGTGTACAAGAAATGTTATCAACGGATACAAGTCACAAGTCAAGGAATAATTACAATCCAATCCTAGGCAAGTGGTGTCATCCCTGTATTCGACGTTTTCTAATGGAGTACATGTGGAAATTGGATTAATGATGCTTTTAGGAAAAATTCCTTGGAGTACAATCATGTTGAGCATCATTCAATTCAACTCCATATGCATTCGGTTACACTACGAGTAATATACGAATACCTAGACAACCCATCGAATTCACACCAAGCACGTGATTCGATTTCTAACCATTTATGGTCATGTGATAGTAAATTAGAGGTTTCCAACATCTAAGTCCAAATCCTAGGTTTCAGTTTTGAGTCCGGAAAAAGACAAGTGAAATGACCAATTTCGGTTAGCTCTTCGGTTAGCCTTCGCTAACAGAGTTCCTCAGTTCGGCTGACCGAACTCAGACAGCTGAATAAGCAGCTCTCTGGTTTTCTGACCGAAACGAGACTCGGTTGACCGAATCAGTTCGGTTGACCGAAATTCGAACCGAGAGCTGACCGACTGTACAAAATCAGGTTAAAACATGCTCTCTGGTTTTCTGACCGAAATGGTGTTCGGCTGACCGGCACCATGCTGTCGGTTGACCGACACTGAACCGACGAGTGAACTGACAGTACGGAACTCGTACAGGTTTAGCCCATTTCTGCACTCTTCCTTCCCCATTTCATTTTCCTCCATTCCCAAACCTTTCTAGAGGCTACAACCTGCATAAATAGAGCCTCCCGCTCTCCCCATCATCCATTCCATTCATTCCATTCCATTACATCCATTCCATTGAGAAATTCTACACAACCTATTATCATCATTTTATGCATTTTCCAAAAATCTAACCTAACATATATTTTCCAAAAAAGAAAAAATGAAACATGCTTGGAATTAAAGGAAATCTACAAGATACTTAGCCAATCAAATAGAAACAAACATACATGCTTATAAATGAAATGCATGGATAGAAACAAACATACATGCTTATAAATGAAATGCATATCTACTTGCCTCAACCGAGAAGAAGATTAGAATTGGGTGAAATTTGAGGAGAAACTTTTCTACTTCGAAATCCACGATCTAACCCGATAAAACGAAAACTAGGAAGCCAAGAAGAAGATAGGAAGGAAAAGAATTAAGATCGGACCTAATCTAACCAAAGAACTAATAAAGTGAAAAATATGAGATTACGAGAAGTCTTACCAATTTGGTACCGGAAGCAAGAGGGGATCGCAATGATGAATTCTAGCGGATCGGATCTTCAGGTTGGATCTTCTAGGGCAGAATTCTGGCTTGAGAAAGGAAGAGGAAGAAGAAAAGGCTGCTGGGTTACTTTCGTTGCAGAGAACGAAATGAAATTAGGGCAAAACCCTGATTAAGAAGAAGATAGAGAGAAAAAGACTAATTTGCCCATTTAGTGGGTCCGGTGAAGGATGGACCACTTGAAGGGTTTCGGATCGTCGGATAGCGACGGGTCAAGAGATAAAAATCATCAGAACGACGAGACCTTTCCAATGAACCCAAAATCACGGCATTTGGAATATTTCGGAAAAACACTCAATTTTCCCTAAATTGCAAACTACACCCCTGCTATGATCAAACGAACTCGGAATCCAACGAAACTTCGCAGAAACTATTCTAATGCTAAAAGAAACTCGCTCATGATCTAAACCCACTTAAATATCTAAAAATACAATTAAATAAAATAATTAGTAATAAATGGGTCCGGGCCTGATATTGGGCCCAACTGACCCAGTAAGGTCACAGACCTTACAACTCTTACAAATAAAAAGAACATTTGCTCCCCCAAATGCCTAAACATACCTCATCTGAAAAAAGATAGGGGTACGCTTTCTGAAACTGATCCTTCAGCTCCCACGTAGCTTCCTCTGGTCTGTGGTTCTCCCATTGTACCTTGACCCACTGAATAGTCTTGGTACGCAACACTACCTCCTTAGTGTCAATGATCTGCGCTGGACGCTCTACGGAGGTGACATCTGGCTGAATCTGAAGTGGCTCGTGCTGCAATACATGGGTGGGATCTGGAATTACTTCCTAAGCATTGAGACATGAAACACGTCGTGCACACCTGCTAACTCTGGCGGTAGCACTAGACGATAAGCCATGTCTCCAATCCTGGTCTTAATCTCAAATGGTCCCACAAACCTCTTGGCAAGTTTCCCTTTTTGCCCAAATCTGATAACACCTCTCATTGGAGACACTTTCAGGAAAACCATATCTCCAACCTGGAATTCTAAAGGTCCCCGCCTCTTGTCTGCATAGCTCTTCTGACGATCACGAGACTCCTTCATTCTCATCTGAACAACTCTAACCTTCTCACTGGAATCAGCAATCTCCGAGGGGCCATGAAAACTTCGAACTCTAATTTCCTCCCAACATGCCGGGGTCCTACATCTCCTTCCATACAATGCCTCAAATGGTGCCATACCAATACTTGAATGATAACTGTTATTGTAGGCAAACTCACATAGAGGCAAACTCTCATCCCAACTCTCCTTTAATTCCAAAACACATGCTCTTAGGAGATCATCTAGTGTCTGAATGGTATGCTCTGATTGTCCATCTGTCTAGGGGTGGTAAGCTGTGCTGAACTTCAACTGGGTAGCCATAGATGACTGAAAAGTAGACCAAAACTGAGAGACAAACTTAGTGTCTCGATCGGACACTATGGACGTAGGCACTCCATGTAACTTGACTATATTGTCCCTGTACATCTTAGTCATCTTATCCATAAATTGTCCAGTCTTAAATGGCAAGAAATGGGCTGATTTAGTCAATCTATCCACAATCACCCAAATAGCATAATTGCCTTTCTTGGTGTTCAGCAATCCCGACACGAAATCCATGGTGATATTCTCCCATTTCCACTGTGGAATCTCCAACGGGTGAAGTAAACCAGGAGGCTTCTTGTGCTCTGCCTTAATCTGCTGACAAGTCATACACCTGGAGACAAATTCTGCAATCTCTTTCTTCATTTTCACCCACCAATAATGATTCTTCAAATTCTGATACATTTTGGTACTCCCTGGGTGAATAGAATATCTGGTGTGGTGTGCATCTGTCATCAACTCTGATTTGATGTCTTGAACATCTGGCACACACAACCTATCCTTGCAGTACATAACTCCATCAATCAATCTAAACTCTAGCTTGTCATCCACATGTTCAATGATTCTCTGTAGTTCTGGATCATCCTTCTGGCATTCCTTAATCCTATTCACTATCTCAGGCTCCCAAACTCCCATAGTAGCAACTAGGACCTTCTCATTGACTGGCCAGACTTCCACGTCCATGTCTCTAAACTACTCCATCCATCTCCATTCAAGCATTATACATCCACTGAATGCTGCCTTCCTACTAAGAGCATCTACTACAACATTCACTCTTCTAGGATGGTACTTGATTGGAAAATCATAATCCTTTATGTACTCCATCCATCTCCTCTGTCTGTTATTCAGATCACCCTGTGTAAACAGGTATTGCAAACTCTTATGATCTGTATGCACCTCAAATCTCTCTCCATATAAATAATGCCTCCACAACTTCAATGCAAACACCACTGCTGCTAGCTCCAAATCATGTGTGGCATATTTCTTCTCATGATCCTTCAATTGACTCAATCCATAGGCTATCACCTTGTCATGCTGCATGAGAACACATCCCAAACCTACTCCCGATGCATCTGTGAAAATCACAAATCGTCCGCTTCCAACAGGTAAGGCAAGTATGGGTGCTGTAGTCAACCGGGTCTTCAGCTCTTGGAAACTCTTTTCACACCCCTCCCTCCATACAAACGGAATATCTTTCCTCGTTAACTTAGTTAATGGAGATGCTATGGTAGAGAATCCTTTCAGAAACCTCCTGTAGTAACCTGCAAGTCCAAGGAAACTATGAATCTCTGCTACATTCCTCGGGCTACTCCAATTGACAACTACTGCAATCTTCTTAGGGTCCACTGTCAGTCCTTCCTTAGAGATAATGTGGCCCAAAAATGCCACTTGTTCCAACCAAAACTCACATTTGCTCAACTTAGCATATAATTGATTATCCCTCAAAAGCTGCAAAGATGTTCTCAACTGATGCTCATGGTCTTCCTTAGTCTTCGAGTACACTAACACGTCATCAATGAAGACTACCACAAACTGATCCAAGAAAGGAGCAAATGCCTTATTCATCAATGCCATAAAAACTGCTGGAGCGTTCGTCAACCCGAAAGGCATCACTAGAAACTCAAAATGTACATATCTCTTCCGGAATGCAATCTTAGGAACATCCTCCTTCCTGACTCATAATTGATGATAACCGGAATGCAGATCTATCTTCGAAAAGAATTGGGCTCCCTGCAACTGATCGAATAGCTCATCGATCCTCGGTAACGGGTATTTATTCTTAACAGTTACTTGATTCAACTGTCTGTAATCAATACACATCCTCATAGTCCCGTCCTTCTTCACAAATATCACCGGAGCTCCCCATGGTGCCTGATGAAACCCATATCTAACAAATCTCCAATCTGAGTTTTCAACTCTTTCAATTCTGCTAGTGCCATCCTATAAGGGGCCTTTGAAATAGGTGTTGTCCCTGGCTGCAATTCAATCGTGAAATCCTACTCACGAACAGGTGGCAAACCAGGAATCTCATCCGAAAATACATCCGGGAATTCTCGCACCACTGGAATCTCATCAACAGTCTTGGACTCCTTGTCTTCCGCAATAAATGCGATAAAGCCTTTGCATCCGCTCCTCATCAACCGTTTTGCCTTCAATGTAGAAATCATCCGAGTGGAGATGGGCTTTTCAGCTCCAATAAACTCAACACTACGATTTGCACTCTGCGATTTCACGGTCTTGTTAAAACAATCTAACACTGCTCGATTTGTAGCTGACCAATCCATATTAAGTATCACATTAAACTTCGCCATCGGTAAAATGATCAAACTGACGGTCAGCTTAACTTCCCCAATCTGAATACTACACCTAGGGTAGACGACATTACAAGCTACATGTCTACCTACAGGGGTAGCTACTATCAAATCATATGCTAATATCTCCTTATCCTCCCTCAAATGCAGTGCAAATACTGGTGCAACAAACAAGTGTGTGGATCCAGGATCAAATAGAACTTTAGCATCAAATCCACAAACTAAAAGTGTTCCTTCAATGACATTTCCTGCAGCCTCTGCTTCCTCATGAGTCAGAGCATAAACTCTCCCTGCCTGCTGGGGACGCTGCTGGTGGTACTGTTGCGGTGGTCTCTGACCACGTCCCTGGAATCTGGGTGCTGGGGGTCTCTGCTGATAGCGCTGCTGCGGTGGCTGCGGGGTCCGGACAATCATCTGCTGCTGTGGCCGGCCCGTCTAGGAGGTATCTGTCTCAACGGCTGCGCAGGATGTGGTGGCTTGGGCACCGGAGCTGGAAATGCTGGTGGTGCCACTCCTATCTTCCCTGGGCAAAAACAAACCTTATGCCCTGGGTCTCCACAATTGAAACACGCTCCGGACTGCTTCCTGCAATCACGGCCATAATGATTCCCAACAATGTATGCAAGAGACTCGATGTGGCTGTTGTCGGGGTACAGGCTCGAATCGTAGCCTCTTGGGTGCCAGCTGCTGATACAATAGGGACGACGAACCCTGTGACCTGGGCTGAGAGATCAGTGCTAAGATCCTCTGCAGCTCCAAAGCAATCACATCTTTTAGGGACTCCTCTGCCCAATATGCTTCTTTGACCACATCATCATAGTTCGTCAGTCTGCTGCGCTGTACTTGCATCTTAATATCTGCTCGCAGTCCCTTGATAAATCTCTGGACTCTCTTTGACTCTGGCTGAATCAGACTCTCAGCAAATCGGGATAGATGGGTGAAGGCGATCTCATAATCCTGTACTGGTAAATCACCCTATACCAGCTGCTCAAACTCCTCTATCTTCTGATCCCTATAGTGCTCTAAGATAAACTTCTTCTGGAACTGATCCGTGAAAGTCTTCCAGGCTACCTCCTCAGCGATTTCCTCGTATGGGTGTTTGACAGTTTTCCACCATCTCTCAGCTGCTCCACGGAACATGTGGGCTGCTAGCTGCACCTGCTGAATGCACGTGCACCGAAAAACCTCATAGATCTTCTCCATTTGGACTACCCACTCATCTGCAACAGCGGGGTCCTCAATGCCATGGAACTCAGTTGGAAATCTCTTCCTGAATTTCTCAACCAACTCATTCAGGTCATACTCCTTGGCCTGAGGCTGGCCCACCTTCTATACGACCTCAAGCATCTGTGCTTGGAATACAGCTTGGTCCTCATTTTGTTTCTGGCTCTGCTCAACCATATCCTTCTGAGACTGGATGAAAGCTGCCATGAATTGATGGAACTGATTCTCAGCACCGTTCTGAGATGAACTACCCTCACCTCGGGTATTGTGCCTACCAGCCATGATCCTGAAAAACATTCAAGCTTAGTTCCAATATGCCCCAAACTAACATCACAATGTTAGAAACAAAACTAAAAGATTAACCTACTAACTAACGGAATCCTCACACGCGTCCTATGGTTTCTACAATTTTTACCCTGAGAAACCAACCACTACTCTGATACCATCATGTCACGTCCCCCGAACCCGATTAAAGAATAAATCGGATCTGGAGAGTGAATTTTAGGACTAATTAAAACTTTTGTCCTTTGGGCCCACGGATCGTAAGTCCACAGTGAGGATAAAATATTTCAAGCCTCTTTTAATACAATAAACATCGAGTTCATAGAACTCTAGGCATATGGAATCTTAAGCAATAGATAATAATTCCCATTAACTTAAAGTTGCAAGGAAGAATAAACAAAACTAAGAATCAAGTTATTTATTACATTGGCCATCCCAATATACAAGGCCAATAAAAGAACAGAAGTCAATAATGTAAGAAACGTCCAATGAGAGAAATAAATGAATAAATATAATCTAATGGATCCCAAATGTATCTCTCTCATGCCAGGAGTGATGACGCTACTCTACGTCATCGGCACGCCACTCTCGTGCCTCCTTAGCTGGTTGGAGATCCTCTGGGATCTCCTCACCGGCTTGCTCCTCGAAGTAGTACTCACCTGAGGTATCTGCACACCAAGGAACAAAGTCAACGACATGTTGAGCAATAGATATACAAAGCATAATAAACATGACATGCATCAATTGTAGAATAATGACAAGTAATAATCATATGAATACAAGGTAAGCGAAACTAGGCATAAAGCGAGAATATTAATCAATAGAGACAATAACAGGAATCCTAGCAATCATCTAACAATAACCACTACCCATGCAATGCAAAACAAGAACAAGAGGGAGACTCCGAGGATATCCAAAGCCACCTCCCGGGGTACCAGTAACAATCCCCTTTGGACTATTGATACCAAAGTCCGACTCCAGTGGGAACGTAGCTCCCTATCCTGGGAATAGCAGCACGGTCCTAGCCCTCTCCCAGCTATTCAACGCCATGGACGCCGTCCTACGCCGACTGCCCACCCCGACAACCGAGTAATCAGTTCGTCATTAAACCCCAAACTGCAAATAGGCCATGATATGCAAATAATAACAAAGTGGTTCTGACACAAGAACAACAAGACAAGCAAGCCTGGCTAGTTCCAAGTACAAGACAAGATCATAGGGATTATCTTTTCCAAAACAGTACAAGACAAGCCACGTGATAATCCCCTTCCATTTCTAGCCAGTCATGTTCATCAAAACAAGACACGGTTTGGTTTCCTAAGGTATATTCTAAGTCAGGTCCAAGTCCTAAATTCTATAAGAATTTATGTTTCATAATTGATTAAGTGTTTTATGTCAAGAGTGTACAAGAAATGTTATCAACGGATACTAGTCACAAGTCAAGGAAGAATTATAATCCAATCCTAGGCAAGTGGTGTCATCCCTGTATTCCACGTTTTCTAACGGAGTACATGTGGAAATTAGATTAATGATGCTTTTAGGAAAAATCCCTTGGTGTATAATCATATTGAGCATCATTCAATTCAACTCCATATGCATTCGGTTACACTACGAGTAATATACGAATACCTAGACAACCCATCGAATTCACACCAAGCATGTGATTCGATTTCTAAACCATTTATGGTCATGTGATAGTAAATTAGAGGTTTCCAACATCTAAGTTCAAATCCTAGGTTTCAGTTTTGAGTCCGGAAAATGACAAGTGAAATGACCAATTTCGGTTAGCTCTTTGGTTAGCCTTCGGCTAACCGAGTTCCTCAGTTCGGCTGACCGAACTCAGACAGCTGAATAAGCAGCTCTTTGGTTTTCTGACCGAAACGAGACTCGGTTGACCGAATCAGTTCGGTTGACCGAAATTCGAATCGAGAGCTGACCGACTGTACAAAATCAGGTTAAAACATGCTCTCTGGTTTTCTGACCGAAATGGTGTTCGGCTGACCGACACCATGTTGTCGGTTGACCGACACTGAATCGACGAGTGAACCGACAATACAGAACTCGTACAGGTTCAGGCCATTTCTGAACTCTTCCTTCCTCATTTCATTTTCCTCCATTCCCAAACCTTTCCAGAGGCTACAACCTGCATAAATAGAGCCTCCTGCTCTCCTTATCATCCATTCCATTCATTCCATTCCATTACATCCATTCCATTGAGAAATTCTACACAACCTATTATCATCATTTTATCCATTTTCCAAAAATCTAACCTAACATATATTTTCCAAAAAAGAAAAAATGAAACATGCTTGGAATTAAAGGAAATCTACAAGATACTTAGCCAATCAAATAGAAAAAAACATACATGCTTATAAATGAAATGCATATCTACTTGCCTCAACCGAGAAGAAGATTATAATTGGGTGAAATTTGAGGAGAAGCTTTTCTACTTCGAAATCCACGATCTAACCCGATAAAACGAAAACTAGGAAGCCAAGAAGAAGATAGGAAGGAAAAGAATTAAGATTGGACCTAATCTAACCAAAGAACTGATAAAGTGAAAAATATGAGATTACGAGAAGTCTTACCAATTTGGTACCGGAAGCAAGAGGGGATCGCAATGATGAATTCTAGCGGATCGGATCTTCAGGTTGGATCTTCTAGGGCATAATTCTGGCTTGAGAAAGGAAGAGGAAGAAGAAAAGGCTGCTGGGTTACTTTCATTGCAGAGAACGAAATGAAATTAGGGCAAAACCCTGATTGAGAAGAAGATAGAGAGAAAAAGACTAATTTGCCCATTTAGTGGGTCCGGTGAAGGATGGACCACTTGAAGGGTTTTGGATCGCCGGATTGCGACGAGTCAAGAGACAAAAATCATCAGAACGACGAGACCTTTTAGAAGACTAATTTGCGTGACGACAAAAATCATCAGACTAATTTGCCCCCACGTGCTCTGAGAAGGAAGATCCTCCAAGCTGGGTGAGAATGACAAATGTAATCAAGACTGGGGTTTTTATTGGCGATTCTCCTGGATATGCGGAGAAGTCGCCTGCTGACATGGACATGTTGATGCCGGCCAGCGGCTACCAGGGTCTGATTATCCGTTGGTCGATTTGGGACCAGTGGGCCTTGGCATTTTCAGCGGTGACGACAGCAGTTGGGTGAAGCCTTTTTGACTTTATGGCCGTTTCAGTGCTGACTCCGAGTGGAAGTCGTGGACAGATCGCGTCCTACTGATTGGTGGCGCCGTTTTGAAGGAAACCGGGATTTTTTATACGGTCCGCGCCTTTAGGGAGACCGTGATCTTTTCCGACGAGGCCGTCATGGCTATGTTGGAGTCATTCCTTCCACAAACTAATACCTTCGTTGTGACGACTGGTGAGATTGGTTTCTCTTTGAAGGAGCTGAGCGCCATTACTGGATCGCCCATCCTTGACAGACTTTATGAGGAGTTTATGCCGATCGAGAGCATCCTTGAGGAGCAGTAAGAGGAATTCAGGCTTTTGTACTTTCAGCTCGTCGCCTTCTATGATTTTTTGAAGGAGAAGGAGGGCTCAAAAGTAAGATCCAGCAGTTGGAAGAGTTTTAGCTCTTCGTCTCCTAACTATTTTGAAAGTGGGGAGCCTTCTGATAGCATGACCCGGGAAGACAGGGTTAAGGATCTGGGTTCGAAGAAGATTTTGGCTATGCAAGAAGAGTTGAGAGATTTTTGTGCGAGTACAAACGTCATATGTCCTGACATTGCACTGCGGAGAGATCTCGCTGTTTACCTCACTTATTGGTTAGGTGAGGCCATTTTTACTGGAGGAGATGGAACGCACATCAGGCCGCATTGTATTTTTCCGGCTTGTCAGATGGCGTTTGGAGAGCAGCTTGTTTTGGTGCCAGCTCTTTACTCCTACTTGTGTACCGAACTGCAGGCTGCTGCTTTTTTGGTTCGGCTTGGGCTCCCTATGAATAGGGTATTTTCAGCCCACATCTTTTATTCGTGGTACGTGTACCACTGTCCTGGCTTCCACCGGCTGGGTGCTGCACAGGATGATGATCCTCTGATGATTCGGCTGGCTAAGGGCAAAGCCGTGTCTGAATCACTTTTGTTTGCCCTCATGAGGATCCGACGGTTCAGGGATGTCGAGATGGGGCAGTCTTCAGTGAAGCTTTCTCCGGAGTTGCTATAGAAGGCTTTTGATTTTGGTGCCTCCCGTGACTCTACCAGGGCGGGGTCGGGAAGGCATTACTCCTTGACGAATGCTGAGAAGGAGTGGCTTTTCAGCATACGTGTTGGCTCGATGGTGTACCGCAGACATCTTCTCGTCAACATCTAGCCATATGTGCCTTCTCGTTTTACTCTGCAATTGGGTTTTTCTCAAGGCGTTGTTGGAGCGCCTTCAAGCATGGTGAAGCGCTTTGGAGGTTTACAGGATGGGAGAAACGCATGGGCTTTCTATAGTGCTGAAGACACTATTGCCATGATCTCTTATCCTGTGTTGTCGACTTCCCGGACTGCCGGCTTCACGAAGTGGTTCGCGGAGAGCTTTTCGGCATCTCGGGGGCTTTTCAAGAAGGAGCTTGATGTGAAGCTATCATCTGGAAAAGGCCTTGGAAAGTCGGATGGCGTCCGGCGAGAGGAAGTTTGGGCCTTCCTTTATGGAGAGAAGCACAAGATTGGCTTTCTCGGTGACTAGGGCATCATTGGTTCTGAAGCTGTTCGAGAAATACCTGATGAGGCTATAGAGCAGCTAGAACAGGAGGAAGCTGAACTTGATCCTTGGATGCAAGGGGCGCAGAGGCAAGCTTCCGTGGAGTCTACTGGCAAGTGTAAGGTCCCCGACCTTAATAGGGTGATTAATTTCTTGATATTGGCGATTAGCCTAATTAATTGTGATTTTTGCTAATTAGGTTAGTTTAGTGGCTAAGCGAGTTTCTTTTATTATTAGAAAGTGGTTTGCGAAGTTTCGTTTAATTCCGAGTGCGATTAGTCTTAATATGGGATTAGGTGTGAATAATAGGAAAATTAGTCATTTTTCCGAAAAATTCCCTTTTCACCGAATTTGGATTCGTTGGAAAGATCTCGTCGCGCTCGTCATTTTTCGCTCTTGACCTGTCATGATTCGACGCCTCAAAGTCCCTCAAATAATCAGATTTCTCTCATCTCGCTTAAATGGGTATTTTGGACTTTTCCCCCTTCATCTCTTATTTTAAACTCAAACCCAGCTACCATTCGTTTCTTCCTCCATTTCAAAATGCCTGCTGTGACTGAACTTCTTCTCCTCTTCATCTTTCTTCTTGCATGTGCTACCTAAAGGGGAGATTTCCAGAAACCAAGCTCACAAATCTCTTCATCTCCTATTCCTTTACCTTTTGATCCAAGTTTGGTAAGTTTCCCTCAACTTTTTCTTCTCAAATTTTCTCCCTTGTTGATGCAACCATGTTGTATGTTGATGGATTCCTCCTTTTCTTCTTCCTTGGTGTTCTGTGGGTGTAGGAGAAGGGTTATTGGAAGTGGTTTGGCTAGGGTGTGAGTGGAGAGCTCTCCTCCTCAATTTCTCTCCCTCAAATTTCCATTTCTTTGGTGTAGGCAAGTCGATTAGCCTTATATATGATCATGCATGTATATATCTTGCTTCTTGGAATGGTTTTAATCTCAATTGCTTAGATTTCCCTAAATGCCACGCTTGTTTTGATTAATTTGGTTAAACATGTTAATTAGGAATTGTGCTAGGATTTGAATGTAAATGGACTTGAAACGGGTGGTTGAAATGGAAGGGGATGAATGGGGAGCATGGTGGCTCAGTTTTGTACAGGTTTCAACCTTTGAAAAGGCTTGGAATTGGTGGGAGATGGTTTGGAAGGAATGGGTTCAAAAATCAAGCAAAACAGGGGACTCCCGGGTGGTTTCTGCCTCCGGGCGTCCGGACGCTGGGGTTCTGGCGTCCGGACGCCAGCAGGCAGAAGCGTAGGCGCCCATACTACTTTCGGGCGTCCGGACGCTGGGTTTCGGGCGTCCGGACTTCGGGAACCTGCGGAGCGAAATTAAATTGGCCATCTTCCGAAAGCCATAACTTTTGACCCGTTCGTCGGAATTTGGAGTTCTACATATCGTCGGAAAGCTCTCGAGACGTAGAATCCAATGGTGTAGTAATATTAATCATCAGATATTAGGAAAGGAAAAAGGTGTTGGACCAATGAACCAAGCCCTTATCTCTTTTGGAAAGGGATTGTAAACTTAGTTTGGACTCTAGGTTCGAACTTATTGTCCCTACCCTTGCATGACCAATTGGGGGAAATGAAAACGGAGTATGTTCGGCTTGGTGTGCTTCGTTGGTTGTCCGGGATTTTTCGTATATTGATGTAACTTGGCCGAATGCGTGTGGAATTGAGTTAATTGGTGCCCAATAACTTCCGTACACCATGGGCCCGCCAAATTAGGACACCATTGACTCATTCTCCATGCGTACTCCGTTGGGAATACGTTCAGTACACGGTGGACAACTCTTGACCTAGGATTGGTTTGTTCTTCACTATTGACTCTTGAATCATGTATCATAGCTTGTCATACCTTGTACACTCTAATCATGTATACTTGTATAACTTGTAACTTAACTTGTAGAATTAGGATGTGACTAGACTTAGAGTGTATCCTTAGGTACCTTGTCTTGTATTGATGAACACGTGTGGATAGACTTGAAAAAAGGACTACTCATGGAATTTGGAACTTAACTTGTATCTTGGCTTGACTTGGAGTAGTCCTCAGCTTGTTACCTTGTACTTGGAAATATATCCACGTGTATTTGTCTTGAAACTTGTGTCGTATACAAACCATCATCATCATCTTGCATTCATGACCAGCTGCAGACTGATGATTATAAAGTGGGCCGGTTACCGGACACTAGGGTGGGCAGTCGGCTTTGAACGATGTCCATGGCGTGAATAGCTGGGAGCGGGCTCGGATCGTGCTGCTATTCGTAGGACCGGGAGCTAGGATCCCCCTAGAGCCAGACTTTGGGTATTCGTAGTCGGTTCGGACGTCACTTATACCCTCGTGAGATGGCTAGGACATCCTCGGAGTCTCCTCTTGCTTGGCATTGCATTTCATGGATGGTTCTTCTTGTAATCTTGCTAGGATTTATCTAGTCACTTGATTCCTTTAACTACTCATGCTTTATGCCTAGCTTGTACCTTGCCATCTTTAATCATGTACTTGTCTTTATTCTCTTTTGAAACATGTTATGAATAATGTATATTGCTTATCTTCTTGCCAACATATTGTTGATCCTTTATTCCATGGTGTGCAGACGACACCTACTACTATTACGCCGACCCGGATGCCGAGGCAATCCCAGAGGATCCTCAACCGGGGGAGGAGGACGAGGTACGAGAGTGGGGTGCCGATGACATAGCATAACATCATCACTCCCGGCACTAGTGCGCGTTACATGGGGACATCTTTCTTCGTGCTACCTCATTTCAACTTTTGGTTTTTGATCTTTTGAATTTGTCTACTCCAGGACTGTATATCTTTTGTACTAGGACCTAGGTTTTTGGGATGGTCCTGATGTTTATAAACTTTTTATGTTTTATCTTTTGAAACTTGAATATATATAGAATGGAATGAAATCCATACTTGCTTTGATATTCCTACAGATTTAATGTTGTGTTTACTGGACAAGTCACGTTGATTATTTGTTAAGGAGGCTCAACTATACAATCCTCACAGCGGACTTCGATCCTTGGGCATTAAGGGTAAATTTTTTTTTAATTAGCCCTAAAATTCACAGCCCGGATCCGGTTTATTCTCTAATCGGGTCTGGGGCCGTGACAGAGTGGTATCAGAGCAATGGATGGTTTCTCAGGTTAAAAATTGTAGAAACCATAGGACGCGTGTAAGGATTACCGTTAACCTAGTGTTTGTAGTATATTCTATGTTCTTATAGTCGTGTGTTGCTAGTTTTGGGCTGCATAGGGTCTAACTCATATTTTCTTAGAGTGACATGGCTAATAGTGGACCGTCAGGATCAGGTTCCACATCTCCCATACCGGATAGCCAGTTCCAGCAGTTCCTCAATGCTTATCTGCAATCACAGACTGCTCAGACAGAACGTGATAGGAAACAGAGAGAGGACCAAGTCGCCTTTCAAGCCCATATGGTCGAAGTAATGCAAAAGGTGTCCGAGCCCCGGGCCATAGAGCGAGATCTCAATGACCTAGTTGAGAAGTTTATGAAGAGATTTCCCCCAGAGTTCTATGGGGTTGAGGATCCCGCAGAGGCAGATGAATGGACGGTGCAGATTGAGAAGATCTTCGAAGTGTTCAAGTGCACAGGTAAGCAGCAGGTTCAGTTGGCAGCTCATATGTTTCGTGGGACAGCTAAAGGATGGTGGAAGACCATCAAGAGCTCTTATGACACCGTTGAAGACGACAAGGCATGGGAGACTTTCATCAAGCAATTCCAGGAGAAATTCATCCCCGAGCACTACACAGAGCAGAAGATAGTGGAATCTGAGCAAATTGTACAGGATACTCTCACAGTTCAAGAGTATGAGATCCCGTTTACCCGTCTGTCTAGATTTGCATCGACTTTGATCAAGCCAGAGTCTGAGAAGGTTCGAAGGTTTATCAGAGGGCTGAGGCCAGATATCAAATTACGAGTTCAACAGAGCAAGTTGACAGAGTATGATGCAGTAGTCAAGAAGGCATACTGGGCGGAGGAGTCACTCAAGGGTGTTATAGTGTTAGAGCAGTAGAGGATTATGGCTATGTTGCCACAGCTTATTGGACAGATGATACCTGCTCCTACTCCTGTACCTCTTCCTCCTCTCCAGCATCCTAAGAGACCGAGAATGGAACCAAGGTTCAAACAGCCACAGCAGAGATTAGAGTGCACACATTGTGGTGGAGGTCATTACTCCCGTGACTGTAGGAAGCAGTCCGGTGCTTGCTATCATTGTGGAGATCCCGGGCATAAGGTTCGTCATTGCCCGACGAAGACAGGGATCGCACCCCCAGCACTTCCAGCTCCGGCGCCCAGGCCTCTTTATCCTACGCAGCCGTTGAGGCAGGCACCTCCTGTACAGATTAGACCGCCACAACAGCAGTAACAAGTTATTGTCAGACCTCCCCAGCCGCCACAGCCACGTGCTCCAGCTCCTCAGTATAGGGCTCCGTAGAGACCCCCAACATTGTAGCGACCTCCATCATTGCAGCGACCACAGTATCGTGCGCAGAGGCCACATCAGCAGTACCAGCATCCGAGGCAGCTAGGCAAGGCATATGCAATCACACACGAGCAGGCAGAGGCAGCAGAGAACGTCATTGAAGGTACCCTCTCAGTTTGTGGATTTGATGCTAGAGTTTTGTTCGATCCAGGTTCCACACATTCTTTTGTTGCACCAGCATTTGCATTGCATTTTGGGAAGGATAGAGAGATGTTACCATTTGTTCTAGTGGTTGCTACCCCGGTAGGCCGATCAGTAGCATGTGATTTTGTTTATCCTGGGTGCACAGTTCAGATTGTAGGTACTCAGTTGACCGCCAATTTGATTGTGTTGGCGATGTCCGACTTTGAAGTTATTCTTGGTATGGACTGGTTAGTGGCGAACCGCGCGGTGTTGGATTGCTTCAACAAGACCGTGAGGTTATAGGTGTAGGCCGTAGTGTTGAGTTTGTTGGTGCGAAGAAGCCCACCTCCACTTGGTTGATTTCTACATTAAAGGCAGACCGCTTGATGAGGAGCGGATGTGAGGGTTAAATCGTGTTTATCACGGAGGACAAGCAGTCCAAACCCATAGATGAGATTCCGGTAGTATGCGAGTTTCCGGATGTTTTTCCGGAGGAGATCCCGGGTTTGCCACCCGTGCGTGAGATAGACTTCACAATAGCTACTACCAGGTACTGCACCGATTTCGAAGGCTCCGTACAGAATGGCTCCTGCAGAGTTGCAAGAATTGAAGACTCAGTTAGGAGAACTATTGGATAAGGGCTTCATCAGGCCAAGTGTATCACCATGGGGAGCTCCAGTACTTTTTGTTAAGAAGAAGGACGGGACTATGAGGATGTGCATCGATTACCGGCAATTGAACCAAGTGACAGTCAAGAACAAGTACCCACTTTCGAGAATAGATGAGTTGTTTGATCAGCTACAGGGAGCCCAGTTCTTTTCGAAGATTGATCTACGTTCGGGATACCATCAGTTACGTGTCAGAGGGGAAGATATTCCTAAGACAGCGTTTCGGACTAGATATGGCCACTTTGAGTTTCTAGTGATGCCCTTTGGTTTGACGAATGCACCGGTAGTGTTCATGGCTCTAATGAACAAGATATTTACTCCTTACCTCGATCAATTCATAGTTGTATTCATTGATGATGTGTTGGTTTATTCCAAGTCCAAGGAGGAACATGAGCATCAGTTGAGGACTTCATTACAGCTTTTGAGAGATAGCCAGTTGTATGCCAAGCAAAGTAAATGTGAGTTCTAGTTAGAACAAGTGGCATTCCTAGGCCATGTGATTTCCAAGGAAGGACTGGCAGTGGATTCCAAGAAGATAGAAGCAGTTGTCAATTGGGGTAGTCCACAAAATGCAGCAAAGATTCGCAGTTTCCTAGGACTTGCAGGCTATTATAGGAGATTCGTGAAAGGATTCTCTACTATTGCAACCCCTCTTACTAAGTTGACTAGAAAGAACATTCCTTTTGTTTGGACCGAGGAGTGTGAGAAAAGCTTCCAAGAGTTGAAGACCAGACTGACCACCACACCCATCCTTGCTTTACCATCTGGCAGTGGAGGATTTGTTGTTTACACAGACGCATCAGGAGTTGGTTTGGGTTGTGTTCTCATGCAAAACGACAAGGTGATAGCGTATGGTTCGAGGCAGTTGAAAGAACATGAGAAGAAGTACGCCACCCATGATTTAGAGCTTGCAGCCATTGTACTTGCACTCAAGATGTGGAGACATTACTTATACAGTGAGAAGTTCGAGGTGCACTCAGATCACAAGAGTTTGCAGTATCTGTTTACACAGAATGAGTTGAACAACAGACAACAGAGACGGATGGAGTACATCAAAGATTACGATTTTCCTATCAAGTACCACCTTGGAAAAGTCAAAGTGGTAGCAGATGCCTTAAGTAGAAAGTCAGCATTCAGCGGGTGTATAGTGCCAGAATGGAAATGGATGGAACAATTCAGAGACTTGGACGTTGAAGTTTGGCCTATCAGCGAGAAGGTGATGATTGCTAGCATAGCAGCATGGGAACCAGAGATAATGAACAGAATCAAAGAATGTCAGAAGGATGTCCCAGGGTTACAACGCATCATTGAGCACATAGATGACAGGCCTGAGTTCAGACTGATTGGGGGAGTGTTGTATTGCAAAGACCGGTTGTGCGTGCCAGATGTACAGGACATAAAGACAGAGTTGATGACAGATGCACACCATACAAGATATTCTATTCATCTGGGCAGCACTAAGATGTATCAAAATTTGAAGAACCACTATTGGTGGATGAGTATGAAGAAAGAGATTGCAGAGTTCGTCTCCAAGTGTTAGGATTTTGTGTCAGGATTGCCAAATACCAGGAAAGGGAATGATGCTATATGGGTGATCGTGGACTGATTGACCAAGTCAGCCCATTTCATACCATTCAAGACCGGTCATTTTATGAATAAGATGGCCAAGTTGTACAATGATGAGATCGTTAGATTGCATGGAGTACCTAAATCTATAGTATCCGATTGAGACACCAAGTTTGTCTCTCGATTTTGGACTACACTTCAGTCATCCATGGGCACACAGTTGAGATTCAGCACAACTTATCACCCTCAGACGAACGGGCAGTCAGAGCGCACTATTCAAATGCTAGAGGATATGCTCCGGGCATGTGTGTTGGACTTCAAGAAAGATTGGGATGAGAGTTTGCCCCTCTGTGAGTTCTCTTACATCAACAGTTATCATTCTAGCATTGGCATGGCACCGTTCGAGGCTTTGTATGGACGCAGATGTAGGACTCCGGTGTGTTGGGAAGAGGTGGGAGTACGAAGTTTCCATGGACCATCTGTGGTTGGTGATTCCAGCGAGAAAGTTAAGGTTGTGCAGATGCGATTGAAGGAATCCCATGACCGTCAGAAGAGCTATGCAGATAAGAGACGGAAGCCATTAGAGTTTCAGGTTGGTGATAAGGTGTTCCTCAAGGTTTCTCCGATGCGTGGTGTTGTCAGATTCGGCCAGAAAGGGAAGCTTTCCAAGAGATATGTGGGGCCGTTTGAGATTCGCACCCGGATTGGCGACGTTGCGTATCGTCTTGCCTTGCCGCCAGAGTTGTCAGGTGTGCACAACGTGTTCCTTGTGTCGATGTTGCGCAAGTACATTCCAGATCCCACCCATGTGTTGCCACACGAGCCACTGCAGATGCAGTCCGATGCATCTTATGTGGAACAACCAGCGTGGATTATAGACACTAAGGAGATAGTTCTGCGGACGAAGACCATTCCATGGGTCAAAGTTCAGTGGGAGCACCACCGTCCAGAGGAGGCCACGTGGGAACTCAGGGACCAGATCAGGAAAGCCTATCCTCATCTTCTTCCTGAGGAGGTATTTTAGGCATTTGGAGGACCAAATGTTCTTTTTAGAGGGAAGGGATGTAAGGTCCCCCGACCTTAATAGGGTGATTAATTTCTTAATATTGGCGATTAGCCTAATTAATTGTGATTTTTGCTAATTAGGTTAGTTTAGTGGCTAAGCGAGTTTCATTTATCATTAGAAAGTGGTTTGCGAAGTTTCGTTTGATTCCGAGTGCGATTAGTCTTAATATGGGATTAGGTGTGATTAATAGGAAAATTAGTCATTTTTCCGAAAAATTCCGTTTTCGCCGAATTTGGATTCGTTGGAAAGATCTCGTCGCGCTCGTCATTTTCCATTCTTGACCTGTCATGATTCGACTCTTCAAAGTCCCTCAAATAATCAGATTTATCTCATTTCACTCAAATGGGTATTTTGGACTTTTCCCCCTTCATCTCTTATTTTAAACTCAAACCCAGCTACCATTCGTTTCTTCCTCCATTTCAAAATGCCTGCTGTGACTGATCTTCTTCTCCTCTTCATCTCTCTTCTTACATGTGCTACCTAAAGGGGAGATTTCAAGAAACCAAGCTCACAAATCTCTTCATCTCTTCTTCCTCTACCTTTTGATCCACGTTTGGTAAGTTTCCCTCAACTTTTTCTTCTCAAATTTTCTTCCTTGTTGCTGCAACCATGTTGTATGTTTATGGATTCCTCCTTTTCTTCTTCCTTGGTGTTCTTTGGGTGTAGGAGAAGGGTTATTGGAAGTGGTTTGGCCAGGGTGTGAGTGGAGAGCTCTCCTCCTCAATTTCTCTCCCTCAAATTTCCATTTCTTTGGTGAAGGCAAGTAGATTAGCCTTATATATGATCATGCATGTATATATCTTGCTTCTTGGAATGGTTTTAATCTCAATTGCTTAGATTTCCCTAAATGCCACGCTTGTTTTGATTAATTTGGTTAAACATGTTAATTAGGAATTGTGCTAGGATTTGAATGTAAATGGACTTGAAACGGGTGGTTGAAATGGAAGGGGATGAATGGGGAGCATGGTGGCTCAGTTTTGTACAGGTTTCAACCTTTGAAAAGGCTTGGAATTGGTGGGAGATGGTTTGGAAGGAATGGGTTCAAAAATCAAGCAAAACAGGGGACTCCTGGGTGGTTTCTGCCTCCGAGCGTTCGGACGCTGGGGTTCTGGCGTCCGGATGCCAGCAGGCAGAAGTGCAGGCCCCCATACTACTTTCGGGCGTCCGGACACTGGGTTTAGGGCGTCCAGACGCCGGGAACATGCGGAGCGAAATTAAATTGGCCATCTTCCGAAAGCCATAACTTTTGACCCGTTCGTCAGAATTTGGAGTTCTACATATCGTCGGAAAGCTCTCGAGACGTAGAATCCAATGGTGTCTAATATTAATCATCAGATATTAGGAAAGGAAAAAGGTGTTGGACCAATGAACCAAGCCCTTTGTTGACACCAAAAATGTCACTTTGCCTTTCCAAGATCCAAAGAGCTACATGAAGTCGCAACCTGCCATAAATAGGCAATGCTGCTTCCAAAAATCAAATCTTGTCAGAATCAAACAAAAACTGCAAGATTCATCCAGACAGCCAAAAGAGGAGTACACAAGAAGTTTCAAGCCATTTCAAGATCATTTGGCCTAACTTCGCTTCTCCAACAGCCAAATCAAGCCTCTCGGCGGTAAAGCTCTCCGGGACCATGGTTTCCAAGACAGAACCTATGGATCATCTTAAAATGACTCCAATAGGTTCCCTGTCAAATTTCAAGTCAATCGGACATCGGTTGACCGCACATCAAACCGCGACATCTTCATCGCGACAAAAAGCAAGTCTACAGGTGATAGGACCCCAAACGGCTTCAAAACTCAAACAAAAGCCTATGGTTGGTCTTATTTATTGCTCAGCAGCTTCACACCAAATTTCAGGTCATTCCGACATCGTTTGACCCAGTTTCAGCTTTTGACAGAAAATCGGCAGCTCTGCGCGACAAAGTCTTCGGCTTTCTCAGGAAATTGGAAACTTTGCAAAATAAAATGCAAGGATTCTCATCAGGTTTCCTACAAAGAAATCAGGCCAATAAATGATCAAAATGTCAAAGAAAAGTACAGAAGAAAAAAGAATAAAAAAAGAGCAAAAACGGACGCAAAACGGGACCAGAAAGGGGGAAAACCCCCCAGGGTGGCCAGGGTCGCAGGCCCCTGCGACCCTGGGCCAGGGTCGCCGGCGACCATGGACCCCGGGGTCGCCGGGAAAGCCCCGGAAACCCCGGTTTTCGCCGTTTTTTTCGCGATTCGAGGAGCCCAGCCCCTGGTACTTTCCAAAATTCATGCTTTTGAGACACCAAGGTCCTCTGACATCCGTCCAAAACACGGGTAAAATCATCAAGAGTATCGAAGACAGTATTGATCGCCACCCGGTCAACCAAAAAAAGTGTGCTTTCCACCCGACCGATCGAGAAATCGACAGGACAGATGGCACCGACCTGCTGTTGGCAACAAACACCTGAAATTACATGATCATCTGATGTCGATCTACATGAAGATCCATCGATGATCATCGACAGAAGAATTCCAAAAGACGTGGCACGGCCCGCGACTCTTCAGCTGCTCGGCGACCACTTAATGTGATTAATTGACTAGCTTTATTACAGTCATTAATCCATTTCTTTGGACGGCCCAATCAGAAGCAAGCATTCGGGAGTTACAAGTCAAGAGATTCATGGCATTTAACCCATGAAACTCCTCCCATCATGGCGATTAAAGGCGATTAAATGCCCTCAATCTCCTCCGGCCAATCAGAAGCCAAGAAAAAGGAGTTACAAAATAAACAATTCAATTTTGTAACTCCTCCCATTATGCGGCTTAATGACAATAAAAGCCCATAAACCCTCCTAAAAGGCTACCTAAAAGCCTATAAATAGGAGAGCTCTCCAAGAAGAAAGGACAGCAGACAGATATCAGAAAAATCAGAGAAAAAAAGCACAAGCACACAGACAGAAATCCAGAGAAAGGAAAAAGAGAGAAAACTTTGCGGAAGTTCTACACCGGCCACCGCAACAAGGTGACAAAAGTCCCTTGGGGGGTACCCCCCCCAAGGTCCTTGCCTTCTCCTCCTGCCTCCAATGGCTTAGATATGGCTTTTCAGCCCGTCTACTCGGTTTTTTATTGGACATAGGACCTTCCTTTGGTCTTTGTCTTCTAAAAACCCGAGGTTATAGCCAAGCCAAGCGAATCAAATAGCATCCTCTGTTCTCATCTGCATGGATGATGGCGAAGCCCACATATGGCTTGCGACCGTCAATCTAAACGAGTCCCCCACAATCTCCTGAGAAGTTAGATCCTCCTTTTCTTGCTTTTCATTGTAGTTTGTATTTTTTTCAAAAGAGACAAAAATCACAATTCTTGTCTTTCATTGTTGATAAGGATTGTAAATCGGCTATAAACGCCAAAATCGGCTATAAACGCCAAAGTTGGCTATAAACGCCAAAAATCGGCTATAAACGCCAAAATCGGCTATAAATGCCAAAAAAAATCGCCTTTCACGGCAAATCAAGAAAATGTCTCTTTTCTTAAATATATGTGCAATGGAAAACTTGAAAGAAGTTGATTTCCTTTTTACTTGCGAAGGTTGATCTCCGGATCACCACTTGCAATTCCAAGTAAAATAGAAAATCCGGCACACCCAAAAAAAAAAGAAATGTTGATGCACGCCCTTTTGCCCCCCGGTCACGAAAGGGTCGGAACCAAACGGACTCCCACGTCCGCCGACCTCGGTAGGAACCCGGGCATCGGGAGCGCGGTCCATCAAGCTGGCATCACCCGGTGGGACTCGTTTATTTGAGAACACGATGCTAGAAATGAAATATTTGCATATCATATATTTTGCTCTATGCTTATATTTCTTTTCTCAATTCCTTGGCTTACTTTATAATTGGTGGCCTATGTTGAATTCCGCAAAAAAAAAAAAAAATGAGATGAGATTTTTTGTTTGGAAATTTCTAATTCTTTGAATTTATTTCCACTCTTTCTCTTTTCAAAAAAAAAAAAAAAAAACAAAAAAATTTAGATTTCTCAATTTGGATTCAAAATTGAGAAACTTTGATCGTTTCCCTTCTGGGCACTGGCGCTCGCGGAAATCGCCGAGACCGTGTTCGGATCGGGGATTGGGCCATTGTTTCTCTTCGATGAGTTCATTAAAAATCTAAAAAAAAAAAACGAAAAAAAAAAATCAGATTTTTCATTTTTGGATTCAAAATTGAGAAACTTTGATCCTTTCCCTTCTGGGCACTGGCGCTCGCGGAAATCGCCGAGACCGTGTTCGGATCGGGGGTTGGGCCATTGTTTCTCTTCGATGAGTTCATTAAAAATCTAAAAAAAAAAAAAAACAAAAAAAAAAATAAATCAGATTTTTCATTTTTGGATTCAAAATTGAGAAACTTTGATCCTTTCCCTTCTGGGCACTGGCGCTCGCGGAAATCGCCGAGACCGTGTTCGGATCGGGGGTTGGGCCATTGTTTCTCTTCGATGAGTTCATTAAAAATCTAAAAAAAAAAAACAAAAAAAAAATAAATCAGATTTTTCATTTTGGATTCAAAATTGAGAAACTTTGATCCTTTCCCTTCTGGGCACTGGCGCTCGCGGAAATCGCCGAGACCGTGTTCGGATCGGGGGTTGGGCCATTGTTTCTCTTCGATGAGTTCATTAAAAATCTAAAAAAAAAAAAAGAAAAAATATATATATATATATAAAAGTAAAAATTTTTAGATTTCTCAATTTGGATTCAAAATTGAGAAACCTTGATCTGTTCCTATCGTTCATCGCGCTTGCAGAAATGTTGAGCCTGTTCGACTAAGGTTTTGGGCCATGGTTTCTCTTCGATGAATTCATAAAAATAAAAACAAAATAAAAAATATAAAAAAAAAAAAAAAAAAATACATAGACCACTAAGGTTAAACCAACTGCGTTCTTTGATCATGGTTGATTCAAAGAAAAGCCTTGTCCAGAGTGTGGAGACAGCTTGACTGTTCTAGGCAAGGGTCCTCCAAACGGGTTCATTAAGTAATCCTACCCTTACCTGGGGCAATTCTATCAATCAATGTTTCATAAGACCGGGTTAGGAGGCCTATGTGTACTCTCTCGTCTTTTAAATAAATTTTTTTTTCAAAAATAAAATTTTTAAAATAAAAATTTTAAAATAAAAAATAAAAAATAAAAAAAAAATTTCAAAAAAAAAATCTTAAAAAAAAAAAATAATAAAAAAATAAATAAAAAAAATAAAAAAAAAAAGATTTAAAAAAAAAAAAAAATCTTCAAAAATCTTCAAAAAAAAAAAAAAAAAAAAAAAACTTCCGTCATTTTGGGTTTAGATTGGAGAATCTTGGTCTTCTCCTTTCTGGGCACTGGCGCTCGCGGAAATCGCCGAGACCGTGTTCAGATTGGAGTGCCTTTTGCTCTCTTTGATAAACCCGATATTGGCTTTTCAAAAAAAAAAAACTCGTCATTTTTAGATTCAGATCCGAGAAATCATGGTTCATTTCTTTCTGAGCACTGGCGCTCGCGGAAATCGCCGAGACCGTGTTCAGATTGGAATACCATCTGCTCTCTTTGATGAATCCAATCTTGACCTTTCAAAACAGAGAATCTCATCTCATAGATGCGGTCTCAAAACATTTGTGTCTAGCGGTACTAGTACGCCCTTTCAGGGTCTACTGTATTGCGACCGGCACATTTGTAACTCGAACTTTATATTCTTCTTACCTCGAGCAAGCTCTGCTTCTCGATAAGTCGAATTTAAGTTCACAATTGCTTCTAGCAGTCACTGGGATGCCCATTCTGGGCTTACCATACCTGCGATCAGAACAATTGTACCTTCTATGGCATTTTGTCTTCCTCATATTGCTTGGGTCATCTACCTCGAGCAATTTGAAAAGACGAAACCATAGAACTTCCCATTTATGATCATTATATTCTTGTGATTACTAATGGATGTGGTCTTGTTTCAGAAATTTTCGAAAAAAACTAACAATGGCAGCTTCACTAACCATTACTTTCGACGAAAGCAAGCACCAACTCATGCTTCAACAGAAGCAGACCACGCGCACCTACAAGCGCCCCATCAGCTGCCGAAGCGTCAACTCCCTCGGCAACTCTGTGAACTCCGGGTCGACCTCGACTCCCCGGACTATCGTCTTCGGGACGCTGGGACCATTCCCACTTCCTGAGGAACAAGCTGCTCCCTCCAAGAAGCAGAAACTCGCCTCTCAACGTGTCACTACCGTGACACCAAAGGCGAGCACCAGAAGACCTGAAGCCCGTGGCAGCCCCACGAAGCCTCAACCTGCAAACAACCAGGTCTACCCCAAGACTTGGTCCCCAAGACCTTCACCAAAACAGAGAAGGTCCCAGACATCCACTAAGCCAGCATTCCTGGCCCCACTCAAGGAGAACCAGTTCTATCCTCTTGCTTACATGAAAGAGGAGAGACCCATCTCCAACCTGACTTCCAAGTCATCCCAGCATGAGCCGGCTTGTTCCTACAAGCCCAAAATCAAGTCATGCATCACAAGGCCTCCACAAGCATCTGCTAAGGCCTGCAATCTGCAGTTCGACCCTTCATATCTACAGGGGCCGAACTTCACAAATTCAAAGCTTCGCTGCAACTGGCGAAGGATAGGGTTCGCATCCTGTCCTTGCCCAGCTACAAAGAAGACAGACTCGGCTGCTGCGCCCGAGGGAGCACATCCTTCATCGTCAGAGCCCAGTTAGAGCTGACCGAAGCTCAATTGCTCGTCGTATACGCCGCCGCGCGTCGTACCGATAAAAGAGACTACAGAAGCAAAGGACCCCAGCTTCCCACACTTCAAGTCTCTCCCCAAATGGGTCGAAAAAGAAAGGCCCAACAAGTTGCTGCCGTCCATATGGTTGGAAAAACCAGAAGGCGTCAAAAATCAGCAACAAAAATCCATGTCCGACGTCCAATGACCCGCAGCGTCTCCAGGACAAGAAGACATTCAGAAGAATCCCCTGCTCCTTCAAGCAAAAGGACAGCAGAGTGATCCTTCCTCAAGCTCTTCTTCAAAAGAATGAGCCCCAGCTCAGTCACCAGGACAGTTTCTTCGTTCGAATCACGAAGGATGAATGTCTTGGCTACAAATTCTGAGCCACCACCCCACAATCCACCTCCAGAAGATGCGATCACCCGCATCCAGCAGTTGGAACAGGGCCAGCAGAGGATTGAAACTCTGATGGAAAACCTTCTCCTCGCCTTCCAAAATCAGTGCGAACAATGAACCTCCTCCGAATCATCAAGACGACGAGGTAAATAGAGAAGAAAATGAGTCACGCGCCCTTACCAAAAAGGACGTAGACGGTATCCTCGCCAAAGCAAAAGAAGAGGATATACTCAAAGAGCATGGGATCAAGCCACCATATCCCTTATGGATGGACTCGGTCCCGTTCCCCACCAAATTCAAGCATCCTACTCTCCAAACTATACGGGGAAAGGATCAGCCAGACAGCACGTCATCCACTTCAAGATCCTGACGGGAGCTATCGCGGATCAAGATGCACTCAAGATCCGCCTCTTTGCAAGTACCCTAAAAGGTACGGCCTTCGATTGGTACTCCACTCTGCCGGAGGACTCAATCCAAAACTGGGCCATGCTAGAGACACGCTTCCTCACTCACTTCAAAGGTGAAGATCATCCCGCTACTATGGCTCAGCTGTGCAGCCTAAAACAGGGGAGAATGAGTCAACATATGACTTCATTCACAAGTGGAAAGCAATGGCATACAAATGCTCTGATGTATTGCCACAAGCGTCGCTAGTCGACATCTGCCGAAACAACATGAGAGCCAGAATCCGCTCCATGATCATCGGCAACAAATCAAAAAACCTGGGAGAACTCCTAGAAGCTTCCATGGAAGCTGAAACGGTGATTAAAGACCTCAACAGTCAGAAATCATCAAGAAAAGAGCCAACCGCCATTGCAACCTCTAAACCAAAGAAGAAAGAGGTCCTCAATGTGCAGACCAAGCCAGCTCCTCAGCCACCAAAGAAAGCTGAAAACAAAGCTGCTGGTAAGAAACCTGAACTCTCTGATGCCTTCAAAGAACGAGTAGAGAAGAAATACCCGTTTGATGAAGATGTTGATGAAATCTTCGGGGCTCTTGTGGCAAACGGCAAGCTCACCTTGCCTGAACCAAAAAGACCGGGTGATGTTGGCAAAACCAACGATCCTCGGTACTATCCATACCACCAGATGATCTCGCATCCTCTCAATCAATGCTTCGTTGTGAGAGAGAAAATAAATGAGATGTGGAAAAACGGAGTCATCACCTTTGACAAAAACTATGGGTCTGCCTCCGTCAACATGGTGACATGTGGACAACATCAAGATCACCGAAGAAGAAGATTACTACTTCCTTCAAGGTGATAAACTCAATCGAAGCGTCCGAGGAACTGGTTCCTTACCCGACACCAGACAGACAACCGATATGGGTACATCCCGATCTCCTGGAAGATGAAAATTGGGAGGTCGTGAAAATAAAGCCTACAGCTCAACAGCGAAGGCAGGCTAGGAAACATCTCCTCAAGCTCAAACGGAAAGAGAAGACCCAGCCAAAACTAGAGGTCAAAGAAAAGGCAGAGGCTTCCTCTACCGCTTCACTGGAGGTAACAAAAACATCCCTTCCAGAGACTTCAAAGGGGGTAAGGAAATTCACTCTCAGTGATTTCATGCCACCTCAATTCAGAGAAGCCATGCAGGAGACATCATACTCTTGCAATTCGGTAGTTGGATTCTCCATTGATGGATACGAGTCCAGCGACACCGATGATGGATTTGAATCCAACTACACAGATGAGTGGGAGGAGTCCCTTGAAACAGGAGAATATCTCTCCGATGAAGAATGGGTTCCTGAGTCTCATCTTATGCCAGTAATCTGGTATAACCCCCTACAGCCACAAGGATCCTGGTCTGATGATGATGAAGACCAAGAGGCTGTACAAGAAAATGCTGCTGACCCAGCACCTCTCATCACTCCAGTGGAAATCAACAATGTTGAGCCACAAAGAGATGATGAAGAAGAAGATCCGGCTCCCATGCCTGATCTTGAAGAATATGCAAGGATCTTGCAGTGACTCGCTCTAGAACAAGAGCAAGAACGCGTCAACGAGCCTCCTCGCAATCCAGAGCCTGAAGTCCCTGAAGACCATCAGAGCATCCATTGCCTAAAGATTCTCCACTCAGAGATGATCTCCCAGACGAGCCAGTCTACAATGTGGAGACTTTCTCACAAAGTGCCTCCTGGGACATGTACTTTGACGGTGCAACCAGGACAAATGAAAAAAGACAGCTGATCTCGGGAGTTGGCATCCTCTTTGTTAGCCCCGACAAATACATGATTCCACACGCTTTCTCGCTACTGGAACCATGCACAAACAATGCAGCTGAATATCAAGCTCTGATCTTAGGATTAGAACTCGCCATCGAATCCGGTATCACCATGCTGGAAGTCTTTGGAGACTCTCAACTGATCGTCAACCAGATGAATCAGAAATTTGAAGTCAGGAAGCCAGATTTGCTGCCCTACTACAACAAGGCACAATCACTTCTGCAAAAGTTTGACATCTGTCACATCACCCACATTCGTAGAGGTGAAAACATACGTGCAGATGCCCTAGCCGGACTTGCCGCATCCATGGCAATCCAGGAAGGGGAAAACATGCAAGTCACAGTGTGCGAAAGAAGAATCCTTCCTCCTCTTAACACACACCAAGCAGTTGCTGAATGCCACCAAGTGGTCGGAAGTCGGATTTCAATCCTTCAAACTTCAATTGGCGACTGGAGGGATCCGTTCATTGATTACATTATGTTCGGAATCCTACCCGAAGATCCAAAAGAACGGGTAAGCATCCAAAGGCGAACCCCAAGCTTCCATTTGGATATTCCATCAAAAATCCTTTACAGGAAATCCTTCAACGGAGTACTTCTACGCTGCTTGTCACAACAAGAGGCTGAAGAAACACTCAAAGAAGTTCATGCTGGTCTTTGTGGAGCTCATCAGGCTGGACCTAAGCTCTATGATCAGATAAAAAGGTTAGGATATTACTGGCCTACCATGGTAGCTGACGCAATGCAATTTGCTAAGCGCTGCCAACAATGCCAAGTTCATGGAGATTACATTCACATGCCTCCAGAATGGCTACATCCTACAGCGATCTCATGGCCTTTCGAAGCTTGGGGTATGGACATCATAGGTCCTATTTCTCCCCCTTCAAGCAAAGGTCATCGCTTCATCTTCGCCGCTACGGATTACTTCTCCAAGTGGTCAGAAGCATTTGCGTTTAACGAAATGAAGACCTCATCAGTCCTTCAGTTCCTGCGCACCAACATCATTTGTCGTTTCGGCATACCCAAAAGATTCGTCCATGATAACGGACCACAGTTCCGGGATCATCGATTCTACAGGTTCTGCGACAAATACAAAATTCAAAGCTGTCCTTCGACTCCATACAATCCGGCAGCAAACGGGTTAGCAGAAGCTTTCAACAAGACACTCTGCAAAATCCTCAAAAAAATGGTCTCTAATCACAAAAGAGACTGGAGCGACAAAATGTCTGAAGCTTTGTGGGCCTATCGAACCACCGTTCGAGGACCAACCCATAGCACACCATTCTCCTTAGTCTATGGATGCGAAGCTGTCGTGCCCTTGGAAGTACAAATTCCTTCCTTGAGGGTATCCTTGCAAAATGACATGACTCAAGAAAGCAATGTCAAATTGCGACTCCATGAGCTGGACAATCTCGATGAGAGACGGCTCGAAGCTCAACAAAGCATTGAACTTTACCAAGCACGTATGGCGGGATCTTTCGATAAAAAGGTCAGGCAACGCGCCTACAAAAAGAATGACTTGGTTCTTGCGGTAAAAAGACCAATGGTCTTCGCTCACAAGTCCAAAGGCAAATTTGAGCCGAAATGGGAGGGACCCTACGTCATCGACAAAGTTTTCTCCAATGGCGCATACGCACTCCTAAACATGGAAGGTGACAGATGTATGCTGCCCATCAATGGCAAGTTCTTAAAGCGGTACTACCCTTGAAGACTTACCCAACTGGGTAAGAGCAATGCCTGTACGGCCAAAACCGGTTTCCAGGTACACGCTCGCTAAACCCACCCTTTTTAGAATTTTCATATCAAATGTTGAAATTTCTAGAAATCTAAAACAATGCTTACTTTCATCGTTTCATTGTTCAACAAAAAATCCAAGTTTAGGAACCTTTCCCTAACTTGACCAAAATTTTCAACCCTTGAACCCAAAATTCATGGTTTGAAACAAAATCCGGATTCAGGGATTTCCACCCTAGTCCACCCTGCCTTTTACCGCCAAAATGGTTTTAGGTCAAAACTTATGACCCTCGTGTCTTTAAACAAAAAAAAAAAATGGTTTTTCAAAAACCGCGAGGAAGCGACGCTTAGTCGATACTCGCACAAATCGGAAGCAAACGAACCGCGTTCGACACTTCCAAAATCGCAGGGAAGCGACATTTCGTCGATACTTGCAAAATCCAAAACCGTGGAAGCGCAACATTTCAGTTGATATCCACAACCCAAATTTCAAAGGTTCAAAAAAAAAAAACCTAAAAAACTGTGGAGACGCAACATTTCAGTTGATATCCATGACCCAAAGGTTCGAGAAAACCACAAATTTCAAAAATCATGGGGAAACGACATCAAGTCAGTACCCGCAAAACCAAAATTTTTGAAAAGCAAGGATGCGACATTCCATCGATACTTGCACCCAAATCCGCGAGGATGCGACATTCCATCGATACTCGCAACCGAATGAGCAAGGATGCGACATTCCATCGATACTTGCAAGAACATTCAGCAGGGAGGCGACTTTTAGTCGATACTTGCATTTTTTGAAAACCAAACAGGCTATAAATGCCACAAACCGGCTATAAATGCCACAAACCGGCTATAAATGCCACAAACCGGCTATCAATGCCACCAAAACAAAACCGGCTACCAATGCCACACAAACAAAAAACTTGGATTTCAAAAAAAAAATGGCTATCAATGCCACCAAAAACAGGCTATAGATGCCACAAAACAAACCGGCTATCAATGCCACCAAAAACAGGCTATAGATGCCACAAAACAAACCGGCTATTAATGCCACCAAAATTGGCTATAGATGCCACACACAAAAAAAAAAAAAAAAAACTCGGCTATCAATGCCACAAGAAAAGCTGGCTCTCATGCCAAAATTGGCTTCCATGCCACAAACAAAAAACCTGGCTTTCATGCCAAAACAATCATTTGACAAAAGATTTTCACAAAATGACAACCTTTTGATCAAATCCCATTTAGCAATTACTTTTATCACAAAAAGATTCAAGTGAGCGTAGGGATAACAAAAAAAAAAAAAAATCAATCCCATTTAGCAATTACTTTTATCACAAAAAGATTCAAGTAAGCGTAGGGATAACAAAAAAAAAAAAGAGAGCATCCCATTTAGCAATTACTTTTATCACAAAAAGATTCAAGTGAGCGTAGGGATAACAAAAAAAAATCAATCCCATTTAGCAATTACTTTTATTACAAAAAGATTAAAGTGAGCGTAGGGATAACAAAAAAAAAAGTGTTCACAAGCACTACAAAAAGAAAAGAGTACCAAAAAAAATACATGTGGTACCAAAAAAAAAAAAGAAAAGAGAAAGTGTTCACAAGCACTACAAAAAAATAAGTACCAAAAAAAAATACAAATGGTACCAAAAAAAAAAAAAAGAAAGAAGGATGGTTTCTGTATACAGGAGCTCAATCAAAAATGGTCTCCAGCCAAGAGTTCAGCTCCCCAAGCAGACTTTTAGCCTCAGCCGTCAAAGATTCCAAGGCACGCTTCTTCAGGAACTTGCCATGAGATGCTGGAGTGGGCTGTACCCCTTCTCTCACACCAGGAAGCTTACCTCGAGCAGCTTGCCATTGTTCATCCTCATCAGACTTCCTTTTGAGAACCCGTTCGGCCTCTGCAACCTGGTGAATCAGGGCACTCTCCCTGTCGCGAGCTTCTATTATGGCAGTCCACTTGGCAGCGACTTGTGCCTGCAGATGCTCAAGACGTTTCCTGGCCTCATCGACCTCCCTATCAAGGATGTTAAGGTCATGTGTCAGCTCGATGATGGTTAGCTCTTCTCTATTCCTCTTTCGGACTGCCACCTTCCTGCTTTCTGTAGCCTCATCCAGGTCAGACTTAGCCTTATCAGCAGGATCCAGGAACATCTCCTTGAAGAACTGGTCATCAGCCAAACTCACGGTCTCAAACCATTTGTCACCCAGTGCAATGATCCTATCAACGATCGCCCTGGCACCTGTGACATCCAGACCAGCCTCTTCAGCATCACTGAGAATCTCCTGCACATGCTGGATCATGCCAAATCCGACTTCCAAGTGCCCAGAAAAGAGGGTCTCAATCCAAGAGCTCACGACTCGCAACACCACCTTCTTCGCAAAAAGAAGAGATGGCCCAGCTGAGGATTCGCCCAACTCCGTTGGTCGGCTACTCATGTCATCATCTGTTGAAAGAGTAACAAAAGAACTCTTTCCGGCTAAAGCTGCTCCTGCTCGGGAAGGAATCTCAGCGCGAGGAATCTCCTCAATATTGTCAGAGCTGGTCCCAGGAATCTCTACCTCTGGATCAACCTCTGGCATCTCTTGCTCTGGAAGCGACGGATCCTCCTCTGCCACTTCAAAACCTGCAAAGGAAACACAAAAAGGTATGAATATGACCCTGTTTGAAAATCATTATCAGAGTTATAACTACAAAATACCTTCTTCGATGACTGGCGGGACACTTTCCTCCTCCATGAACTCATCGAAAGCATCATCAACATTTGCGTCCATCGATGGTTCAAAGTCATCAGAACCCTGTGGCAAGTCAGCTGGCAACAAAAAAATGTGTTAGCAAGCCGAGTCACAAACAAAAAAAAAAAGGGATCAAAAGAAGTCATACCAATTGGAGATTCTGGATTTACTCCAGAGTCCCTCGGTTCTTCTTCAGGTGCCTCAACAGGATCCATCACCACCTCATCGGTTGGAACCTCAGGCATCACCAAGTCTTCCTCTGCTAAAAAAAAAAGAAAAGAAGAAAAGCAGAAACAAGAAGCAAATCATAACATGGAAAAATCCCATGAAAAGAAATGGAAAGAGAAAAAGGAAGAATCATACCTTCACCGACGGTCTCTTCTTCTCGGCTTCTCTTCTCTGGAGGCTCGTCAGCATCCACTGGCACATCCTCATTGATAGTAAGAGGAACTTCCAAGTTAGGAGAGTCCTCATGCTGCTCCTTGCTGCTATGATGACTCCTCCTCCTCTTACCTCTGCGGGCTCGCTTCTTAGAAGAACCTACCCCGCTGTCAGAGTCAGGTTTCCCACTTGACTCATCACTGGATGGTCTGCTCTTGCCAGTAGACTCCACGGAAGCTTGCCTCTGCGCCGCTTGCATCCAAGCGCCAAGTTCGGCTTCCTCCTGTTCTAGCTGCTCCAAAGCCTCGTCAGGTATTTCTCGAACAGCTTCAGAACCGATGACGCCCTGGTCACCGAGAAAGCCTATCTTGTGCTTCTCTCCAGAAAGGAAGGCCCAAACTTCCTCTCGCCGGATGCCATCCGACTTTCCAAGGCCCTTTCCAGATACCAGCTTCACATCAAGCTCCTTCCTGGAAAGTCCCCGATATGCCGAGAAGCTCTCCGCGAACCACTTCGCAAAGCCGGCAGTCCGGGAAGTCAGCAACACAGGATAAGAAATCATGGCTGTAGTGTCTTCAGCACTATAGAAAGCCCATGCATTTCTCCCGTCCTGTAAGCCTCCAAAGCGCTTCACCATACTTGAAGGCGCTCCAACAACGCCTTGAGAAAAGCCAAGCTGCAAAGCAAAGCGAGAGGGTACATACGGCTGGATATCGACGAAAAGATGTCTACGGTACACCATCGTGCCGACACGTATACTGAAAAGCCACTCTCTCTCTGCATTTGTCAAGGAATAATGCCTTCCCGACCCCGCCCTGGTAGAGTCTCGGGAGGCACCAAAATCAAAAGCCTTCTTCCGCAACTCCGGAGAAAACTTTACTGAAGATTGCCCCATCTCGACGTCCCTGAACCGTCGGATCCTCATGCGGGCGAACAAAAGTGATTCGGACACGGCTTTGCCCTTAGCCAGTCGAATCATCAGAGGATCATCATCCTGAGCAACACCCAGCCGATGGAAGCCAGGACAGTGGTATACATACCATGAATAAAAGATATGGGCTAAAAATACCCTATTCATGGGAAGCCCAAGCCGAACCAGAAAAGCAGCAGCCTGCAGTTCGGTACACAGGTAGGAGTAAAGAGCAGGCACCAAAGCAAGCTGCTCTCCAAACGCCATCTGACAAGCCGGGAAAATACAATGCGGCCTGATGTGCGTTCCATCTCCTCCAGCAAATACAGCCTCACCAAGCCAATAAGTGAGGTAAACAGCGAGATCTCTCCGCAGTGCAATGTCAGGACATATGGCGTTTGTGCTTGCACAGAAACCTCTCAACTCTTCTTGCATGGCCAAGATCTTCTTTGAACTTGGATCCTGAGCTCCAGCTTCCTGGGTCATGCTATCAGAAGGCTCCCTACTATCAAAGAAGTTGGGGAATGAAGAGCAAAAACTCTTCCAACTGCTGGATCTAACTTTCGAACCCCCCTTCTCCTTCAAAAAATCATAGAAGGCGACGAGCTGAAAGTATAGAAGCCTGAACTCCTCAGACTGCCCCTCGAGGACGCTGTCAATCGGCATAAACTCCTCATAGAGTTTGCCGAGGATGGGCAATCTGGTAATGGCGCTCAACTCCTTCAAAGAAAAACCAATCTCACCATTCGTCACAACGAAGGTATTGGTTTGAGGGAGGAACGACTCCAGCATAGCCATGAAGGCCTCGTCGGAAAAGATCACGGTCTCCCCAAAAGCGCGGACCGCATCAAAAATCCCGGCTTCCTTCAAAACGGCGCCACCAATCAGCAGGACGCGATCAGTCCACGACTTCCACTCGGAGTCAGCATTGAAACGACCTCGAAGTCGAAAAGGCTTGATCCAATTGCTGCCGTCACCGCTGAAAATACCAAGGCCCACCGGTCTCAAATCGACCGACGGATAATCAGAGCCCTGGTAGCCGCTGGATGGCATCAACAAGTCCATGTCAACAGGCGACCTCTCCGTATATCCAGGAGAACCGCCGACAAAAACCCCGGTCTTGATTACATTTGTCCTTCTCACCCAACTTGGAGGATCTTCCCTCTTAGGGCACGTGGGGGCAAGGCTCAGAATCGAGACGGTGCGATCAAACATCGACCGGGTAGTAACAGTCTTCTTCTCACCATTTGCTGTGAAGGAAAACTGAAAAGATCTCCTCTGGTATGTAATGTCGTCAGGGACTGCATCACCAAAGAAGAAGGTAGGCTTGGGCAAAATGCTCTGATCTTCCATCAGCCATGGACGACTGCTTACCATGATCTTATAGAATTCCTCTCCCTTGAGAGTGATCAGTCGCTGCCTCATCTCATCTCTGTTGAGGGAGTCGCACTCTTCCAGGTTTCTTTCAACATACTGGACCTTCTCGAAGGCCTGCTGAACGGCCGGATTAGAGGATCTAGAAGACCGACGAGGTACGCTTGTAGCAGGCTCTTTACCCTTGTTCGCTCTGGAGGAACCACCTGAAAAGGATGGAAAAGAAAAAGATCAAACATCAAAATGACAGAATCTCGCTAAAAAAAAAATCTGGCGAAATTTTGACATGATGACGGGGCAATTCCGAAGAAAAGGAACTATCCCGAAAGAAATAGAAAGCTTGAAGATGGGCTCAACATCGCTGCGAGCTCCGAAACTCCAAACTTTCGAAACCTAAAAGTCTCCGCAAAATCAGGAAGGGCTCAACATCACTGCGAGCTCCAAATTCCGAAATTTGCAAACACTTTCAGGTATGCAATCACATCATGCTACAAGTTTAATTTATAAATTAAAGGCATGCATGAACATCTAGATTTGCGAAAAAAAATGCATTATCATGATGAGCAAACAAAAAAAAAAAAGAAAAGAAAAGAAACTTTCTCAAAAAAAAAAAAAAAAAAAAAGGGAAAGAAAACAAAAAAAGGAAAGAAAAAGAAACTTTCTCTAAAAGAAAAAAAGGGGAGGAGAAAGAAAACAAAAAAGAAACGAAACTCTCTCAAAAAAAAAAGGGAGGGAAAGAAAAAAAAAAGAAAAAAAAGAAAAAAAAAAGAGGGGCTGGCCCACAGGCCGTGGCCCACAGGCCACGTGGCCGTACGGCCAGATCCGTACGGATCTGTCCGTACGGCCCACACAATAAAAAAAAACATGAAAAAAAAAAAAAAGAAAGAAAAGAAAGCAAAAAAAAAAAAAACGTGTGAAAAAAAAAAAAGAGGCAAACACGTGAAAAAAAAAAAGAAAAGAAAAAGAAAGAAACAAAAAAAAAAAAGAAGAAAGAACTTTTTTTTTCCTACAATGGAGTTTCTTGAAAAAGAAGAACTTACTTGAAGCCATTGATGGAGAAGAAGAAGAAAACTCTTGAAGATCTTGAAGAAGAAAAACTCTTGGTCTTGAAGCCCTCTTGAGATTATTGCAAAAGAAAGTAATAAGAGCAAGAGATCCAACCTTCTCCTTGCTTTTATAGAGGAGAGCAAACCAAAGAAGGAAAGAAGAAAGAGGTAAGTGTTACTAATTAGTAACCTTACCAAAAGAAAGAAATTAGAAAGATTCTTTCCAAAAGAAAGGGATCTTGAGAGATTTTCTCCTAAAATCAATCTATGACGGATTCTTTCCCAAAAGAAAGATATCTTGAGATATTCTATCCCAAAATGAAGGGATCATGAGAGATTCTCTCCAAGTAAAGATATTCTTAGATATTCTCTATCCAAATGAGATATTTTTGGATATTCTTTACAAAAATGACACCATATGAGATCTAAGCCATTTCAAAAGCTTAAGGTCCCATGGGTTAGCCCATATGAGCCAGGTTTGACCACCTAGGCACACAAAAAAAAAAAAAAAAAAAAAAAAAAAAAAAAAAAAAAAGAAAAATTTTTGGGCTTTTAGTCAAAGAGAAATCCCTCTTACCAAGAGCATACAAAAATGGTTCCATGCCTCTTTTGAGTTGATTGGACCATACAAAAGAAAATTCCAAGCCCCATGAGCTTCCAAAAATCAAACCATCCAGCCTCATCTACCAAATTGAGCCAAAATCTTGAAATTGACATTTCACAAAAATCAAACCAAATCCTGGTCCCCTAACCTGCCACATACAGCCTGTTAGGTCACAAGACCAAAACCAAAAACCAAAACCTGATCCCCTAACTTGCCACATACAGCCTGTTAGGTCACAAGATCAAAACCAAAATTGATCCCCCAACATTCCACATACAGCTTGTTGGGTCACACGATCAAAACCAAACCCGACCCCCTAACCTGCCATATATAGCCTGTTAGGTCACAAGGTCAAAACCCAAAATCCACATCCCAGATGTCATCTTCAAAACTTTGCCTTGAGATGGTACGTGATCCCTTTCACCACGATAAAATTCCCCTGGAAGCTCAAAAGGCTACAAATACCAAAAAGAAAGACTGCTCAAAGACTCTTGGTCAAGTCACAGGCTCTCCTTCAAAAAATCTCTTCGAGGCACATCGACTACAAAAGTTAAGCAACTCGCCGCTGTACCTCGAGGGGGCATTTGTTGACACCAAAAATGTCACTTTGCCTTTCCAAGATCCAAAGAGCTACATGAAGTCGCAACCTGCCATAAATAGGCAATGCTGCTTCCAAAAATCAAATCTTGTCAGAATCAAACAAAAACTGCAAGATTCATCCAGACAGCCAAAAGAGGAGTACACAAGAAGTTTCAAGCCATTTCAAGATCATTTGGCCTAACTTCGCTTCTCCAACAGCCAAATCAAGCCTCTCGGCGGTAAAGCTCTCCGGGACCATGGTTTCCAAGACAGAACCTATGGATCATCTTAAAATGACTCCAATAGGTTCCCTGTCAAATTTCAAGTCAATCGGACATCGGTTGACCGCACATCAAACCGCGACATCTTCATCGCGACAAAAAGCAAGTCTACAGGTGATAGGACCCCAAACGGCTTCAAAACTCAAACAAAAGCCTATGGTTGGTCTTATTTATTGCTCAGCAGGCTTCGCACCAAATTTCAGGTCATTCCGACATCGTTTGACCCAGTTTCAGCTTTTGACAGAAAATCGGCAGCTCTGCGCGACAAAGTCTTCGGCTTTCTCAGGAAATTGGAAACTTTGCAAAATAAAATGCAAGGATTCTCATCAGGTTTCCTACAAAGAAATCAGGCCAATAAATGATCAAAATGTCAAAGAAAAGTACAGAAGAAAAAAGAATAAAAAAAGAGCAAAAACGGACGCAAAACGGGACCAGAAAGGGGGAAAACCCCCCAGGGTCGCAGACCCCTGCGACCCTGGGCCCTGCGACCCTGGCCCAAGGTCGCAGGCCCCTGCGACCCTAGGCCAGGGTCGCCGGCGACCATGGACCCCGGGGTCGCCGGGAAAGCCCCGGAAACCCCGGTTTTCGCCGTTTTTTTTTTCGCGATTCGAGGAGCCCAGCCCCTGGTACTTTCCAAAATTCATGCTTTTGAGACACCAAGTCCTCTGACATCCGTCCAAAACACGGGTAAATCATCAAGAGTATCGAAGACAGTATTGATCGCCACCCGGTCAACCAAAAAAAGTGTGCTTTCCACCCGACCGATCGAGAAATCGACAGGACAGATGGCACCGACCTGCTGTTGGCAACAAACACCTGAAATTACATGGTCATCTGATGTCGATCTACATGAAGATCCATCGATGATCATCGACAGAAGAATTCCAAAAGACGTGGCACGGCCCGCGACTCTTCAGCTGCTCGGCGACCACTTAATGTGATTAATTGACTAGCTTTATTACAGTCATTAATCCATTTCTTTGGACGGCCCAATCAGAGGCAAGCATTCGGGAGTTACAAGTCAAGAGATTCATGGCATTTAACCCATGAAACTCCTCCCATCATGGCGATTAAAGGCGATTAAATGCCCTCAATCTCCTCCGGCCAATCAGAAGCCAAGAAAAAGGAGTTACAAAATAAATAATTCAATTTTGTAACTCCTCCCATTATGCGGCTTAATGACAATAAAAGCCCATAAACCCTCCTAAAAGGCTACCTAAAAGCCTATAAATAGGAGAGCTCTCCAAGAAGAAAGGACAGCAGACAGATATCAGAAACATCAGAGAAAAAAAAGCACAAGCACACAGACAGAAATCCAGAAAAAGGAAAAAGAGAGAAAACTTTGCGGAAGTTCTACACCGGCCACCGCAACAAGGTGACAAAAGTCCCTTGGGGGGTACCCCCCCCAAGGTCCTTGCCTTCTCCTCCTGCCTCCAATGGCTTAGATATGGCTTTTCAGCCCGTCTACTCGGTTTTTTATTGGACATAGGACCTTCCTTTGGTCTTTGTCTTCTAAAAACCCTAGGTTATAGCCAAGCCAAGCGAATCAAATAGCATCCTCTGTTCTCATCTGCATGGATGATGGCGAAGCCCACATATGGCTTGCGACCGTCAATCTAAACGAGTCCCCCACAATCTCCTGAGAAGTTAGATCCTCCTTTTCTTGCTTTTCATTGTAGTTTGTATTTTTTTCAAAAGAGACAAAAATCACAATTCTTGTCTTTCATTGTTGATAAGGATTGTAAATCGGCTATAAACGCCAAAATCGGCTATAAACGCCAAAGTTGGCTATAAACGCCAAAAATCGGCTATAAACGCCAAAATCGGCTATAAATGCCAAAAAAAATCGCCTTTCACGGCAAATCAAGAAAATGTCTCTTTTCTTAAATATATGTGCAATGGAAAACTTGAAAGAAGTTGATTTCCTTTTTACTTGCGAAGGTTGATCTCCGGATCACCACTTGCAATTCCAAGTAAAATAGAAAATCTGGCACACCCAAAAAAAAAAGAAATGTTGATGCACGCCCTTTTGCCCCCCGGTCACGAAAGGGTCGGAACCAAACGGACTCCCACGTCCGCCGACCTCGGTAGGAACCCGGGCATCGGGAGCGCGGTCCATCACCCTTATCTCTTTTGGAAAGGGATTGTAAACCTAATTTGGACTCTAGGTTCGAACTTATTGACCCTACCCTTGCATGACCAATTGGGGGAAATGAAAACGGAGTATGTTCGGTTTGGTGTGCTTCGTTGGTTGTCCGGGATTTTTCGTATATTGATGTAACTTGGCCGAATGCGTGTGGAATTGAGTTAATTGGTGCCCAATAACTTCCGTACACCATGGGCCCACCAAATTAGGACACCATTGACTCATTCTCCATGCGTACTCCGTTGGGGATACGTTCGGTACACGGTGGACAACTCTTGACCTAGGATTGGTTTGTTCTTCACTATTGACTCTTGAATCATGTATCGTAGCTTGTCATATCTTGTACACTCTAATCATGTATACTTGTATAACTTGTAACTTAACTTGTAGAATTAGGATGTGACTGGACTTAGAGTGTATCCTTAGGTACCTTGTCTTGTATTGATGAACACGTGTGGATAGACTTGAAAAGAGGACTACTCATGGAATTTGGAACTTAACTTGTATCTTGGCTTGACTTGGAGTAGTCCTCAGCTTGTTACCTTGTACTTGGAAATATATCCATGTGTATTTGTCTTGAAACTTGTGTCGTGTACAAACCATCATCATCATCTTGCATTCATGACCAGCTGCAGACTGATGATTATAAAGTGGGCCGGTTACCGGACACTAGGGTGGGCAGTCGGCTTTGGAAGACGTCTATGGCGCGAATAACTGGTAGCGGGCTCGGACCGTGCTGCTATTCCTAGGACCGAGAGCTAGGATCCCCCTAGAGCCAGACTTTGGGTATTCGTAGTCGGTTCGGACGTCACTTATACCCTCGTGAGATGGCTAGGACATCCTCGGAGTCTCCTCTTGCTTGGCATTGCATTTCACGGATGGTTATTCTTGTAATCTTGCTAGGATTTATCTAGTCACTTGATTCCTTTAACTACTCATGCTTTATGCCTAGCTTGTACCTTGCCATCTTTAATCATGTACTTGTCTTTATTCTCTTTTGAAACATGTTATGAATAATGTATATTGCTTATCTTCTTGCCAACATATTATTGATTCTTTATTCCATGGTGTGCAGACGACACCTACTACTATTACGCCGACCCTGATGCCGAGGCAATCCCAGAGGATCCTCAACCGGGGGAGGAGGACGAGGTACGAGAGTGGGGTGCCGATGATGTAGCATAACGTCATCACTCCCGGCACTAGTGCGCGTTATATGGGGACATCTTTCTTCGTGCTACCTCATTTCATCTTTTGGGTTTTTGATCTTTTGAATTTGTCTACTCTAGCACTGTATATCTTTTGTACCAGGACCTAGGTTTTTGGGATGGTCCTGATGCTTATAAACTTCATATGTTTTATCTTTTGAAACTTGAATATATATAATGGAATGAAATCCATACTTGCTTTGATATTCCTACAGATTTAATATTGTGTTTACCGGACAAGTCCCATTGATTATTTGTTAATGAGGGTCAACTATACAATCCTCACAACGGACTTCGATCCTTGGGCATTAAGGGCAATTTTTTTTAATTAGCCCTAAAATTCACACCCCGGATCTAGTTTATTCTCTGATCGGGTCCGGGGCCGTGACAACAAGAGTAGACCATCCAGTGAGGAGTCAAGTGGGAGACCTGACTCTGACAGTGGGGCAGGTTCCTCTAAGAAGCGAGCCTGCAGAAGTAAGAGGAAGAGCCGTCATCATCGCAGCAAGGGGCAACATGAAGGTTCTCCTGACATAGAATTTCCTCTTACTATTAGTGAGGAGGTGCCAGGGAATGCCGACGAGCCTCGAGAAAAGAGAAGCCGAGAAGAAGAGACCGTGAGTGAAGGTATGATTCTTCCTTTTTCTCTTTCTATTTCTTTTCACAGGATTTTTCCATGTTCTAATCTGCTTTCTCCCTCTGCTGCTCTTTTTTTTAGAAGAGGATGAAGACTTGGTGACGCCTGAGGTTCGTGCCGATGAGGCGGTGACGGATCCTGTTGCGGCACCAGAAGAAGAATGGAGGGACCCTGGAGTGATTCCAGAATCTCCAACTGGTATGACTTCTTTTGCTTTCTCTTTTTTTTTGTCTGTGACTTGGTTTGCTAACATTTTTCATGTCAGCTGACTTGCCACAGGATTCCGATGACTTTGAACCATCGATGGACGCGAATGTTGATGATGCTTCTGATTAGTTCATGGAGGAAGAGAGTGTTCCACCAGTCGTCGAAGAAGGTATTTTGTAGTAATAACCCTGATAATGATTTTCAAATAGGATCATATTCATACCTTGTTGTGTTTCTTTGGCAGGTATTGAAGTGACAGAGGAGAGTCCGTCGCTTCCTTCAGAACCAGAGCAAGGGATGCCAGAGGTTGATCCGGAGGTAGAGACTCCTGTAACCAATTCTGACACTGTGGAGGAGGTACCTCGTGCGGAGATTCCTTCCCCAGCAGCTCCAACTAGAAAGAGTTCTTTTGTACCTCTTCCAACGGGGCATGATATGAGCAGCAGACCGATGGAGCGGGGCGAATCTTTAGCTGGGCCATCTCTTCTTTTTGTGAAAAAGGTGGTGGTGCTGGTTCTGAGCTCTTGGATTGAGACTCTCCTTGCTGGACACATAGATGCCGTATTTGGCATGATCCAGCATGTGCAGGAGATTCTCGGTAATGCCGAAGAGGCTGGCCTGGATGTCACAGGTGCCAGGGCGATCGTTGATAGGATCATTGCACTTGGTGACAAGTGGTTTAAGACCATGGGTTTTGCTGACGACCAGTTCTTCAAGGAGATGTTCCTGGACCCTGCTGATAAGGCTAAGTCTGACTTGAATGAGGCTACACAAAGCAGGAAGCAGATAGTCCGAGAGAAGAACTTAGAAGAGCTAGCCATCATTGGGCTGACACATGACCTTAACATCCTTGATAGGGAGGTCGATGAGGCCAGGAAACGTCTTGAGCATTTAAAGGCACAAGTCGCTGCCAAGTGGGCTGCTATAATAGAGGCTCACGACAGGGAGAGTGCTCTGATTTGCCGGGTTGCAGATGCTGATCGAGTCCTTGAAAGGAAGTTTCAAGAGGACAAACAATGGCAAACTGCTCGGGATAAGCTTCCCGGTGTGAAAGAAGGGTTGCAGCCTTCTCCAGCATCTCATGGCAAGTTTTTGAAGAAGCGTGCCTTGGAAACTCTGAGGCTGAGGCCAAAAGTTTGCTTGAGGAGCTGAAATTTTGGCTGGAGACCATTTTTGGTTGAGCTCCTGATTTTTGTAGCATAAACTATCCTTTTTTTTTTGGTAACACATGTATTTTTTGGTACTCTTTTTTTTTTTTTTTGTAGTGCTTGTGAACACTTTCTTTCTTTTGGTACCGCATGTATTTTTTTGGTACTCTTTTTTTTGTTTTCCTTATGTTCACTTAAATCTTTTTGTGTGATGAAAGCAATTGCTAAATGTGATGTTTTTTTTTCCCTACGCTCACTTAAGTCTTTTTGTGATGAAAGCAATTGCTAAATGGGATGCTTTTTTTTTTGTTTTGTTTTCCCTACGCTCACTTAAATCTTTTTGTGATGAAAGTAATTGCTAAATGGGATGCTTTTTTTTCCCTACGCTCACTTAAATCTTTTTGTGATGAAAGTAATTGCTAAATGGGATGCTTTTTTTTTATTTCCCTACACTCACTTAAATCTTTTTGTGATGAAAGTAATTGCTAAATGTGATTTGATCAAAAGCTTGTCATTTTGTGAAAATCTTTTGTCAAATGATTGTTTTGGCATGGGAGCCAGATTTTGTTTGTGGCATGGAAGCCGTTTTTGGTGGCATTGATAGCCAGTTTTGTGGCATTGATAGCCGAGTTTGTGGCATTAATAGCCAGGTTTTTTGAAAGCCAAGTTTTTGGTTTGTGGCATTGATAGCCGGTTTGGTGGCATTTATAACCTATTTTGGTGGCATTTATAGCCGGTTTGGTGGCATTTATAGCCGGTTTTGGTATTCAAAAAATACAAGTATCGACTAAAAGTCGCCTCCCTGCTGAATGGTCTTGCAAGTATCGATGGAATGTCGCATCCTTGCTCATTCGGTTGCGAGTATCGATGGAATGTCGCATCCTTGCTCATTCAGTTGCGAGTATCGATGGAATGTCGCATCCTCGCGGATTTGGGTGCAAGTATCGATGGAATGTCGCATCCTTACTTTTCAAAAATTTTGGTTTTGCGGGTACTGACTTGATGTTGTTTCCCTACGATTTTTGAAATTTGTGGTTTTCTCGAACCTTTGGGTTATGGATATCAACTGCAATGTTGCATCTCCACGGTTTCTTGGTTTTTTCGAACCTTTGAAATTTGGGTTGTGGATATCAACTGAAATATTACGTCTCCACGGTTTTTAGGTTTTTTCGAACCTTTGAAATTTGGGTTGTGGATATCAACTGAAATGTTGCGTCTCCACGTTTTTTTTTTCAGGTTTTGGTTTTTGCAAGTATCGACGAAATGTTGCTTCCCTGCGATTTTGGAAGTGTCGAACGTGGTTCGCATGCTTCCGATTTGTGCGAGTATTGACTAAGCGTCGCTTCCCCGCGGTTTTTTGAAAAAAATATTTTTTTTTGTTTAAAGACACGAGGGTCATAAGTTTTGACCTAAAATCATTTTGGTGGTAAAAGGCAGGGTGGACTAGGGTGGAAATCTCTGAATCCGGATTTTGTTTCAAACCATGAATTTTGGGTTCAAGGGTTGAAAATCTTGGTCAAGTTAGGAAAAGCATTCCTAAACTTGGATTTTTGAACAATGAAACGATGAAAGAAAGCATTGTTTCAATTTCTAGAAATTTCAACATTTGATATGAAAATTCTAAAAAGAGTGGGTTTAGCGAGCGAGTACCTAGAAACCGATTTTGGCCGTAAAGGCATTGCTTTTACCCAGTTGGGTAAGTCTTCAAGGGTAGTACCGTTTTAAAATATTGTCATTGATGGGCAGCATACATCTATCACCCTCCATGTTTAGGAGTGCGTATGCGCCATTGGAGAAAACCTTGTCGATGACGTAGGGTCCCTCCCATTTTGGCTCAAGTTTTCCTTTGGACTTGTGAGCGAAGACCATTGGTCTTTTTACCGTAAGAACCAAGTCACCCTTTTTGTAGGCGCGTTGCCTGACCTTTTTGTCGAAAGATCCTGCCATGCGTGCTTGGTAAAGTTCAATGCTTTATCGAGCTTCGAGCCATCTCTTATCGAGATTGTCCAGCTCATGGAGTCACAATTTGACATTGCTTTCTTGAGTAATGTCATTTTGCAAGGATACCCTCAAAGAAGGAATTTGTACTTCTAAGGCTACGACAGCTTCGCATCCATAGACTAAGGAGAATAGTGTGCTATGGGTTGGTCCTCGAACGGTGGTTCGATAGGCCCACAAAGCTTCAGACAGTTTGTCGCTCCAGTCTCTTTTGTGACTAGAGACCATTTTTTTGAGGATTTTACAGAGTGTCTTGTTGAAAGCTTCTGCTAATCCATTTGCTGCCGAATTGTATGGAGTCAAAGGATAGCTTTGGATTTTGTATTTGTCGCAGAACCTGTAGAATCAATGATCCCGAAATTGACGAATCTTTTGGGTATGCCGAAACGACAAATGATGTTGGTGCGCAGGAACTGAAGGACTGATGAGGTCTTCATTTCGTTAAGCGCAAATGCTTCTGACCACTTGGAGAAATAATCCGTAGCGGCGAAGATGAAGCGACGAGCTTTGCTTGAAGGGGGAGAAATAGGACCTATGATGTCCATACCCCAGGCTTCGAAAGGCCATGAAATCGCAGTAGGATGTAGCCATTCTGGAGGCATGTGAATGTAATCTCCATGAACTTGGCATTGTTGGCAGCGTTTAGCAAATTGCATTGCGTTAGCTACCATGGTAGGCCAGTAATAACCTAACATTTTTATCTGATCATAGAGCTTGGGACCAGCCTGATGAGCTCCGCAAAGACCAGCATGAACTTCTTTGAGTGTTTCTTCAGCCTCTTGTTGTGACAAGCAGCGTAGAAGTACTCCGTTGAAGGATTTCCTGTAAAGGATTTTTGAAGGAATATCCAAATGAAAGTTTGGGGTTCGCCTTTGGATGCTTACCCGTTCTTTTGGATCTTCAGGTAGGATTCCGAACATAGTGTAATCAATGAACGGATCCCTCCAGTCATAGATTGAAGGTTGAAGGATATAAATCCGACTTCCAACCACTCGGTGACATTCAGTAACTGCTTGGTGTGTGTTAAGAGGAGGGAGGATTCTTCTTTCGCACACTGTGATTTGCATGTTTTCCCCTTCCTGGATTGCCATATATGCGGCAAGTCCAGCCAGGGCATCTGCACGTATGTTTTCACCTCTACGAATGTGGGTGATGTGACAGATGTCAAACTTTTGCAGAAGCGATTGTGCCTTGTTGTAGTAAGGCAGTAAATCAGGCTTCCTGACTTCAAATTTCTGATTCATCTGGTTGACGATCAGTTGAGAGTCTCCAAAGATTTCCAGCATGGTGATACCGGATTCGATGGTGAGTTCCAATCCTAGGATCAGAGCTTGATATTCAGCTACATTGTTTGTGCATGGTTTCAGTAGCAAGAAAGCGTGTGGAATCATGTATTTGTCAGGACTAACAAAGAGGATGCCAACTCCCGAGATCAGCTATCTTTTTTCATTTGTTCTGGTTGCACCATCAAAGTACATGTCCCAGGAAGCATTTTGTGAGAAAGTCTCCACATTGTAGACTGGTTCGTCTGGGAGATCGTCTCTGAGTGGAGAATCTTTAGGCAATGGATGCTCTGCGAGAAAGTCTGCTAGAGCTTGTCCTTTGATTGCCTTTTGCGGTACATCCCTAATATCAAATTGTGACAGAAGGATGGACCATTTGGCCTGTCGTGCATTGAGAGGACCTGCTTTTGTGACGAGGACCTTCAAGAGGTTGATTCCTTGAGACCAGGCTAGACTGTGTTGGAAAGCAAGTAGTGACGTTAGCTTTTGTACGGCGAACATCACTGCAAGACATTCTTTTTCGACTGGAGAGTGGCGATGCTCTGCACCTACTAGCATGCGGCTGAGGTAGTATAGAGCAGCTTCTTTTCTTTCATCATTTTCTTGTGCAAGCAGAGCACCCAGAGAGTGATCAAGGGCTCTTGTGTACAAATGAATGGTTTTCCAGTGGTAGGAGTAGCTAACACTGGAGGTTTGGTCAGATATGACTTGATATCTTGGAACACAGCTTCACAGTCAGCATCCCAGACAAAGTTTACACCTTTTTTCATCAACCGGGAGAATGGACGGCATTTCCCCGAAAGATTGGAGATGAACCGTCTGATGTAGGCCAATCTCCCTTGAAGCCATTTGAGTTCTCTCAAGGTTCTTGGAGAGGGCATTTCTAGAATGGCTTTGACTTTTATGGGGTCAAGCTCTATTCCAGCTTTCTGAACTAAGAATCCAAGGAACTTACCCGATGAGACGCCGAAGAAGCATTTCAAAGGATTCATTCGCAGTTTTTGTTTGCGAAGTCGGAGGAAGACTTCTCGAAGGTCTTCAAGATGATCTTCTTTTCTTTTGCTTTTAACGGCGAGGTCATCAACGTAACACTCGACCATTTTATGCTGCATATCTTGGAATATCTTTATCATAGCCCTCTGATATGTGGCACCAGCATTTTTCAGACCAAATGGAATGACAGTGTAGCAATACACGCCAAATGGAGTCCGAAAGGATGTATGTTTTTCATCTTCAGGATGCATCTTTATCTGATTGTAGCCAGAGAAACCATCCATGAATGTCATTTGCTCGAATCCACAGGTATTGTCAATCATTACCTCTGGTATGGGGAGCGGAAATTCATCTTTAGGGCATGCACCATTCAGGTCTCTATAGTTAATACAGAACCTGATCTGCTCGTTTTTCTTTGTTACGGGGACAATGTTGGCCAACCATTCAGGATGTTGTTCCTCACGGATGAAGCCGACGCTTTTGAGTTTTTGAACTTCTTGTTCAATTTTATCCATCACATCTGGACGGAATCTTCTTTGGCCCTGTTTGATAGGCTTGATGTCTTCTTGAAGATTGAGTTTGTGGACTGCTGTTTTGGGATCTAAGCCAGGCATTTCAGCGTAAGACCATGCAAAGCAATCAACGAACTCACGAAGAATGACGATATCTCGGGTAACTCATCATCCTTTATATTCTTGCCGATAAATACAGGACATGGGTTATCAGGTGTTCCCAAGTCTATCTTTTGAACATGATCTTTTGTTGGAGGGTTCGAAGGTGGTTCCTCCAAAACATTTTCGGAGGCTTCCAGCTCAACGAAACCTTCTGGGGCTTCAAGGGCATTTCCAGACCAAGGTTTTGAACTAGTTCCTCGGATGCTTGGATTGAGTTTATCAACTTGAAGGAAGTAGTGATCTTCTTCTTCGGTGATTTTGATATTTGTCCACATGTCACCCATAGTTTTTGTCAAAGGTGATGACTCCGTTTTTCCACATCTCATTTATTTTCTCCCTCACAACGAAGCATTGATTGAGAGGATGCGAGATCATCTGGTGATATGGACAGTACCGAGGATCGTTGGTTTTGCCAAAATCACTCGGTCTTTTGGGTTCAGGTAAAGTGAGCTTGCCGTTCGCTACAAGAGCCCCGAAGATTTCATCAACATCTTCATCGAACGGGTATTTCTTTTCTACTCGCTCTTTGAAGGCATCTGATAGTTCAGGTCTCTTACCAACAGCTTTGTTTTCACCTTTCTTTGGTGGCTGATGAGCTGACTTGGTTTGCACATTGATGACCTCTTTCTTCTTTGGTGTAGAGATTGCAATGGCGGTTGGCTCTTTTCTTGATGATTTGACTGTTGAGGTCTTTAATCACCATTTCTAGCTCCCATGGAAGCTTCTAGGAGTTCTCCCAGGTTCTTTGATTTGTTGCCGATGATCATGGAGCGGATTCTAGCTCTCATGTTGTTTCGGCAGATGTCGACTAGCGACGCTTGTGACAATACATCAGAGCATTTGTATGCCATTGCTTTCCACCTATGAATGAAGTCATATGTTGACTCATTCTCCCCCTGTTTTAGGCTGCACAGCTGAGCCATAGTAGCGGGATGATCCTCACCTTTGAAGTGAGTCAGGAAGCGTGTCTCTAGCATGACCCAATTTTGGATGGAGTCCTCCGGCAGAGTGGAGTACCAGTCGAAGGCCGTACCTTTTAGGGTACTTGCGAAGAGGCAGATCTTGAGTGCATCTCGATCCGCGATAGCTTCCGTCAAAATCTTGAAGTGGATGACGTGCTGTCTGGCTGATCCTTTCCCAGTATATGTTTGGAGAGTAGGATGCTTGAATTTTGTAGGGAACGGGACCGAGTCCATCCATAAGGGATATGGTGGCTTGATCCCATGCTCCTTGAGTATATCCTCTTCTTTTGCTTTTGCGAGGATACTGTCTACGTCCTTTTTTAATAAGGGCGCATGACTCATTTTCTTCCCCATTTACCTCATCGTCTTGATGATTCAGAGGAGGTTCATTGTTCGCCTGATTTTGGAAGGCGAGGAGAAGGTTTTCCATCAGAGTTTCAATCCTCTGTTGGCCTTGTTCCAACTGCTGGATGCGTGTTATCGCATCATCTTGAGGTGGGTTGCGAGGTGGTGGCTCAGAATTTATTGCCAGGACGTTCATCCTTCGAGATTCGAACGAAGAAACCGTCCTGGTGACTGAGCTGGGGCTCATTCTTTTTGATGAAGAGCTTAAGGAAGAATCACTCTGCCGTCCTTTGTTTGAAGGTGCAGGGGATTCTTCCGAATGTCTTCTTGTCCTGGAGACGCTGCGGGTCATCGGACGTTGGACATGGATTTTGGATGCTGACTTTTGGCGTCTTCTGGTTTTTCCAACCATATGGACAGCAGCAACTTGGTTGGGTCTTTCTTTTTTGACCCATTTGTGAGAGACTTGAAGCGTAGGAGGCTAGGTCCTTTGCTTCTCTAGTCTCTTTTGTTGATACGACGCGTGGCGGCGTATACGACGAGCAATTTGAGCTTCGGTCAACTCTGGCGGGGCTTTGACAATGAAGGACGTGCTTCCTCAGGCGCAGCAGCCGAGCCTGTCTTCTTTGTAGCTGGGCAGGGACAGGATGCGGACCCTGTCCTTCGCCTGCTGCAGCGAAGCTTTAAATTTTTCGAGTTCGGCCCCTGTAGAGATGAAGGGTCGAACTGCAGGATTGTAGGCCTTAGCAGGTGCTTGCAGAGGCCTTGTGATGCATGATCTGATTTTGGGCTTGTAGGAACAAGCCGGCTCATGCTGGGTTGACTTGGGAGTCAGGTTGGAGATGGGTCTCTCCTCTTTCATGTAGGCAAGAGGGTAGAACTGGTTCTCCTTGAGTGGGGCCAGGTATGCTGGTTTGGTGGATATTTGGGACCTTCTTTGTTTTGGTGAAGGTCTTGGGGACCAAGTCTTGGGATAGACCTGGTCGTTTGCGGGTCAAGGCTTCGTGGGGGTGCCACAGGCTTCGGGCCTTTTGGAGCTCGCCTTTTGGTGTCAAGGTAGTAACACATTGAAAGGCGACCTTCTGCTTCTTAGAAGAGTAGTTTGTTCTTCGGGAAGTGGGAATGGTCCCAGCGTCCCAAAGACAATAGTCCAGGGAGTCGAGGTCGACCCGGAGTTCAGAGAGTTGTCGAGGGAGTTAACGCTTCGGCAATTGATGGGGTGCTTGTAGTTGCGCGCGACTTGCTTCTGTTGAAGCATGAGCTGGTGCTTGCTCTCATTGAAAGTAATGGTAATCGATGCTGCCATTGTTAGTTTTCAAAAAAAAATTCTGAAACAAGACCACATCCATTAGTAATCACAAGAATATAATGATCATAAATGGGAAGTTCTATAGTTTTGTCTTTTCAAATCGCTCGAGGGAGATGATCCAAGCAATATGAAGAAGGCAAAAAGCCATAGAAGGTACAATTATTCTGATCGCAGGTATGGTAAGCCCAGAATGAGCATCCCAGTGACTGCTAAAAGCAATTGTGAACCTAAATTCGACTTATCGAGAAGCAGAGCTTGCTCGATGTAAGAATAATATAAGGTCGGAGTTACAAATGTGCCGGTCGCGAATACAGTAGACCCTGAAAGGGCGTACCAGTACCGCTAGACACAAATGTTTTGAGACCGCATTCATGAGATGAGATTCTCTGTTTTGAAAGGTCAAGATTGGATTCATCAAAGAGAGCAGATGGTATTCCGATCCAAAATACGGTCTCAGCGATTTCCGCGAGCGCCAGTACTCAGAAGGAAATGAACCATAATTTCTCGGTTCTGAATCCAAAAATGATGAGTTTTTTTTTTTGAAAGGCCATGATCGGGTTCATCAAAGAGAGCAAAAGGCATTCCAATATGAACACGGGCTCAGCGATTTCCGCGAGCGCCAGTGCTCAAAAAGGAGGAGACCAAAATTTCTCCAATCTGAACCCAAAAATGACGGTAGGTTTTATTTTTTTTTTGAAAAAAATTTTTTTTTGAAGATTTTTTTTTTAAAAAAAATCTTTTTTTTTATTTTTATTTTTTTTATATTTTAAAAATTTTTATTTTGAAAATTTTTATTTATTTAAAAGACGAGAGAGTACACATAGGCCTCGTAACCCGGTCTTATGAAATCTCGATTGATAGAATTGCCCCAAGGTAAGGGTAGGATTACTTAATGAACCCGTTTGGAGGACCCTTGCCTAGAACACTTCTATAATGACGGCGAAGGACTTCCAACCCAAATCATTTCTTTTTTCCTATTTTGCCCTTTTTTTTGTTGATGTCAACATAACCACTTCCCTATTCTGTCATGAGTAATATTTATTGACAACAACAAAACATTCGTCAACATCAACATAAAATTGTGTGGACATCAACAAAAATGCCCAGTTATTACAATCAGTGACCCTGTGAATTTGTTGACGTCGATAGAAGATTCGTCAACATCAATATAAAATTGTGTCAACGTCAACAAAAATGCTCAGTTAACATCATGAGTGACCCTGTGAATTTGTTGACGTCGACAGAAGATTCATTGACATCAACATAAAATTGTGTTGATGTCAACAAAAACGCCCAGTTAGCACCATGAGTGGCCCTGTGAGTTTGTTGACGTCAACAGAAGATTCGTCGACATCAACATTAAAAAGTGTTGACGTCAACAAAAATGCCTAGTTAGCACCATGAGTGACCATGTGAATTTGTTGACGTCGACAAAAGATTCATTGACATCAACATAAAATAACCCGTTTGACAATTTTCATCTTGCACCACCAACATATATAACAAAAAAACTTGTTTCCACCCACATTTAGAAGCTCCAAAATACACATTACATTTAGAAATTCCATTTTTGTCAACATCAACCACACATTACAAGTTCTCATTTGTTGAAGCTATGTCACAATAGCATTGTGTTTCTCATTAACAACCTGTTTGGCAATTTTTATCATTATTGCCAAAACAAGTCACTTCCAATCTAAATAGAGCAATTGAAATCATATACATTAACAAAAATAGTTCTATTAAAGAATCTAAATCACACGAACTTATACATTATACAGAGTGCTCAACGTTTTAACACTGTATTCTCCACTCAAGCCATGACTCAAAACACTTGACTCACACAGAAGATTTCAGCCTTCTCTCATACAATTCACGTTGCTTGATGTAAAGGTCGACAACTAATCTGCATCTGTAGTACATCATGTCCTGTTGAGTGAAAGCATTCTTTTGATTGAGGACAACATGCTATACAAATCTCATTACAAAAAATCCATAATCGTTTGAACTATCTTGTATTGGTGCGTCTTCAACAAGCTCCAGGCACTTGTCGCTAGGCCGCTGCAAGCAAAGAAGACGATCAGATTCGATCGTTTCTTGGCCACCGATCATCTCAGAGAAGATCAGAATAGAGACGCAGAGAGGATCCATACCTCAGATAAGGGATGGAGAGTCCCAGATCTCTGGACTCTCCCCTAAACCCCTTTAAACCGTACATCTCACCCTCCAAATGCTCTCCTCTCTATCCCCATTCATGCGCATATTACATCCTCTCCTCAGGCCCTCTTTTCCGTTCTCACCACCCATACATCCCTGCGCAGAACCTGTAACTCACACCCACCTCACGGCCATCCTCTCCATCGCACACTCTATTACATCTTCAGCCCGCGCATAATCCCCATGGTCCCCTTTGTCCGGACGTTCTCTCTCGTCTTCCTTCATCCATTCAATAGAGCCCACTCGTTGATCGCCATACTTCCCCATCATATCATCTCATCTCACGTAGAGGGCTCCCTCTCTCTTTCACGCACAGAATCTATTCACACAAAAAAAACGCAGGAGAGGGTGAGGCCATTGATGCGAAGGAAGACCACTCAAAGAGAGAGGATCCACTCTACCAGGAATCAAAATTGAGGAATTCCATTCTCCGTGTCCATACATGTAGTGCCAGGTGCCGCTCCACACAGCGCCCAACGCTACTCCTTGCATGCGTGGCGTCATTGTCATTCCTCTGATGCTACTCCCTACATCGTACGCCAGCACCCATCCGTGCTGCTGCAAATCGCCACCTCTCCCCTCCTCCTACTTCCTTCTTTCTTCCTCCTTTCCTCTCCCTTTTCCCTTTCTTCCCTTTCTTCTCCTTCTTCTTTCACCCCTTTTCTTCTTCTCTACCCAGACTCATCCCCCTCTCAATCCCCTCATCACCGCAGCCCCTGTTGCTATTGCGCCTCCGTCGTCTGCGCGCACATAGCCTGCCCTTCTTCTTTTGTTTTCATTTTTTGTCTTTCTCATCTTCCTCTTCCTTCTACTCCTCTTCTTCTTCCATCCCTCTTCTTTTTCCCCGTGCCGCTCACCTCGCATACAGCACGACCAAAGATGACCTCCCAGCCATTGTGTGAGAACCTGGCCCCTAATTTCCTAGTTTAGTGTGGTTTTATTTGTGAACTAGTTTTCTCAGTGGGTTTAGTGGTTGTTTGATTGATTTTCTGAGTTTAAACTACATTTTCTTTGGTTTTGAAGAGTTTTGAGAACCTTCTTGATTTGTGGGACCCTTGGAGGATTCTTGTTATGAATTTGCGTGAGCTTTGGGATTTGTTCATGATTTTCTAAAATTCGTGCTTTAATCCCGTTAACTCTTTTTGTTTATCTTTTCAACTTTCATGTTGACCTCGTTCTTGTTCGAAACTCCTAAACCTGACTTTTCTCAATTTGAGGGCAAAATGGTCTTTTTACTCAAAATCTGGACACAATTTTCAATGTCACCAAAACCCGCAAAACATATACTTTTTGGAAACTAAAAATTTCATCGATCAACTTTGTCTGCTTCGTCGAAATCATTTGAAGTCCTGAAAACCAATGTTTTTAGCCCGACAAATACTTTAAGTTGTGGAGCCCACTCCACTTTGGCTATATAAGGGAACCCCTCCCTCATTTCTCTCTTTGCTTGCCCTAACCACTGTGGAAGAAGAAGTCCCAGCAGCCCTAGCCTCCTTTCTTCTTCTTCTTGCTTCCTCCATCTCAAATCACCACCAAGCTCTTGCCAAATCGAGAAAGGAGCTTCACAAATCTTCTTCATCTTCTCAAGAGCAACCCATTGACACCATTTTTGAAGAAACCAAGCTTTTCAAGATTTCCTTTGAGCAACCTCTTGCTTTTTGAAGAACTTCCAAGTAAAGGATCCTTGTAATCTTTTGGATTTGTGTTCTCCTAGCCTTTGAGATGCTTTGTCTTGATTATTGGAGGTTTTCCTTTTGTTTTGATTTGGTTTTTGATTTCCAAGGTTTAGATTTGGTGATTTGTGGCTTGGAGAGTGTTTAGAAGACTTGATTTGCTAACTTTGGACCTAAGGCAAGTGGACGGAATGGTTTCTTAATGTTAATCATATTTTATGCATATGCTTTGTTCTCATTAATGATTTCCATTTGCTTAAACCTTGTTTCAAGACTTGTCTTCTATTGATTTCAATTAATGTATCTTTCTATGTCATTTTATCTCTTAGAAATGTACATTGTTTTGTGTTAAACTTGAATGGTTATTTGTAAATTTCTCCGATTCTCTCTTTCTCTCTTGTATTTGAATGGATGGAAAGGAGATGTTGGATGGATGGATTATTAGAGGTTCGAAAATGGATTGAATGGGTTTTTAAGGATGTCTTGAGACCCTCAAAATGTATATAAGGGTGCTCAAAGTGTATGAACAAATGTAGGGAAGAAAGAAATGGAAATCTGACTTGAAACCGAACTTCCCATCGGTTAACCGACAGCCAACCGAACCTTGTCGGTTCCATTTTCAGAGAGCAGCATTTCATCAGCAGATCCGTCGGTCAGCTGTCGACTAACCGAACTGCACAACCTCGGCTAACCGATAGTCAACCGAAATCAATTTGGTCCCTTTTTCAGAGAGCTGTTTGTGTTCTGATTTGGATCAGCGGTCAGCCGTCGGTCAGCTGTCGGCTAGCCGACATACCCAGTTTGGCTAATCGACAGCCAACCGAGAAGCTGACCGAAACTACAACTTTATTGGATTCTTTTTTAAGAACCTTGTGGAACTAAATTGAAGAAGAAACATCATCATTTTAATCTTTTTAAATGTCTTTTAGACTTGTCAATGTACATAAGGACCCAGAATGTCTTTAATTCTTATGGAGTACCAAATATGTAACAAATTCGACAAATGGGACCCTATTCACATTGATTCAAATCTTGGACTTTCGACACTTGGCCCGGAGAATGTTAGAAATCCATTCATGTTACATTTCGACCCGAATTTCACTTGTACACTTTAAATCTCATGTTTTATGACTAGACTGACCCCGAAGGCATTGAAATTCATGTTTTTAGCATGTTGTAACCCTTATATGCCCGACCAAATACAGATATGTTTTTGTGCCTATGGGCACCCCGTCCCATTGTATTTGTACTTGTTGAACTCTTGTATATGACCCATGAGTCAAAAAGGATTATTATTTTGAGAACAAAACCTTGAGGTAAGATGGAGCCAGAGCTTTGTAGTGCGAGCCCATGAACCAAGAAGGATTATTATTTTGAGAACAAAACCTTAAGGCAATATGGGGCCAGGCCTTTGTAGTGCGAGCCCATGAGCCAAAAGAGAATATGCGTACATGTGTTTGTTTTATTTTCTTGAATGTGACCTATGAGTTGGCGCCACTAAGCTTGGATAACCTTGTCAGTTTGATCCACTGACTTGGAGATCCCCCTCCCGTCCCGCCAGCTGCAGCCTGGATCCCGCAGAGTATATGCCCGGTTCGCTACTGTGGTCCCACAGAGTATGTATATTATTATATTTAATCATTGACTCTCCTCACCTTGTGTGACTGAGGTCAATGTCCCGATGTGCTCTCATCACTTTAGTGAGAGAGGATTTAGCTTTGTGTGGTTGCCATCTTAACAGTTCCTAATTCTTGGTACATTACTGTTTTATATTGTTCATGTCTTCTAAATAAATGATGCATTATCTTTTATGAAATTCATTATTTATACAGGTTTTCAATATTTTTGCAAGGTGTTATTTTCTCAAATGAATTCCCAATTTGTCAAATATTCATGCTTTATACATGCTTTAAAGGAATACATGTTTTGTCAAATATTCATGCTTCATACATGCTTTAAATGAATTCCTGACTTGTCAAATATTTGTGTTTTACACCCGTTTTATATGGACACAGGATTTTGTAGGTATCCATGATTTTCTATACATTTTGAATATGTACAGCTTTTGATCAAATAACATGATTTATGACATGCTTTATTCTTTGATATATTATTCATATCTTTTCACCCACCTGCCAGACCATTGTGTTTGACCCACTACTTTGGTGCTTAGGTCCGAACTTCTTCGCCTGAGTTGAGTGCTTGTGTTGGTTGTGGAGCCATGAGTTTGCAGGTTGTAGTGTCGGTTATGTCATGTAGACATTGAGCTTGACATCGGAACTACAATACATGTGGGGTATATCTTATTTAGCTTTTTACTTATGGCTTTTATTAGCCCTTCTCTTGGGATTGTAATTAACACACATTGTTATTTGTAACTTGAACATATATGGGAATGTAATATCATGTTACTGTCGGCTCTGTATTTCATTGTGATGATTTATCCCAATCTGATATGATCATTGATAAGATGACTTTATACTTGGGTTGAGTGCGACGCGGAATCCAATGGCCACGGGCTCTGAGTCACAATGCCACGAAAGCTTTCGCAAAATATTCAGAGCGTGTTGAAATTTATGATCCTCACACGCGCGGATCTTGGGAGAAGCATAATCTTTACTTAACTCCCAATTCATGGTCCCCAGGTTTGGGGTCGTGACACATTGCCAATCGACATTTGAAGACGATCAAAGGTGGGCCAGTCGTTGTCGGAGGAGATCATCACTGCAGATTGGATCCCACCGTCACCGGACTTGAGGAAGAAACTGAGGACTATTTCATTGAAGATGGTTGTTTAGGGTTATGTTGATATTAACTAGGCCAAGTGTTAGGTTTTTGTTTATTGCAATTTGATGGATGCATTAGCATTTTATTAATCTCATGAACTTTCACACATGCATTGATTTAGAAATTCTTGAAATCTTGATTTACACATGCATTGTTTTAAATCTTGTAAATCATATGTTTCATGCATGTTTTGGTTTTAATCTTGGATGCATTCAATTTGAAAAAGAGTTTTATAAATCAAGCAAGCCTATGGTTTAAAAACTTTTTTATCATTTTAGGCTTTTTATATTTCATGATTTTAAACCTCTTAGAATGATTTAAAATCATGTTTCCATGCTTGATTTAATGACCCAAAGTGTCCCACTTGAAAATACTTTGAAATATGCAAAATAAGCATTTTTGGGGGAAATGGTCCAGGGGACCCGGTCGACCCGCAGTGTGGCTGGTCGACCGAGCCCATGGACCCGGTCGACCGAAGACACTGCAGGTCGACCGAAAAAGTGGCCGTTGAGCCTTTTTCAAACGGTCAGTTTTATGACCGTTGAAGCCCAGGTCGACCCGGGAAAGTGCAGGTCGACCGGGCACTCGCAGAACTCAACTTTTTGAGTATAAAAAGGGGTTCATTCCCATTGAAAAAGTGTTGAATATTTTGGAGCTTCCAAGCCATCTTTGAGGAGTTTGGAGAGAAGATAAAGGGGATGAACTAAGAGAGATTAAGGGGTCATTAGTAAAGCTAAAGCTTGGATCATTAAGTTAAATCATCAAGTAAGCTTTACTTTTATTAATCATATGTTTTATGCTTTGAGTAAATTATTGGTAAATGATTTGTAGCATATAAACTATGATGTGTTAAATCCATTACCTTCATTCAATCTTTGTTTTAGATTGTGATGGATTTCTCACTTTGATTCAAACCAAGTTTTGGGTTAAAACTTTATAAATCATGTTTTGTTAAAACCTTTGATTTGTTTTATAAACATGTTTCATTAACTTGTTTGAATCATCTTTGTTGTTTTCATTCATTTGATCTTTAGTTAAACTTTCATTTTGAAAACAACATTGCATTTGCATCACATGTTTAAGATAAATTAATTTCATACAACTTGTGTCATTTTGATTTTCATAAATCATTAACAAGTTTGCATTTTATACATGTGATTTTCATTACACTTCAATCAAATCTTTTTTATGTGCATTAAACTTTTAAATGCTTTTAGCATATATTGATTGAGCTTAATTTTAAACTTGATTGAAGTCTTCACACACACACATCATGAGCATACATCTTTGCATTTCATAGAGTGTTGTGTGAGTTAGTTTTTCAATTTCATATCCGCCTATTTAGAGGCAATTTATTAGAGCTTAAATTGTAATCTCATAAGAGTGTTTTGTGAAGACACTTTCTTTGAGAGAAATCTTTTATGTATTAAGGTTATTGCTTAGCCTAAGAAAAGCATTGTGTAAAGGTTATTGCTTAGCCTATAAAAGCACATTGTAAGGTTATTGCTTAGCCTAGAAAAGCATAGTTGTAGAGGTTATTGCTTAGCCTTTTGAAAAGCATAATAGTGGAAATCCGGTGGGGTGTGAGGAACACAAGCCGGTAGTGGATGTAGGCATTGAGGCCGAACCACTATAAATCTTGTGTTGTGGTGATTGTATTTGTTTAGCTTCCGCATTTTATGTATGTTAATCATCACATGTGACTAGTTAATTGTAAAGAAATTAAAATTGGTCATAATTAGTCATTAAGTGTAGCTCACCCTATTCACCCCCCCCCCCTCTAGGGTTAGGATCCCAAGGACTTTCACCAAGGGCAAAGACAGAATGAAATATTGAAATTTGGGATGGAGGTCCTTGGCTGTCATTATAAAAATTTGGGGTCATGAGTTGTTATTACCGTATTTAATACGGTTTTTCTGGTAAATATCCCTTCTATTTATGACATTCCAACCTCTAAAATTGAACAAACAGTAAACTCGGCTTTAGAAAAAATAGAATCTAAAAATTCAAACCTTCACTATTAAGACAACACTTACATGGTTCTAAATATTCATGAGATATAGTAAGAATGACCGGAATGGATTGCTTCATATGTTGATGTCTTATTATTAAAAGGGAAATATTCAAGTGCATATATCCCTCACCATAGGGTGAGGGACACTCCCCTTTTTGGGAAGTTTAAAGTATATAAGTGACTTTTCATGTACATAGGAATACTTCCGATGTACTTGAAACTTCCCAAAAAGGGAAGTGTCCCTCACCCTATGATGAGGGATAGATGCATAGGAATACTCCTCCTATTAAAATGACTGAATATGATGATAGTATCACAATTCAGTTCAAACATGTGACAGATAAGACATGTGATTCAAAAGCCACTTTTGTACTATCTTGGAATTCTGAAGGATAAAACATTGATGCATGACTAAAAGAAACATGTTGTAGTGATAATTGTAAAAGTTGAAGGTGATCTTTATGAGACAACCAACATTAAAATAACAATTGTAAAAGTACCACAACAAATAGTAATAATAAAAAAATTATTATTAAGGGTGCCTAGTCGTGTCCTCACAGACCAACCGGCACGTGCCGTGCCGTGCCCAACTTGGGGGGCATGGTCCATGGCACATACGACTTATGTCACATCCTCCTCCCAATTCTTTCATTTTTTAAAAAAAATTATTTTATATAAATTGAAAGAGACTTTATGGACTTTTATGGTTTTTATCTTGAAATTACTAAAATAACTGCACAAACATTGATGCTAATTTACAAATGAAAGATAAAATTTTATTTTTAGAAAAAATTAGTACTCATTTTATATAAGTAATGGGACGAGACGAGTTGGGTTGTGTTGGGTTAGGGGTGCCCTGGGCCATGCCAGCCATTGGTTGTGCTGGGCTGATTTACACCCCCACCCTAAGTAACTTGGTAAAATCAACATGTTGGCTCTCATATAAGTAGTAAGTGAACATAAAGCATCGGATCGAAATCAAGACGATAAAAAATCAGATCCGATCAAAACATTTGTTGGAACACAGATGGATCTTGCATTGGATCTCTAAAGAACTTTTGGCCTGTAAGGAGAAAGAACAAAAAAGAAATAGTGAGGATAAAAATAAAAGAAAAGTGGTGATGGAGAAATGTTAAATACAGTGGCGGCTCCAGAAATTCAAGTCAGTGGGGTCAACAAAAAACTTACCTTCCACAAATCGAATAAATTTGTTTTTACCTTTATCAACATCTGTCATCTACTTTTGATAATATTAGTGTTTTCTCCTTCTAATATGGGGAGAATACCATATTTAGAGATTAAGTTATGGTAAATGAATACTTACTGACAAAATGTCTAGAAAATGAAATTTTCTTTAAAGAATAGAAATTGGGCCCGTTAGTTTTTTTTATTTTATTTTTTGTTTTGGTAGACAAATGGCCCATTAACTTAGGCATTGAGTGGGTTCAAAAGCTTCCCATAACTTCAATTCATAGATCCGATGATTCTTCACTACCAATGGAACAAAGATTCCTTGCTGGGGTTTTATATAGTCGGGGATTTCACATTGATATTGGTGTGTATCAATGCATATAACTAAGAAAAATAGGGTTAGGTGTGCAAATCCACTTGAGAGAGGATTTTCAAATCTTATGAGGGGGTGGTCAGGTCTCAAAATCCCAACAAAAGAGGATTCTCATTCATCCAAATCCCTAAGAATTTACAATTGCCATACATGGATATACCACAACTTTGTGGAAATCGAAAATCTTTTCCCTAAGGAGTTGGTTGCCAAACATGACTTAAAGAGTTTTTTTTCAATATTTTTTTAGATCTCAGTGGGGTCAATTGAACCCACTATCCATGTAGCGCTGCCCATGGTTAAATAAGAGGTGGAGGAGGAGTGAGAGAGAGAGAGAAGGGCGGCGAAGATGGTGGCAAGGATGGAGAGGGATGAAGGAGAGAGGTCAGTGGTGGCTTGATATTGCTATTTTGAATTGAGATGCTACCCTTAGAATGAGAGATGAAATCAAATATAGAAGGAGAAGTTAGAGATATACACGATAGGATAAAGAAGGAAATATGTGAGAGATTTTAGAAGGACATTAAATGATTCAAATAGGTTCATAGCTTTGATACAATGGTAAAAGTTTCGGGTGGCCATGCGTGACAATGCAGGTTCAAGACTTGCGAGCAACACTTTGTACAAAATTGCCAAATATAGACCTATCTCCAGTCAGGACCTACACTGGTTAATGACTTTTTTTTATATTAAATGATTCAAATTTAAAAATAGCTTGATAAATATTTTTTGATAAATATTGGGATGTCTAAATGTTAAATCAATGCTCATATTTTGAATTTAGAAAGATCAAACTCAGAAGGAGCTTGATGGGATATTTCATTCTAAATGAATGCTATTATTCTTACCTTTTGGAAGGTGGATATAGATAACATTAAGATCCTTCATTAACTTGATGGAATCTATTTTCACATCCAAGAGAGCCACTCAACGTTTTGAATTTGAAGATTGTATATGGCATGACAAGAAGGCCTTGGAATTCTGATGCGGCGCCCTCCACAATGCATCTCTCTATTGCTTTAATATATAACTAGTGCTGGCACAGTCGTTTTACACCCCTAATTGAGGTTTTGCTGTACCTTGTGGCATGTGGGTCAAGGTCGCGTCTTAGTCATTGGGTAAGTGGAAGCTTTGATCCCAAAAGAATCAACCGCTACAAATGTCACATCCCGATCCTGAATTTCCCCGACCTAGGGTAACCCCCGAGGTGTGACACGTATTCCCGTGATATTGTACATGTATCGAGTCAAATACACATGAAGGATAATAATTTCTCTTTCCACATGTTAGGCTAGCTCACCAACACTTGTCCATAACAGTTAATAGCGGAAGCATCTCAAATATTCCATAGCTAGGAATCATTCCATGTTCAGTCCAAATTAAAGTTCCATATTTACACAAAAGGTGTATACATTAGTGAACCAAGTAGGGATTATAAAATCACACCCTACATCACTATACAAAAATAATAACAAAAAAAGTATACTCAATATCATCCAAGTGTGACCCTTACTAAAGAAGTTAGACTGAATCTAAAACATCTTCTAAGATAATTATAATTAACTAATTCTAAAAAAGTATTAACATCGCTCTCTGGAGGAAGTGACTACATAGGGCCATTATCTGCCCACTCCTCTAACCCTTGAAGAACCTCTTCAATCTCCTCTTCTCCCTCCTGGGCCTCCTCAAGATTGGGAGCTGTACTTGCGTCTGTGACACCAAAGATAGTACCAGAAATATGACGATTCAGCAAGTATATGCATTAATAGTGAATTACATAATGTATCAAATCAAATTAATGACAATTGATTAAAAAGATGCCCATATCAAGTAGAACTAGACAATAGTGCAATAACGAATAAATCATGATTTATGAGTCAATTAGGGAATAAACATATTAATTGGCTACTACATTAATCTCACCCTCTTTGATAGAGAGCGAATCTAGTTGGGATGTCACCAGTGGCCAAAGGCTCACTTGGTTACTCGATTCTAGAGTTCCGGTGCTCTAGACAACTTACTGCAGCAGTATCGAATAACTAAATCGAGTTTAACCCCGTTGGGTATCACAAGGTCGAAACTAATCGAATCAAATAATAATTAGATGTGAATAAGGTTTCCATTTTATATCATCACATATCAAACAATAATTATTCAAATGCATAATTGTTCAAGAGGAATCTAATCAGAGTATAGTAATCAAATTGAAAATAACACCATTTATATAATTAAGTTATAAACCCAACTCGAGATCATTGATAAAATCCATCTCAATATGAAATGTAATTGCTTCAATTACACTTGCAAACCCCCATCTCTAGATGAATTTGAGAAATACTTGGAATGAAAAGAAAGAGAATGAAAGTGCAGAAAGTTCTCCCTCTCTCAAGACTGAAATATGGTGATGAAGAGTTGGGTTTGGTTTTTAAGAGAGAAAATTCTCAGTTCATAAGAAAGTCCTATAGTTTTCATGTATTCTCATATTGAGTCAAATGAGGCTCCACATAATGAATTTGAGGTATGATGGAGAAATGTCCAATATAGAAATTGATGTGTTTGACGAAATACACGCGATGATGCCAATATGACATGCATATGATGCAAAATTGAAAAACCTATAATTACACAAAAGTTGAAGGTGAAAACCTAACCGAGTCAAATCAGGATCAAGCCACCTACCAAAAGCTCAAGGTCTAACCCAAAGGCTAATATAAGACTAAGTTACTTAAAAAGACTTAATTAGCACCTAAACATAATTAAATTAAATTAAATATAATTAATTAATACTAAACACAATTAATTTGCGCCGGGAGTGTAACAACAAACATGATCATTGACCTTGTCGATGTGAATCAATCATCTAATGTGGTGATCCAAGATCAATTACTAAAGATCAATTTTGCGTGTTTCACTTCACATGATATGATGGTATGGAATGACACTTGATCGTGGAGTGAAATGGTGGATGATATGGATAAGTTGTATTGGGCTTCTAAATAGGATTTCAGAAACATAAAAGGTCTCTCTCTATTTCCTCCCTTTCCGCTTAGCCCCTTGTTTGGGTAATTCACTTTTAAAGTAAATTGAAATGAATGGTCAATTTAAAAGACAAAAACAAAAAAAGGTGTCATATGAAAAAAGTACAAAATTTCAAACTTCACCTTCTTGACCTTTTGTATTATTGTGATATGAACTTTTTTTTACTTCTTTGGATAAAAAGAAGAGGCCTTTTGTCATTTTGTGCAATGAGAGAATACCATTTTGACATTTTCTTTAAAAAAATAGAGGTGATTTTTAAAATTTTGCACTTTTGGATATGACTCCTTTTCGTTTATACTGTCTATTAAATTGACCTTTCGCTTTAATTCACTTTACAAGTGAATTATGCAGATTGGAGAGAAGCTAAATATAGAGGGTCAGTATATAAGGCCCCGTCCCTAGAATTACCTAGTGGGACCACGTTTGACCAACTCAACCCTAGGTCACCCTAATTGATAGGTAATTAGAATGGGTACTTGAGTAATTCTCCACTAATTGAGCCTAATTTATAGGATTAGGACCTTCTTGAGATTCATAAAACCATTCGGGGTCTAGTTGAACCCCCTAGAATTAATTAGTTGGTTAGAAGCCCTTAGCTGTAAATCATAATTTATAGAAGCCTTAGAGAATTGTGCAACAAACATAGAGTGACCAAATTACCCTTAACCTCATCCATTAGCCTATTAACTAAAGGAGGGTACTCTAGTCTTTCCACCAAAATTATTTCCCTCCAAATTAGAAACCCAAATACCCTAAATGACCTTAAGCTCCCTCATTATCAACCAACCAAGCAATAACTCTTTAGTCATTACATCTAGGACACCCTAAATACCCTTAGGCTACTTCATTAGCAACCACCCAAGTGAGAGCACTTTAGTCAATGAACCTAGGTGCCTAAACTACCCCCATCCTGATCCTAAACCATAACTAGCCAAGGAGGTCACTTTGGACAATTCCCACCTAACTAGACTCTCTCTCTATATATATATGAAACCCACTCCCCATTCCCAAACCCAACGTCCCATCTCTCTCTCTCTCTCTCTCTCTCTCTCTCTCTCTCATTTCTCATTTCCCTCCCATCTCTCTTTCTCTAGAATAGAGAATTAGGGTTTCTTCTCCCTAGATCTAAGGCTTCTAACTCTAAGAAGGCAAGACCCTCATCAAGATCCAGCCATCTCTAAGCTAGGGAACCCATCTCATCCCTTAGATCTCTCTCTCCTTTTCAATTGAAGGTAATTTTCATCCCCTCTTTCCAATTCCTTTTAGAATCGGCTTCTTCTCTTAGGATTCCCCTTTCTAATGCATTTCTCTCTTTGGGAATGGGTGTAGGGATTGTAGATCTAGCCATTTCGAAGGGTCCTAGGAGCTTGGAGTAGAAGCTTGACCTATTTGTGGAGTCTCTTCCCAATTAGGCAAGTAACCAAGCTTAGATTCCTTGTTTTCTTGATTAAACATGCTTAGATGGATACTTAACGTCTTTTATGGTTATTTGGTTTGAATTTGTAATTGGATGCTATGATGTATGGCGCTTCTTGTTCTAAGCCATTTCTATGTGATTTTGGTCATTGATGGATGAGAGTCCCCTATTTGGAAGATCAATGGCCCATGTATGATGGGATTGTGGTGTATGAGAAGGATTTGATGTATGGAGAGGTATTGTTATAGATCTGGGACGGAATTGATGGAAAGAGATAGACTTTGATGAAAGAATGAAAGAGGTAGAAACCTAAAAATCCAGGAATTCGTGTGTCCGGTCGATCTGGCTCCGCGACACTGCGAACTCCAGATAACTTAGAGCAGGTATGTCAGGCCAATTTGCATGAAATCAGTGTAGCCGATCGACCGGCCATGTACTAGGTCGACCGGGTACACTACGTAACTAAGAGCTACTGACAGACAGGATCCCAGGTCCCTTTGTGTAGCAGGTCGACCAGCCAAGTAGCGAGGTCGACCAGCCAAATAGCGAGGTCGACCGGCCGCACTGTGAATCCAGGACAGAGATCTATGTGCCAAGTTCTTGATGGTGGACCTACAACGTACCAAGTCGACCCGAGGACCCTCCATGTCGATCTGGCACACTACAGACAATAACTTCCCGTATTTCACTTATGTGATGACTCGATCATGCTTGTGTCCTGTTAACCTTCAATTTGGACTGTTTGGGATACGATAGACACGAGTCAAGGGCTGGGCTTAACCTTGACCCGTGTAGCCACCTAAGTAGGGTCTTAGGTTGTAAAATGAAACTCAATTCGGTACCGATGGTTGTGCTTGGATAGCACACACCTGCAGGAGCACCAAGGGTAAATAATAAGCACCCATGACTCCTTTCGTTACAATTTTGGGTGAAAGTGGGAGCCCATACCTAAAGAGAGAGGCAATGATTACGGTAGCTGGATGTTGCCTATATTACTATGGCCGGACACCAAGGCTGGCTGGTAGGTCCGAACTGAGATTGTAAGACCTCTTAGAGTGATAGCAATCAGGGCATTACACTTAGATTCTAATCCACAATCACAGTCCGTATTGGGTAAGAAGACAGGGCATGGCATATGAAGTCCTGACATAGAATGTTAGGAACATAACGATAGGAATTTATGGATGAACTGAATAACGGGATAATGTTAATTAAGCGTATAGAGAAACGGAGTATACGAGAGTATGCATTATTAACTATTGAGAGTCACAAAGGTGGATTAGCGGTTGTCACGCCCCGAAACCGGGACCTGCAGCGAACCGATCTCGGGGTGCGAAATTTTGGAATAATTTGAAACTTTTTGTATAGTTCCCAAGATCCGCGTGAATGAGGATAATCACATTCCAACACAATCAGAGTATATTTTTCGCGGAAGCTATACATGGTGTTACGACTCGGAATCCGTGGCCATCGGGTTCCGTGTCGCACGCAACCAATATCACCAAGTCATCATTAAACAGACTGGCATAAATCATACTTCACAACACACTGAGCTGGTAGTAACAAATCTATTATTCCCACATATTCAAGTTACAATTAACAGATGTCTTAATTACAAACCCAAAAGAAAAAGGCTGATAAAGCCATACAAAATATATCCAACTAAACAGAAATACTACCCTCGAAGATTTGATACGGACTCCGGTGCCAAACTTGACATCTAGATGATATCAAAGGGGCAGCCTCTCACGTCAGACCGGCGGTCCCACCGCCTCCTCTGATCAAACACCTACAAACAGAAAAGAGAAGAAACTGGCACCAAACAAAAAGGGTCAGACACGACGGTCTGGCAAGCAAATAAACAAATAATATGAATGAAAGAACATACATAAAACCAGGCGAAATCCTCGTAAACCGAATAAGGAGTCTAACCAATAATAATAATAAATCACGAAAAGACGATCGAAAGACCGAACATGAATATCAAAGCAATAAACGAACAGTCTCTAAAGCATAAATGTCTCGAAAAGATAAACACCTAAGCAAAGCATTTAATAATTGGAAATACATTTAAAAACGGAATAGTAGAAACAATACGATAAAGGTCGATATCGTAAACATTAAACAAATCAAAACATAGAAAGCATAATCAACAATAATCATAAACTAAAGTAATATGCGGATAAAACCTAGGCGACCACAAATAGCTAAATCCTCCTATCACCGAAGTAATAAGAGCAAACAGAGCGTAGCCACTAAACGTGGTACTAAACAGAGGATCAGAACCGTAGCCATACAAATGGGACCGGCAGATCATTACCGTTGCCATGGTCGGTACAGACGGAATCCAAGCTGCAGCTGGCGGACAGAGTAAAGATCCCAAGCCGGGTGATCAGCCCGACAAGGTGACCTCAGCCTAGTGGTGCCTTTAGTTTTCAAACTCAAACAGATACAAATCTAACATAATACTAATCCCTTTGGCTCAGGGGCTCGCACCACATAGCTCTGGCCCCGTCTTGCCTCGGGGTTTTGTTTTCGAAGTCATAGCCTCTTTGGCTCATGGGCTCGCACCACATAGCTCTGGCCCAGTCTTGCCTCGAAGGTTTTATTTTCAAATACGAGTCTTATCAAAACAATAATCTCATCGAAGAAATCCCGAATGTGTCGAACATACTCCAAATCTCTTTTCAAATCGAATCGGAGAAAACATACGAGTATCTATGGCAAACCGTTCAAATACGCATCGAGGTGATTTGTATAAAATCATACGAGCAACCCTTTCGAACATGGGAAGACACATGATTTTATAACAAATCATCGATGCTATTTAAATTAGTTCACCAAAGAAGTCAAATACGAATACAAATACAAATACAAATAGATTTTTCTGACTTGAAATGGAATGGAATTATGTAGGATGACTTAATGACTTACCAAGGAACCATCTCAATGCACAACTATCATTTAAACATTGATTAGTAAAGAGCGCGTTTGATGCCAATGAAAATCCATAATATTTAAATGATAAAGTGCGCATTGAGACTCAGACGATTCCCGGATAATTTTACATGCTTTCATTCTCTCATTGGTCCCATTCCCATTTCACAAAACTTTCCAAGTATCACAAGAAAATCCCAAACTCTTTAAAACAGGCCTATAGTTGGCCTTAGACCGAGCCCACAACAGTCCTTAATAACAGTCCAAAACCAACTTCGAATGGCTCACAAAAACAAATCTTAAAAACAGCCCAAACTAATCTTTTAATGGACAAGAAACAGGTTTTTAAAACAAACCCAAAACTAAACCTGAACCAGGCCCACAAACAGATCTTAAAACAACCCAAGCTAGACCTGAACCAGGCCCACAAACAGATCTTAAAACAACCCAACACTAGACCTGAACCAGGCCCACGAAACAGGTTGAAAAACAGTCCTAAACAAATCCTTAAATGGCCTACAAAACGATTCTTAAAAACAACCCAAAACTGAACTTTAACCGAGCCCACAAAACTGATTTTTAAGGCAGCCCAAAACCAAGCTTTAAAAGGCCCAATAAACAGTTTTTAAAACCGCCCAAAACTGGCCTTGAACAGGCCCACAAAACAGTCTCAAAACAGCCCACAACTGAACTTAAAAATGACCCAAAAACTGATTTGAATCAGGCCCAAGGAAACCCCAACAAACTGGCCCACAAAACAGTCTCCAAACAGGCCCGGACCCGAGCCCAGACTGAGCTGGGCTCGCTCGAGCGGACCCAGGCCCGCTCGAGCGGACCCAGACAGAAGCTGGGTCGCTCGAGCGACCCAGTGGGTCGCTCGAGCGGACCCAGACAGTGCCTGGTCCGCTCGAGCGACCCAGTGGGTCGCTCGAGCGGACTGGGGCCTGCCCAGTCCAGCCCGAGTGCACATTTTCTTGCATTTTTTTTCCCCTTTTTCTTGATTCTCTTGATTCCTTTTCTTTCATACTGATTTCCATGAATTGTTGGGCCCTTCCTTGTCCTTCCAAACCCATCAAAACCATACATAAATCCATCCAATTGATCAAACACAACACTATTAATCCAAGGTTTTCTCCCTTTCTTTTGAATCCAAACACTAACTTGAAGCAAGCTAAATCCCAAGATGACCAAAGGGAAGATAACTACAAATTCATTATAACACAATACCATAAGTGAAATCACATACAACATTTCTCCATTCAACCAAAAGAAATCCATGAAACATAAGAAGATTGGGACAAAGCATGAAATACCATGACATAAAACAAGAGAAAAGGAATCCATCATATTAATTGAGAAATCCACTTGCCTTGGTCAAGAGAAGATGCAAAAACACTCCATAAAAGTCCTCTTATGGCCTCAAGCTCCACAATTACAAAACCCCCAAAATGGCTCAAAAGAAACCCTAGAAAACCAATCATTGCAAATCTCCATGACAACCCATTGCATGAGTGATGAAAACACTCTAAATGAAAAGGAGAACAAAGGTCTAAAGTTTAGAAAGCCATTGCAAACCTTGAGAAATCCAAACAAGGAAGAAGAGCTTAGATGAGAGCCTTGCTCTAGCCCAAAAATCTTGAAAATAGGGTCTTTGGAAAGCTTGAGAGATGAGGAAGAACTTGGGGAGATCAATCTTCCAAGAGGACTCCACCAAATGAGAGTTTCAGATGAGAGAGAGAGTGAGGGAGGAGAGGGAAAAACCCTTGCTCAAAACCGTGCAAGAAGGAAATGAAGGAAGAGGAAGAGAGTTCCTCTTCTTAAGAGATGGGTTTTGTGGGTCCCATTCTTCACAAGGCTGAAAATGGCATTTGCGGGCCCCGAACGAAAACGACGAAGAAGACAAAAACGATCGGCGAAATATCTACTTTCGAAAAAGTATACTTTCCCCAATTTCTGAAATTTTCGAAATTCATGGACAGATTTAGTGAAAATGTCATTTTTGCCCATTTTCCTCGAAAAACGTGATTTTTGAGTATCAAATCAAAATGATCAAAACATGAAAGTTGTTAAACTTCATAAAATAAGTCAAAATACACCAAATTCAGAATTTTTAGAAATCCGAAGTAATTTCCCATAAAAATACAAATCCTAAGGACCGGGTCAAACTAAAGTCAACGGTCTACAAAATCTCCAAGGCAAGGAAAAATCCGGTCAAACTCAAATACGCGGTCAAACTAAATCAAATCTCGCTTAAAAAGTTAAACCACGATTAAAACAATGCTAAACAAAAGGATTGGGGTCGGGATCTTACATCCTCCCCCCTTAGAATCCATTTGGTCCTCCAAATGGCTTAAACCAAATCGAAGTCGAAAACCCAAAAAGACAAAACGAAAAACACTGACACCCTATGCTAGACCTCGGCAACTGAGAGATCATCTTATCAAATCTGACGTTGAGATGCACGGTAAACAACACTCTGATTCGGTTGAAGGCTTCACACTGCTTCACATATCTGCTCAAAAACATACTTCTCTGCCCAAACTTAGAATTCAACAATTCATCCAATCATCCTTGGTGTCATCTGTCATTCCTGCACTGGATCATTCTTTTCCTTATCTCGTCAGCGACTGTCGGCCCAAAGAACTGCAATTTCTGCCTCTTCCTATCACTTCGAAAATCTGTGCCTTAGGTCCTACAAACTGTACACGGTGCTCCTGATGCTTGCCTCTTCGGATCTCATTCTTCAAGTCTTCTACCATCGACATCTGAAACTTTCAATCCATGTCTTGAATGATGTTGATCCTCTCGTAAACCCAACTTCGTCTTCAACTGGACTAGTACACATCCTGACATCCATCCACCCTTCAATCCATACCCCTCCAAACTCCAACCATAGGCTAATATCGCTCACTCCAAATAATGCAAAAACACATCTACAATTTGAAACATATTGACTAAAATAATTACTTTAGCTAATTTCTATCATTTTAAAACGTAGTAAAAATTGAACTTCCAAATCATCAAATAAAACTTAATAAATGAGGTTTTCCAAAGTTTTGAACATGAAACAACATTATTCATTTTTGAAATTCATATTTTCACAACCCAACACAATCCTTGAAATACTCAACAGCCTCAAATTAGGATTTCAAAAATAAATCAAATTCATTTAATAGGACCATACATTAAGTTTTATTGAAATCCATTTCCAACCAAACATGTATAAAATCTCAAAATCATCAAGGTTTTGAAATGTAAGTGTCACCATTTAAGAAAGATTAAAACAAAAGCGAAATTCTAAGGTCATTGTAGAATAATATCTTAAGAAGATTAAACAGAAATTCGAAACAACAAAACCTATGAAAACAAAAAATCGTGTGACTCATGAAAAGAGTATAATAACATAGTTTTAATTCAAAATAAGCCTCAAAGAAGAAACATAAATCCATTTTTAAACACTACAAGGATAAAATCATAGATATTAATGAAAACATATCAAAGATGAAAACATCAAGAAAATCATTTTAAATAAGACATGACGTCCAAACCACCGAGGTACTCCCTTGCTGAATCAACTACACCGGCTACGCTACAAGTCACCAAAATTCTCAACCAAAACCATCCTTTTGCAGTCCTTCATCTAGAAAGATGGTCTGAGTTCCCCCAAAGATCCACATTTTACTCACCTTGGTACGCTGCATGACGATCCTTGATTAGCTGAAAGGGGATCTTCAACTACTGCTAGAGTCCAACTCTGACGGGCAAATGCACAAGTCTTCTCTCAATAACCACATTGAAACGCTGAAGGTTGAAGGTCTGCTGATGTTTCTCCGAAAACAACATACTAAATCCAAGAGGTTCTCAGTCTCCGACACAAGCAATGAACAAAAGACACTAGACAAGAGTATGGAGATTTTAAAAATTCTCCCACCACTAAGGAGGAAATTTGGCCATCCAAATCTCCTAAACAACAGAACTAAAAGACAAGACAAGCAAAATCTCCCGAACTGAGAGAAAAAACCGACTCAAATCCAACGAAACAAAGACACGAGGAAAACAATCGACACAATCTAACGAATCCTCACCACACGTCTTAATGTCTCTAGAGTATTTTATTTCCTAGAAACTGACCAGCTCTGATACCAAACCTGTCACGGCCCGAAACCGGGACCTTGCAGCGAACCCGATCTCGGGGTGCGAAATTTTGGAATAATTTTGAAACTTTTTTGTATAGTTTCCCAAGATCCGCGTGAATGAGGATAAACACATGCCAACACAATCAGAGTATATTTTTCGCGGAAGCTATACATGGTGTTACGACTCGGAATCCGTGGCCATCGGGTTCCGTGTCGCACGCAACCAATATCACAAAGCCATCATAACAGACTGGCATAAATCATAATTCACAACACACTGAGCTGGTAGTAACAAATCTATTATTCCCACATATTCAAGTTACAATTAACAGATGTCTTAATTACAACCCAAAAGAAAAAGGCTGATAAAGCCATACAAAATATATCCGACTAAACAGAAATACTACCCTCGAAGATTTGATACGGACTCCGGTGCCAAACTTGACATCTAGATGATATCAAAGGGGCAGCCTCTCACGTCAGACCGGCGGTCCCACCGCCTCCTCTGATCAAACACCTACAAACAGAAAAGAGAAGAAACTGGCACCAAACAAAAAGGGTCAGACACGACGGTCTGGCAAGCAAATAAACAAATAATATGAATGAAAGAACATACATAAAACCAGGCGAAATCCTCGTAAACCGAATAAGGAGTCTAACCAATAATAACAATAAATCACGAAAAGACGATCGAAAGACCGAACACGAATATCAAAGCAATAAACGAACAGTCTCTAAAGCATAAATGTCTCGAAAAGATAAACACCTAAGCAAAGCATTTAATAATTGGAAATACATTTAAAACGGAATAGTAGAAACAATACGATAAAGGTCGATATCGTAAACATTAAACAAATCAAAACATAGAAAGCATAATCAACAATAATCATAAACTAAAGTAATATGCGGATAAAACCTAGGCGACCACAAATAGCTAAATTCCTCCTATCACCGAAGTAATAAGAGCAAACAGAGCGTAGCCACTAAACGTGGTACTAAACAGAGGATCAGAACCGTAGCCATACAAATGGGACCGGCAGATCATTACCGTTGCCATGGTCGGTACAAGACGGAATCCAAGCTGCAGCTGGCGGACAGAGTAAAGATCCCAAGCCGGGTGATCAGCCCGACAAGGTGACCTCAGCCTAGTGGTGCCTTTAGTTTTCAAACTCAAACAGATACAAATCTAACATAATACTAATCCCTTTGGCTCAGGGGCTCGCACCACATAGCTCTGGCCCCGTCTTGCCTCGGGGTTTTGTTTCGAAGTCATAGCCTCTTTGGCTCATGGGCTCGCACCACATAGCTCTGGCCCAGTCTTGCCTCGAGGGTTTTATTTTCAAATACGAGTCTTATCAAAACAATAATCTCATCGAAGAAATCCCGAATGTGTCGAACATACTCCAAATCTCTTTTCAAATCGAATCGGAGAAAACATACGAGTATCTATGGCAAACCGTTCAAATACGCATCGAGGTGATTTGTATAAAATCATACGAGCAACCCTTTCGAACATGGGAAGACACATGATTTTATAACAAATCATCGATGCTATTTAAATTAGTTCACCAAAGAAGTCAAATACGAATACAAATACAAATACAAATAGATTTTTCTGACTTGAAATGGAATGGAATTATGTAGGATGACTTAATGACTTACCAAGGAACCATCTCAATGCACAACTATCATTTAAACATTGATTAGTAAAGAGCGCGTTTGATGCCAATGAAAATCCATAATATTTAAATGATAAAGTGCGCATTGAGACTCAGACGATTCCCGGATAATTTTACATACTTTCATTCTCTCATTGGTCCCATTCCCATTTCACAAACTTTCCAAGTATCACAAGAAAATCCCAAACTCTTTAAAACAGGCCTATAGTTGGCCTTAGACCGAGCCCACAACAGTCCTTAATAACAGTCCAAAACCAACTTCGAATGGCTCACAAAACAAATCTTAAAAACAGCCCAAACTAATCTTTTAATGGACAAGAAACAGGTTTTTAAAACAAACCCAAAACTAAACCTGAACCAGGCCCACAAACAGATCTTAAAACAACCCAAGCTAGACCTGAACCAGGCCCACAAACAGATCTTAAAACAACCCAACACTAGACCTGAACCAGGCCCACGAAACAGGTTGAAAACAGTCCTAAACAAATCCTTAAATGGCCTACAAAACGATTCTTAAAACAACCCAAAACTGAACTTTAACCGAGCCCACAAAACTGATTTTTAAGGCAGCCCAAAACCAAGCTTTAAAAGGCCCAATACACAGTTTTTTAAAACCGCCCAAACTGGCCTTGAACAGGCCCACAAAACAGTCTCAAAAACAGCCCACAACTGATCTTAAAAATGACCCAAAAACTGATTTGAATCAGGCCCAAGGAAACCCCAACAACTGGCCCACAAAACAGTCTCCAAACAGGCCCGGACCCGAGCCCGACTGAGCTGGGCTCGCTCGAGCGGACCCAGGCCCGCTCGAGCGGACCCAGACAGAAGCTGGGTCGCTCGAGCGACCCAGTGGGTCGCTCGAGCGGACCCAGACAGTGCCTGGTCCGCTCGAGCGACCCAGTGGGTCGCTCGAGCGGACTGGGCCTGCCCAGTCCAGCCCGAGTGCACATTTCTTGCATTTTTTTTCCCCTTTTTCTTGATTCTCTTGATTCCTTTTCTTTCATACTGATTTCCATGAATTGTTGGGCCCTTCCTTGTCCTTCCAAACCCATCAAAACCATACATAAATCCATCCAATTGATCAAACACAACACTATTAATCCAAGGTTTTCTCCCTTTCTTTTGAATCCAAACACCAACTTGAAGCAAGCTAAATCCCAAGATGACCAAAGGGAAGATAACTACAAATTCATTATAACACAATACCATAAGTGAAATCACATACAACATTTCTCCATTCAACCAAAAGAAATCCATGAAACATAAGAAGATTGGGGACAAAGCATGAAATACCATGACATAAAACAAGAGAAAAGGAATCCATCATATTAATTGAGAAATCCACTTGCCTTGGTCAAGAGAAGATGCAAAAACACTCCATGAAAGTCTTCTAATGGCCTCAAGCTCCAAAATCATAAAACCCCCAAAATGGCTCAAAAGAAACCCTAGAAAACCAATCATTGCAAATCTCCATGACAACCCATTGCATGAGTGATGAAAACACTCTAAATGAAAAGGAGAACAAAGGTCTAAAGTTTAGAAAGCCATTGCAAACCTTGAGAAATCCAAACAAGGAAGAAGAGCTTAGATGAGAGCCTTGCTCTAGCCCAAAAATCTTGAAAATAGGGTCTTTTGAAAGCTTGAGAGATGAGGAAGAACTTGGGGAGATCAATCTTCCAAGAGGACTCCACCAAATGAGAGTTTCAGATGAGAGAGAGAGTGAGGGAGGAGAGGGAAAAACCCTTGCTCAAAACCGTGCAAGAAGGAAATGAAGGAAGAGGAAGAGAGTTCCTCTTCTTAAGAGATGGGTTTTGTGGGTCCCATTCTTCACAAGGCTGAAAATGGCATTTGCGGGCCCCGAACGAAAACGACGAAGAAGACAAAAACGATCGGCGAAATATCTAATTTCCAAAAAGTATACTTTCCCCAATTTCTGAAATTTTCGAAATTCATGGACAGATTTAGTGAAAATGTCATTTTTGCCCATTTTCCTCGAAAAACGTGATTTTGAGTATCAAATCAAAATGATCAAAACATGAAAGTTGTTAAACTTCATAAAATAAGTCAAAATACACCAAATTCAGAATTTTTAGAAATCCGAAGTAATTTCCCATAAAAATACAAATCCTAAGGACCGGGTCAAACTAAAGTCAACGGTCTACAAAATCTCCAAGGCAAGGAAAAATCCGGTCAAACTCAAATACGCGGTCAAACTAAATCAAATCTCGCTTAAAAAGGTTAAACCACGATTAAAACAATGCTAAACAAAAGGATTGGGGTCGGGATCTTACAGCGGTACGTGAACTTTGTGACTCATACCCTTGACTAATATTATCCCACACTGAGATAAAAAGGCGATTTGGTTTGAATTACCCCACCTGGTGATATGGATGATATACAAGGATGGGTTATGATTAGATGGCTGGCATACTCCGTTAGTATATATGCATTCGCGGCCAATATACTCCAGTAATTCATATATGCTTATTATCATATGATGATGAGATATGAGTACAGTAGGTACCTACGGGGTACTGAGAAAGCTGGTGCTAAGACCGGGTACATAAGAGAAGATTATACGATAGATCATGTATGAGCACAGTAGGTACCTACGGGGTACTGCGACAACAGGACACACGGGAGCCGGGTGCAGTAGGTGTACACAGACACCAAGTATGGACAAAGACCATGACTGGGCTCATGGCCGTGGATTCGATGATGGATATGGATATCGATGGACTAGATGGATGCGAGTGTACGCTCCTATTTGATGGTACGACAATGATGGGTGGCCATGACCCCCATAGTTGATGTCCATTGACAGTTGATGGAACGACGATGATGGGCTACCTCCCACGTTCCTTGTACTTCAACTGCAGACGTATAATAATGATCTTACATGGATATATGCACAAGATGGAATGATTATTATGATATTGTGAATATTGTTACTTAGTGCTTGTAGCTATAGACATTTATACTGTTAGATTGAGATACATTGGATATGGACATAGTAGGACTACCCTAGGTTATCTTTATTGTTGATATTACCATGTGCTTGTTTATAGTATAACTGATCTACCGATGATGATATTCTTAGGCTTTGTACATTATAGATATCTTTAATGATAATTATGAAATGATATCGATGATGATAGTTCCTTTATTCGTATGACATGTTGTATTAGACATCTTCTATATCGTGTTATTCATATCTCTCTTATTATTTATGCACTGCACTCTACACCGTTTCTGTTGCACTATGATATCTTATCTTTATAAATCGGGGTACTAATCTTGCAGGTACAGTTGAGATCATGTATGACCTTATTCCATATCTGTTATTGTAATGTATTACAATCTAGAATGCCTGCTTGCTTGGCTTAATAAGCATAACCTAATCCTTGGTGCTTTTAGGTACCTTTCTCCTTTTGTTGCTTGGTTGGTTGCTTGGCGGTTGTTTTGTTGCCGCAGGGTTCGGAGAGTGATGAAATCGATTCACCAAGAGGCCTCTGTCACTTAGAGTTTGCTATTCCTTCTTTCATTTGTAGATGGTCGAGTTGGCCGAGGATTGTACTTAGTTTTAATCTTGGAAAGTATCTTTGTAATCCTTTAAGTGAAACTAAATTGTGGGGCATTGCCCATTTACTTGCTCATAAGAGATTCACATTTGCCTATTTTATTGAATTTTTCTGATTCACTTTTGGTACTTTCCTTTAACATCCCGGGATTCGTGGCGCCTGGATCTTAGGGGTACCGTTACACAATACTTACTTACATAGCAATGAGATCTTCTCTCGTAGTTTTTTTTTTTGTGAGTCGTATTAGTGAGATTCAAATCTCTTTCGTGCTCTAACATCATTATGGAAGTAGTGTGAGGGGCACGTGTAAGGAGAAAGTAACCAAAGATCTTTCCAAGCTTTTGGCCCAAATGTGAGTAAAATGCCCAAATCACATCCCTAGCCTAAATTTATGCCAAAAATAACCATAAGAATGTATGCATGAGGGGGATATGAGTCTCATTGACTCAATTGTAACCAAATATCTTATTTTGGATTGGAGTTCTCACTAAAGGAAACAAAAGGAGATTGGATCTTGCCAAAGAAGGAGATGAGAAGGTAGAGGAGGGAAGGGAGAAGCCAAATCCAGCCTCCACTTAGACATGGAAGCCACCAATTGCAACAATTGAGGAAAGAAAACAAGAAGAAGCAGGGAAGAAGGAGAATGGAAGAACTCCTTCTCACATGGCGCTGAAATAACCTATGGAAATGAGGTTTGGCTATTTTAAGGGATAGGCTCTTCCACTTTATAGGAAAACCCAACCTTTTACATTTATTTTTAATTAGGGTCAAATGGTGGTTAGTTTAGTTAATTTGAGGTATAATGAGGAAGTGTCCAATATGAAGAATGGTGTACTCATCGAGATAACTGGAAATGACGCCAAAATGACATGCATATGATGAAAAATTAGAAAATCTAAAATTATGAGATCATTTATCCTACCTGATGGACCGCGCGTTCATTGCCCGGTGCTACCGAGGTCGGCGGACGTGGGAGTCCGTGGGGTCCGACCCTTTCGCGCCCGGGGGGCAGAAGGCGGGTATCAACATTTTTTGTGTGGGTGTGCCACATTTTCTATTTTACTTCGAATTGCAAGTGGTGATCCGGAGATCGACCTTCGCAAGTAAAAAGGAAATCAACTTCTTTCAAGTTTTCCATTGCACATATATTTAAGAAAAGAGACATTTTCTTGATTTGCCGTGAAAGGCGATTTTTTTGGCATTTATAGCCGATTTTTGGCGTTTATAGCCGATTTTGGCATTCATAGCCGATTTTGGCGTTTATAGCTGATTTTGGCGTTTATAGCTGATTAACAATTCTTATCAATAATGAAAGACAAGAGTTGTGATTTTTGTCTCTTTTAGAAAAATACAAACTACAATGAAAAACAAGAAAAGGAGGATCTAACTTCTCAGGAGATTGTGGGGGACTCGTTCAGATTGACAGTCGCAAGCCATATTGGACTTCGCCATCATCCATGCAGATGAGAACAGAGGATGCTCTTGATTCGCTTGGCTTGGCTATAACTTCAGATTTTTAGAGGATAAAGACCAAGAGGATGCTCTTGATTCGCTTGGCTTGGCTATAACCTCAGATTTTTAGAGGATAAAGACCAAGAGGAGGTCCTATGTCCAATAAAAAGCTAAGTAGACGAGCTTAAAAGCCACGTCTAAGCCATTGGAGGCAGAAGGAGAAGGTAAAGAGCTTGGGGGGGGGGGGGGTACCCCCAAGGGACTTTTGTCACCTTGTAGCGGTGGTCGGTGCAGAGCTTCAGCAGATTTTTCTCTCTTTCTTTCTCTTAGATTTTTGATGCCTTTTTTTGTCTGGATTTCCGGATTGTCTGAAGTCTATCCGGAATGCTTGGGATGCTCTCCTATTTATAGGCTCTTGGTAGCCATTTAGGAGAGTTTATGGGTTTTTATTGTCATTAAGCCGCATAATGGGAGGAGTTACATGGTTTAATTTCTTATTTTGTAACTCCTTTTTCTTGGCTTCTGATTGGTCGGTGGAGATTGACGGCATTTAATCGCCTTTAATCGCCATGATGGGAGGAGTTTCATGGGTTAAATGTCATGAATCAATTGACTTGGAACTCCAAGATGCTTGCTTCTGATTGGGCCGTCCAAAGAAATGAATTAATGACTGCAATAAAGCTAGTCAATTAATGGCATTAAGTGGTCGCCGAACAGTTGAAGGGTCGCGGGCCGTGCCGCGTCTTTTGGGATTCTTCTAGCGATGAACATCGATGGATCTTCATGTAGATCGACATCGGATGACCACGTAACTTCAGGGGGGGGTTGCCAACAGTGGGTCGGTGCCATCTGTCCTGTCGATTTCTCAATCGGTCGGGTAGAAAGCACACTTTTTTGGTTGACCGGATGGCGATCAATGTTGATTTTGATACTCTTGATGATGCACCTGTGATTTTGATGGATGTCAAAGGATTTGGCACCTCAAAAGTATGAATTTTCGAAAATCCCAAGAGTTGGAAGCTTCGAATCGCGAAAAATGATGAAAAACAGGCCTTCCGGGGCCAACCCGACGATTCCGGGCTCCATGGTCGTCGGCGACCCCCTTTTGTCCCGTTTTTGCGGCCGTTTTTTATGTTTTTCGATTCTTTTTTCTTCTATATTTTTTTCTTGACATTTTTGGTCATTTATTGGCCTGATTTCCCTGTAGAAAACTTCACGAGAATCCTTGCATTTTGGAGTGCAAACTTTCCAATTTTCCGGGAAAGCCGAAGACTTTGTTGCACAGAGCTGCCGATTTTCCGTCAGAAGCTGAAACTGGGTCAAACGATGTCGGAATGACCTGAAATTTGGGGTTGTCGCGACCCCGGACCGGGATTAGGGGAAAAGCCGAGTCCGGGAATCGGGACGGTAATGATGTCACGCCACGTGCATCTCTTTGGCTAAACCGCACACGGAATTAAAAGAACATTTATCCGTGCACATGATTTCCCACAGGGTTCCGCGGTGAGGATTATCTTTACACATCATCTCACATATAACCATACCAAACACATTCTCAAGATTGCGGAAGCGTGTAGCAAACCAAATTAATACTGTACCATTCCATAAACAAGACTGATTCAGGATTTACATGACCAGATATCAGAATGAGCAATGATCATAAGCATATTTTCCCCAAAAGTAAAGTTAAGTGTATTTACAAAAGATCAGTTGATTAACTCCCCAAAATAACGGTCAACAAAGACCGTACAACCAAATGAAACCCAAAATAAAGATATCACAAGTTCCCAAAATGTATCGTTCTCAAGGCAAGGTCAAATGTCTACGTGACATCGTCGGCTTGCCACTCAATCACTCGCTGCGGTTCACCGACCGCCTCCTCGGGCTCCTCCTCAAAGGCAATAAGCTCGGACCTGAGTACCAAAATAAATGGATCAGACACGACGGTCGGGCAGGTGGGTGAAAAGATATAACAATAATAAAACGATGATACTATGCAAGAGTTTAGAAAACCTGTGTATAAATAATGAATTTCATAAAAGATAATGCATCATTTATTAAATAGCAACATGAACGATATAAAACAGTAGAGGTACCAAGGATAAGGAACTGTCAAGATGGCAACCACACAAAGCTACATCCTCTCTCACCGAAGTGAAGAGAGCGCATACCCTAACAGGATCATTGACCTCAGTCACACAAGGTGAGGAGGGACAACGATAAATACTATAATATACATATATATATACTCTGCGGGACCACGGTAGCGAACCGGGTAAAACTCTGCACATTCCAAACTGCAGCTGACTATCAGGAGGGGAAGGAACCCCAAATCGGTGGATCAAACCGACGAGGTCGTCCAAGCTCAGTGGCGCCGACTCATAGGTCAAATACGATAATCAAATCATATGCACAGTAAGAAACGGGGTGCCAAGAGGCACAAATACACATTCATCTCAAGTCGACATATACAGGTTAGCAAAAGCTAAACACATCTCTTCTAGTACTCTTGGGAACAGTCTAGTCATATCATGTGGGTTGAAATCCCAAAATAGGAGTTTGGTTGAAAATCGAATACAAATAGTTTTCCATACCTTTACAGGCTAACAATGGGGTTCCTAGAATTGAATCAGTGTGAATAGGGTCCCGTATGTCAATCATGATGAAATTTTGGTACTCTTTAAGAATTAGGGACATTCCGGGTCCTTATACACATTGGTCAATCTAGAGAACCTCATGGAATCTTCATGATGAGTTTTCTCCTTCTTCCGGACTTCATATAACACCTTAGATGGCGTTGGGGCTCCATACAATACCTCCCCAAGCATAAAAATAAAGTTTCAAACCCTTAAGCGTTGACCCATGACAGACAGGCAGTTCGCTCGAGTGAACTGGGAGGTTCGCTCGGGCAAACAGCTCTCTGTCTGGGGTTCGCTCGAGCGGACTTAAGGTTCGCTCGAGCGATCAGAGGGTTGGCTCGAGCCAACGAGGTTCTGTGACGGGTTCGCTCGAGCGATGTGTCATGGTCGCTCGAGCGAACTGTCCAGAACTGTTTTTTCTGAATACAGTCCGTTCCTTCCTTTTTCTCCTCCTTTGGCATCCTTTTATACATACAATTGAGGGTCTCAAACCCATCCTTTCAACCCATTCAGTTCATCATCAACTCCTCTAACAACCATTCCCATAATTCATTCATTTCTCCATCACTTCCACCTCATTCAATGCAAGACATCTCCATAATTGAAAAAAATCAAGCCTCAACACCTCTCCAAGCCAAGATACCAAATCTACATAAAAACCCCCAAATCCAAACCCTAGAATATCAAAATCCAAGTAAAACAAAACGAAATCTTCCAATAAATGAAAAGGAGTTTCCCTAGGGCTAAACAAACAAGGCTCTAAAAGATTGGAGGGATCACTTACCTAAAAGTGGTTTAAATAAGAAGAGAGAGCTCACAAGAGGCTCTAATGGTGATGCATGTCTTCATAAATGGTACCAATAGAGAGCTCTTGAACTGAGGAAGAAGATTGCAAGGTCCATCTCTTGATTTAGGCAAGTTCTTGTGGTGGTTTATGGGAAAGGAAGCAAGAAAAAGGCAAGGGAAACTCTAGGGCTGGAAATCTCTCCTCCTTTTAGGGTTTTTGCCAGAAATGAAAAAATGAAGAAGAAGCTCTCTATATATAGTAAGTGGGGATGGGGCCCACAACTTAAAAGACCTCTCGGGCTCAAAACATGGCTTTCGGGGCTTCAAACAAAATTCGACGAAGAAGACAAAGTTGATCTGCAAAATTTTTAGTTTCCGAAAAGTATATATTTTGCACATTTTGGTGACATTGAAACTGGTGTCCAGATTTTTGGGTAAAAAGACCATTTTGCCCTCAAATTGCGAAAAGTCGGGTTTTGGATCCTCGAATGGAAATGATGTCAACATGAAAGTTGTAGGGATTAACAAGATAGGTCCAATGGGGTTAAAAAAATATAATTTTTGAAAATCATCGGCAAACCCCTAATCTCACGTAATTCGTAACAAGAACCCCCAAAGGGTCCCACAAGTAAAGAGGCTCTCCAAATTCCCCAAAGCTATTATAAAAGCTATTCTAATCCCCAACTAATCCAAAAACCACTAAACACACTTAAAACTAAAACACAACTTAATCAACTCTAATCGAGGTCTCTCGGGTCGGGGTCTTACAGGGGTGAAGCCTCCTGAGCAAAAAATAAGACCAACCATAGGCTTTTGTTTGAGTTTTGAAGTCGTTTGGGGTCCTATCGCCAGTAGACTTGTTTGTCGCGATGAAGATGTCGCGGCTTGATGTGCGGTCAAACGATGTCCGATTGACTTGAAATTTGACAGGGAACCTATTGGAGTCATTTTAAGATGATCCATAGTCTTTGACTTGGAAACCACAGTCCCGGGGAGCTTCGCCGCCGAGAGGCCTAATTTGGCTTCCGAGCGTTAAAAGTATGGTCAAATGTTGTCGAAATGACCTGAAATTTGACGTGTAGCCCTTTGTAAGCATTTTGAAGCCGTCCATGTGCTCTTTTTGATGAGTGATGGCCTCGGTGGTTCTCACCGCCGAGAGGCTTGATTTAGTTGTTCGAGGGTTGATGTAGGGTCAAACGTTGTCGGTTTGACTTGGAACTTGACGTGGAGCCTTTTGGATGTATTTTGATACCATCCATAGGCTTTGATGGAAGATTTGGTGTCTCCGGTGCTTTCGCCGCTGGGAGCTCCTTTTCAGTTGCCAGAGAAGTGAAGTTAGGCCAAATGATTTTGAAATGGCCCGAAACTTCTTGTGTACTCCTCTTTTTGCTGTCTTGAAGGATCTTGTAGTTTTTGTTTGATTCTGACAAGATTTGATTTTTTGGAAGTAGCATTACGTATTTATGGCAGGTTGCGACTTCATGCAGCTTTTTAGATATTGAAGAAGCAAAGTGACATTTTTTATGTCAACAAATGCCCCCTCGAGGTGCAGCGACGAGTTGCTTAACTTTTGTAGTCGATGTGCCTCGAAGAGATTTTTGAAGGAGAGCTTGTGACTTGACCAAGAGTCTTTGAGCAGTCTTTCTTTTGGTATTTGTAGCCTTTTGAGCTTCCAAGGGAATTTTATGGTAGTGAAAGGGATCACGTACCATCTCGAGGCAAAGTTTTGAAGATGACATCAGGGATGTGGATTTGGGTTTTGACCTTGTGACCTAACAAGCTGTATGTGGCAGGTTAGGGGGTCAGGTTTGGTTTTAACCGTGTGACCCAACAAGCTGTATGTGGAATGTTGGGGGGTCGATTTTGGTTTTGATCTTGTGACCTAACAGGCTGTATGTGGCAAGTTAGGGGATCAGATTTTAGTTTTTGGTTTTGGTCTTGTGACCTAACAAGCTATATGTGGCAAGTTAGGGGACCATGATTTGGTTTGGATTTTTGTGGAACTTCAATTTCAAGATTTTGGCTCAATTTGGTAGATGAGGCTAGATGGTTTGATTTTTGGAAGCTCATGGGGCTTCAAATTATTTTTGTATAGTCCAATCAACTCAAACGAGGCATGGAACCATTTTTGTAAGCTCTTGGTAAGAGGGATTTCTCTGACTAAAAGCCCAATTTTTATTTTTTTTAGTGCCTAGGTGGTCAAACCTGGCTCATATGGGCTAACCCATGGGACCTTAAGCTTTTGAAATGGCTTAGATCTCATATGGTGTCATTTTTGTAAAGGATATCTAAAAATATCTCCTTTGGATAGAGAATATCTAAGAATATCTTTATTTGGAGAGAATCTCTCATGTTCCCTTTATTTTGGGAGAGAATATCTCAAGATATCTTTCTTTGGGAGAGAATATCTCAAATCTCCTATCTTTTTGGGAGAAAATCTCTCATTGATTTCTTTTTGGGAGAGAATCCCTCAAGATATCTTTCTTTTGGGAAAGAATCTTTCTAATTTCTTTCTTTTGGTAAGGTTACTAATTAGTAACACTTACATCTTTCTTCTTTCCTTCTTTGGTTAGCTCTTTTCTATAAAAGCAAGGAGGAGGTTGGATCTCTTGCTCTTATTGCTTTCTTTTGCAACAATCTCAAGAGGGCTTTAAGACCAGGAGTTCTTCTTCTTCAAGATCTTCAAGACCGTCTTCTTCTTTTCCATCAATGGCTTCAAGTAAGTTCTCTTTTTCAAGAAAACTCCATTGTAGGAAATAGGATGATAAAAAAAATTCTTTTCTTTTTTTTTGTTTCTTTCCTTTCTTTTATTTTCCACGTGTTCTCCCTTTTTTTTTACACGTTTTTTTTTTTGCACGTTTTTTTTTTTCTTTTGTGGGCCGTACGGACATATCAGTACGGATCTGGCCATACGACCACGTGGCTTGTGGGCCAGTCCCCTTTTGTTTGTTTTCTTTCTCTCTTTTTTTTTTTGAGAAAGTTTCTTTCTTTTTTTTCTTTTTTTTTGCTCATCATGATAATGCATTTTTTTTGGCAAACCAAGATGTTCATGCATGCATTTTTTTTTTTGTAAATTGAATTGTATCATGATGTGATAGCATACCTGAAAGTTTTTGCAAATTTGGGAATTTGGAGCTCGCAGCGATGTTGAGCCCTTCTTGATTTTGCAGAGACTTTGAGGTTTTGAAAGTTTGGAGTTTTGGAGCTCGCAGCAATGTTGAGCCCATCTTCAAGCTTTTTATTTCTTTCGGGATATTTCCTTTTTCTTCAGAATTACCCCGGAGCCATGTTAAAATTTCGCCAGATTTTTTTTAGCGAAGTTCTGTCATTTTGATGCTCGATCTTTTTCTTTTCCAACCTTTGCAGGTGGTTCCTCCAGAACGAACAAGGGTAAAGAGCCTGCTACAAGCGTACCTCGTCGATCTGCTAGATCTTCTAATCTGGTCGTTCAGCAGGCCTTGGAGAAGGTCCAGTATGTTGAGAAGAACCTGGAAGAGTGCGACTCCCTCAATAGAGATGAGATGAGGCAGCGACTGATCGCTCTCAAGGGAGAGGAATTTTATAAGATCAAGGTACGCAGTCGTCCATGGGTGATGGATGATCAGAGGGTTTTGCCCAAGCCTACCTTCTTCTTTGGTGATGCAGTTCCTGATGACATGACATACCAGAGGAGATGTTTTCAGTTCTCTTTCATAGCTGATGGTGAGAAGAAGACTGTTACTACCCGGTCGACGTTTGATCGCATCGTCTCGATGATGAGCCTTGCCCCCACGTGCTTTAAGAGGGAAGATCCTCCAAGCTGGGTGAGAAGGACGAATGTAATCAAGATCGGGGTTTTGTTAGCGGTTCTCCTGGATATGCGGAGAAGTCGCCTGCTGACATGGACATGTTGATGCCAGCCAGCGGCAACCAAGGCTCTGATTATCCGTCGGTCGATTTCGGACCGGTGGGCCTTGGCATTTTCAGCAGCGACAGCAGCAGTTGGGTGAAGCCTTTTCGACTTCGTGGCCATTTCAGTGCTGACTCCGAGTGACAGTCGTGGACTGATCGCATCCTACTGATTGGTGGCGCCGTTTTGAAGGAAGCCGAGATTTTTTATGCGGTCCGTGACTTTAGGGAGACCGTGGTCTTTCCCGACGAGGCCTTCATGGCTATGTTGGAGTCATTCCTTCCACAAACCAATACCTTCGTTGTGACGAATGGTGAGATTGGTTTCTCTTTGAAGGAGCTAAGCGCAGTTACTGGATTACCCATCCTTGGCAGACTTTATGAGGAGTTTATGCCGATCGACGGTGTCCTTGAGGAGTAGTCAGAGGAATTCAGGCTTTTGTACTTTCAGCTCATCGCCTTCTATGATTTTTTGAAGGAGAAGGAGGGATCAAAAGTAAGATCCAGTAGTTGGAAGAGTTTTAGCTCTTCATCTCCCAACTTTTTTGAAAATGAGGAGCCTTCTGATAGCATGACCCGGGAAGATAGGGCTAAGGATCCGGGTTCAAAGAAGATTTCGGCTATGCAAGAAGAGTTGAGAGATTTCTTTGCGAGTACAAACGCCATATGTCCTGACATTGCACTGCGGAGAGATCTCGTTGTTTACCTCACTTATTGGTTAGGTGAGGCCATTTTTGCTGGAGGAGATGGAACGCACATCAGGCCGCATTGTATTTTTCTGGCTTGTTAGATGGCGTTTGGAGAGCAGCTTGCTTTGGTACCAGCTCTTTACTCCTACTTGTGTATCAAACTGCAGGTTGCTGCTTTTTTGGTTCGGCTTGGGCTCCCTATGAATAAGGTATTTTTCAGCCCATATCTTTTATTCGTGGTTTGTATACCACTGTCCTGGCTTCCACCGGCTGGGTACTGCACAGGATGATGATCCTCTAATGATTCGACTGGCTAAGGACAAAGTCGTGTCCAAATCACTTTTGTTTGCCCACGTGAGGATCCGACGATTCAGGGACGTCGAGATGGGGCAGTCTTCAGTGAAGCTTTCTCCGGAGTTGCGGAAGAAGGATTTTGATTTTGGTGCCTCCCGCGACTCTACCAGGGCAGGGTCGGGAAGACATTACTCCTTGACAAATGCAGAGAAGGAGTGGTTTTTCAGCATACGTGTCGGCACAATGGTGTACCGCAGACATCTTTTCGTCGACATCCAGCCGTATGTACCTTCTCGGTTTGCTCTGTAGTTGGGCTTTTCTCAAGGCGTTGTTGAAGCGCCTTCAAGCATGGTGAAGCGCTTTGGAGGTTTATAGGACGGGAGAAATGCTTGGGCTTTCTATAGTGCTGAAGACACTACTGCCATGAGTTCTTATCCGGTGTTGTCGACTGCCGGCTTTGCGAAGTGGTTCACGGAGAGCTTTTCGGCATATCGGGGGCTTTCCAAGAAGGAGCTTGATGTGAAGCTATCGTCTGGAAACAGCCTTGGAAAGTCAGATGGCGTCCGGCGAGAGGAAGTTTGGGCCTTCCTTTCTGGAGAGAAGCACAAGACAAGCTTTCTCGATGACCTGGGCGTCATTAGTTCTGAAGCTGTCCGGGAAGTACCTGATGAGTCCTTAGAGCAGCTAGAACAAGAGAAAGCTGAGCTTGACGCTTGGATGCAAGCGGCACAGAGGCAAGCTTCCGTGGAGTCTACTGACAAGGGTAGACCATCCAGTGAGGAGTCAAGTGGGAAACCTGACTCTGACAGTGGGGCCGGTTCTTCTAAGAAGCGAGCCCCGCAGAAGTAAGAGGAAAATGAGTCATTATCGTAGCAAGGGGCAACATGAGGACTCTCCTGACATAGAAGTCCCTCTTACTATCAATGAGGAGGTGCCAGAGAATGCTGACGAGCCTCTAGAAAAGAGAAGCCGAGAAGAAGAGACCGTCGGTGAAGGTATGATTCTTCCTTTTTCTCTTTCCATTTCTTTTCATGGAAATTTTCCATGTTCTGATTTGCTTTCTCCCCTTGCTGCCCCCCCCCCCCCCCGTTTTTTTAGCAGAGGATGAAGACTTGGCGATTCCTGAGGTTCCTACTGATGAGGTGGTGATGGATCCGGTTGCGGCACCAGAAGAAGAACCGAGGGACTCTGGAGTGAATCCAGAATCTCCAACTGGTATGACTTCTTTTGCTTTTTTTTTTGTCTTTGACTTGGTTTGTTAACATTTTTCTTGTCAGCTGACTTGCCACAGGATTCTGATGACTTTGAACCATCGATGGACGCAAATGTTGACGATGCTTCCGATGAGTTCATGGAGGAAGAGAGTGTTCCGCCAGTCGTCGAAGAAGGTATTTTATAGTAACAAACCTGATAATGATTTTCAAACAGGACCATATTCATACCTTTTTGTGTTTCTTTGGCAGGTCTTGAAGTGACAGAGGAGAGTCCGTCGCTTCTTTTAGAACCAGAGCAAGGGATGCCAAAGGTTGATCCGGAGGTGGAGACTCGTAGAACCAGTTCTGACACGATGGAGTGGGTACCTCGTGCTGAGATTCCTTCCCCAACAGCTCCAACTGGAAAAAGTTCTTTTGTTACTCTTCCAACGGGGCATGACATGAGCGGGCCGCCCAAAGGAGCAGGGCGAATCTTCAGCTGGGCCATCTCTTCTTTTTTTGCGAAGAAGGTGGTCGTGCGGGTTCTGAGCTCTTAGATTAAGACTCTTCTTACTGGACCCTTGGATGCCAGATTTGGCATGATCCGGCATGTGCAGGAGATTCTTGGTGATGCCGAAGAGGCTGGTCTGGATGTCACAGGTGTCAGGGCGATCGTTGATAGGATCATCGCACTGGGTGACAAGTGGTGAGACCATGGGTTTTATTGACGACCAGTTCTTCATGGAGATGTTCCTGGACCCTGCTGATAAGGCTAAGTCTGACCTGAATGAGGCTACACAAAGCAGGAAGCAGCTAGTCTGAGAGAAGAATTTAGAAGAGCTAGCCATCATTGGGCTGACACATGACCTTAACGTCCTTGATAGGGAGGTCGATGAGGCCAGGAAACGTCTTGAGCATTTGAAGGCACAAGTCGCTACCAAGTGGGCTGCTATAACAGAGGCTCGTGATAGGGAGAGTGCTCTGATTCGCAGGGTTGTAGATGCTGATCGAGTTCTTGAAAGGAAGTTTCAAGAGGACAAACAATGGCAAACTACTCGGGATAAGCTTCCCGGTGTGAAAGAAGGGTCGCAGCCTTCTTCAGCATCTCATGGCAAGTTCCTGAAGAAGTGTGCCTTGGAAACTCTGACGGCTGAGGCCAAAAGTTTGCTTGAGGAGCTGAAATTTTGGCTGGAAACCATTTTTGGTTGAGCTCCTGATTTTTATAGGAGAAACTATCCTTCTTTTTTTTTTTGGTACCACATGTATTTTTTTTTACTCTTTTTTTTGTAGTGCTTGTGAACACTTTTTTTTTGTACCACATGTATTTTTTGGTACTCTTTTTTTTGTTTTCCCTATGCTCACTTAAATCGTTTTGTGATGAAAGCGATTGCTAAATGGGATGCTTTTTTTTCCCTACGCTCACTTAAATCTTTTTGTGATGAAAGCAATTGCTAAATGAGATATTTTTTTTTGGTTTTCCCTACGCTCACTTACATCTTTTTGTGATGAAAGCAATTGCTAAATGAGATTTGGTCAAAACCTTATCATTTTGTGAAAATCTTTTGTCAAATGTTGTTTTGGCATGGGAGCCAGATTTTTTTTTGTGGCATGGAAGCCGATTTTGGCTTGAGAGCCAATTTTTTGTGGCATTGATAGCTGAGTTTTTTTTGAAAGCCAAGTTTTTGGTTTGTGGCATTGATAGCCGATTTTGTTTTGTGGCATTGATAGCCGGTTTGTTTTGTGGCATTGATAGCCGGTTTGTGGCATTTATAGCCTGTTTTGGTGGCATCTATAGCCGGTTTTGGTGGCATTTATAGCCTGTTTTGGTGGCATCTATAGCCGATTTTGGTGGCATTTATAGCCGGTTTGGTTTTCAAAAATGCAAGTATCGACTAAAAGTCGCCTCCCTGCTTAATGGTCTTGCAAGTATCGATGGAATGTCGCATCCTTGCTCATTCAGTTGCGAGTATCAATGGAATGTCGCATCCTCGCGGATTTGGGTGCAAGTATCGATGGAATTTCGCTTCCTTGCTTTTCAAAAATTTTGGTTTTGCGGGTACTGACTTGATGTCGTTTCCCCATGATTTTTGAAATTTGCGGTTTTCTCGAACCTTTGGGTTATGGATATCAACTGCAATGTTGCATCTCCATGATTTCTTGGTTTTTTTCGAACCTTTGAAATTTGGGTTGTGGATATCAACTGAAATGTTGCGTCTCCACGGTTTTTAGGTTTTTTTTATCGAACCTTTGAAATTTGGGTTGTGGATATCAACTGAAATGTTGCGTATCCACATTTTCTTAGGTTTTGGATTTTGCAAGTATCGACGAAATATCGTTTCCCTGCGATTTTGGAAGTGTCGAACATGGTTCGCATGCTTCCGATTTGTGCGAGTATCAACTAAGCATCGTTTTCCCCGCGGTTTTTTGAAAAACCTTTTTTTTTGTTCAAAGACACGAGTAGGTTCCTAAGTTTTGACATAAAACCATTTAGGTGGTAAAAGGTAGGGTGGACTTTGGTGGAAATCCCTGAATCCGGATTTGTTTCAAACCATGAATTTTGGGTTCAAAGGTTGAAAATTTTGGTCAAGTTAGGGAGAGGCTCCTAAACTTGGATTTTTGAACAATGAAACGATGAAAGTAAGCATTGTTTGAATTTCTAGAAATTTGAACATTTGATATGAAAATTCTAAAAATAGTGGGTTTAGCGAGCGTGTACCTGGAAACCGGTTTTAGCCGTACAGGCATTGCTCTTACCCAATTGCGTAAGTCTTCAAGGGTAGTACCGCTTTAAGAACTTGTCATTGATGGGCAGCATATATCTGTCACCTTCCATGTTTAGGAGTGCGTATGCGACGTTGGAGAAAACCTTGTAGATGACATAGGGTCCCTCCCATTTTGGCTCAAATTTGCCTTTGGATTTGTGAGCGAAGACCATTGGTCTTTTTACCGCAAGAACCAAGTCACCCTTTTTGTAGGCGCGTTGCCTGACCTTTTTGTCGAAAGATCCTGCCATTCGTGCTTGGTAAAGTTCAATGCTTTGTCGAGCTTCGAGCCGTCTCTCATCGAGATTGTCCAGCTCATAGAGTCGCAATTTGACATTGCTTTCTTGAGTCATATCATTTTGCAAGGATACTCTCAAGGAAGGAATTTGTACTTCCAAGGGTACGATAGCTTCGCATCCATAGACCAAGGAGAATGGTGTGTTATGGGTTGGTCCTCAAATGGTGGTTCGATAGGCCCACAAAGCTTCAGACATTTTGTCGCTCCAGTCTCTTTTATGACTAGAGACTATTTTCTTGAGGATTTTTTAGAGTACCTTGTTGAAAGCTTCTGCCAATCCGTTTGCTGCGGGATTGTATGGAGTCGAAGGACAGCTTTGGATTTTGTATTTGTCGCAGAACCTGTAGAATCGATGATCCCGGAATTGTGGTCTGTTATCATGGACGAATCTTTTGGGTATGCCGAAACGACAAATGATGTTGGTGCACAAGAACTGAAGGACTGATGAGGTCTTCATTTCGTTAAATGCAAATGCTTCTGACCACTTTGAGAAATAATCTGTTGGGGCGAAGATGAAGCGATGACCTTTGCTCGAAGGGGGAGAAATAGGACCTATGATGTCCATACCCCAGGCTTCGAAAGGCCATGAAATCGCTGTAGGATGCAAGATCTTCTGTTGGAAGGTTCGAAGGTGGTTCCTCCACAATATTTTCGGAGGCTTCCAGCTCTACGAAACCTTTTGGGGTTTCAAGAGCATTTCCAGACCAAGGTTTTGTTCCTTTCCATGGGTCTTCTTGATCAACGATTTTCTCAAGGCTTGCTATGAGATGATCCCAATCGCCTGTTGAAATCGGGTCGAAGTAAGGTACTTCTTTTGGAGACGAGGGTTCTTCTGGGTCAGAAGACCACACGTCTGTGCCACCGTAAAATTCCTCTTCATTGTCAGAGAGATCATACCAATTGGATGAGCTTCTTGGATCTTTGTCAAGTGACTCATCGAAGAGATATCTAGGGAGATTGATGTCTTCATAGACTTGAGATGTTGAGGCTTGGTCAGTAAATTGACTTTTAAGCCTTTATGTCAACTGTCGCAGGGGAGTGTCGAGATCATACCATAGCCCGTGTGAAGACTTTTCTACATGGTCATAGAGTCTCCAATCTTCCAGCTGACTTTTGGTCAAGACGGGCCCCAATGGTGTGAGAATACCGCATCCTTCTCCCAAACCGACTGGGTTTTGAGCGTCATAGTCCATTTCTTTTATAATAGCTTGTGCCACAGGATTATAAAAGGATAGTTGAGGCATACCTTCATTTTGAAAAGGTTCAAGCATGGAGTTTGATGAAGAAGCATCCGATCTATGGAAAAAGATCGGCTTTTCCTTTGCTGAAGTTGCTGGAACAACGAAGGAAGCTGACGTAGGATCTTCTATGTTAGAAGTTGTAAGACCCTGACCCGAGAGACCTCGATTAGAGTTAACTAAGTTGTGTTTTAGTTCTAAGTATGTTTAGTGGTTTTTGGATTAGTTGGGTATTAGAATAGCTTTTATAATAGCTTTGGGGAATTTGGAAATCCTTTTTACTTGTGGGACCCTTTGGGGGTTCTTGTTACGAATTGTGTGAGATTGGGGGTTTACCGATGATTTCAAAAAATTGTGTTTTTATCCCATTGGACTTATCTTGTTAATCCTTACAACTTTCATGTTGACATCGTTTCCATTCGAGGACCCTAAACCCACTTTTCACAAATTGAGGGCAAAATGGTCTTTTCATCCAAAATCTGGACACCAATTTCAATATCACCAAAACGTGCAAAATATATACTTTTTGGAAACTAGAAATTTCGCCGATCAACTTTGTCTTCTTCGTCGAATTCATTTGAGGCCCCGAAAGCCATGTTTTAGCTCGAGAAGTCTTTTAAGTGTGGGCCCCATCCCCACTTGCTATATATAGAAAGCTTCTTCTTCATTTTCCCATTTCTGGCAAAAACCCTAGAGGAGAAGAGAAATCTCAGCCCTAAGGGTTTTTCCTTGCCTTTTTCTTGCTTCCTTTCCCATAAACCACCACCAGAACTTGGCTAAATCAAGAGATGGACCTTGCAATCTTCTTCCTCACTTCAAGAGCTCTCTATTGGTACCATTTATGAAGACATGCATCACAATTAGAGCTTCTTGTGAGCTCTCTCTACTTATTTGAACCACTTCTAGGTAAGTGATCCTTCCAAGCTTTTAGAATCTTGTTTGTTTAGCCCTAGGGAAGCTCGGATTTTGTGTAGATTTGGTATCTTGGCTTAGGGAGGTGTTGAGGCTTGATTTTCTTAGCATTTGGACCTAAGGCAAGTGGATGAATGGATTGATTTCATAACTACATGTTTATAAAGAGTTGAACTCTTATTCACTGCTTTCACCTAACTTATCTTATGAATTTTTATGGTTTTGGAAACATGCATCATGATAGGTTATTAATAGTTCTCTTGGAAAACATGTGTTTTATTGTCTTGCTTTTAGATCATTTATGATCATTTATGGATTTTCATTTATGGAGATGTCTTGCATTGAATGAGGTGGAAGTGATGGAGAAATGAATGATTTATTGGAGTGGTTGTTAGAGGAGTTGATGATGAATTGAAAGGGGTTGCAAGGAGGGTTTGAGACCCTTAATTGTATGTATAAAAGGATGCCCAAAGGAGGATGAAAGGAGGAGAAAAGGAAGGGACGAACTGTACTCAGAAAAATAGTTTCTGGACAGTTCGCTCAAGCGACCGTGACACATCGCTCGAGCGAACCCGTCACAGAACCTCGTTGGCTCGAGCCAACCCTTTGATCGCTCGAACCAACCTGATCCGAGCGGGTCCGCTCAAGCGAACCTTAAGTCTGCTCGAGCAAACCCCAGACAGAGAGCTGTTCGCCCGAGCGAACCTCCCAGTTCACTCGAGCGAACTGCCTGTCTGTCATGGGTCAATGCCTAAGGGTTTGAAACTTTGTTTTTAGGCTTGGGGAGGTATCGTATGGAGCCCCAATGCCATGTAAGGACTTGTAAGGCGTTATATGAAGTCCGGAAGAAGGAAAAACCTCATCATAGAGAGTCCATGAGGTTTTCTAGGTTGACCAATGTGTATAAGGACCCGGAATGTCCCTAACTCTTAAAGAGTACCAAAATCTCATCATGATCGACATACGGGACCCTATTCACACTGATTCAATTCTAGGAACCCCATTGTTAGCCTGTAAAGGTATGGGAAACTATTTGTATTCGATTTTCAACCAAACTCCTATTTTGGGATTTCAAACCACATGATATGACTAGACTGTTCCAAGAGTATTAGAAGAGATGTGCTTATAAGCTTTTGCTAACCTATATATGTCAACTTGAGATGAACGTGTATTTTGTGCCTCTTGGCACCCCGTTTCTTACTACGCATATGATTTGATTTATCGTATTTGACCTATGAGTCGGCACCACTGAGCTTGGACGACCTCGTCGGTTTGATCCACCGACTTGGGGTTCCTTCCCCTCCTGATAGTCAGCTGCAGTCTAGAATGTGCAGAGTTTTTTTACCCGGTTCGCTACCGTGGTCCCGTAGAGTATATATATATGTATATTATAGTATTTATCGTTGTCCCTCCTCACCTTGTGTGACTGAGGTCAATGATCCTGTAAGGGTATGCGCTCTCTTCACTTCGGTGAGAGAGGATGTAGCTTTGTGTGGTTGCCATCTTGACAGTTCCTTATCCTTGGTACCTCTACTGCTTTATATTGTTCATGTTGCTATTTAACAAATGATGCATTATCTTTTATGAAATTCATTATTTATACACAGGTTTTCTAAACTCTTGCATAGCATCATTGTTTATTATTATTATATCTTTCACCCACCTGCCAGACCGTCGTGTCTGGTCCATTTATTTTGGTGCTCAGGTCCCGAGCTTATTGCCATTGAGGAGGAGCCTGAGGAAGCGGTCGGTGAACCGCAGCGTGTGATTGAGTGGCAAGCCGACGATGTCATGTAGACATTCGGCCTTGCCTTGAGAACGACACATTCTGGGGAACTTGTGATAACTTTATTTTGGGTTTCATTTGGTTGTATGGTCTTTGTGGACCGTTACTTTGGGGCATTAATCAACTGATCTTTTGTAAATATACTTAACTTTACTTTTGGGGAAATATGCTTATGATCATTGCTCATTCTGATATCTTGTCATGTTAATCATAGGTCAAACTCGTTTATGGGATGGAATAACATTATTATGATTTGCTACACGCTTCCGCAATTTTGAGAATGTGTTTGATATGGTATTATGTGAGATGATGTGCAAAGATAATCCTCACCGCGGAACCCTGTGGGAAATCACGTGCACGGATAAACGTCTTTTAATTCCGTGTGCGGTTTAGCCAAAGAAATGCACGTGGTGCGGCATCACCTCACCGTCCCAATCCCGGACTTGGTTTTTCCCCTAATACCGGTCCGGGGTCGCGACAGGACTGGTATCAGAGCGGGACATGTTTCTAGCAATTAAAAGAAACTAGAAAGCTTAAGTACGTGGTGAGGATTCGTTAGATAGAATCGTGTGAGCAATGTGTGACCACCCTGTACTTGATTTATATGTTCTAACAAATTGTTTTGCAGCGTTATGCCACCTCGCAAACGAGCAGCAAAGAGTAATAATGTTGCTAGTAACAGTGAGAATACAGGGCCTATTGCAGAGGAACCACAGGACAACAACATGCAGAATCAATTCCAACAGATGATGCAGGCTATGCTAGACCAACAACGTCAGGCAAATGAGAACCAGGCTAGACTCCAAGCACAAGCGCATGAGACACAGACCAGATTGCAAGAACAGATGCTTAAGAAGGACGAGGATCATGCTAGGGAGATAGCTCAAATGCAAGCACAGTTGTTGGGGATATTAGAGAGGAGACCGGAACCAATCCCAGTTGCACCACCTGGTCCGGTTAACATTAGAGGGAATGATCCTAATGTGTTGTATGAGCGGTTCAGGAAGAAAGGACCGAAAGAATTCTTAGGGACAGAGGATCCAATGGCAGCAGATGATTGGCTTGAGCACACCGAGAACATATTTGAGATCTTCATATGTACGGGCGTAGAACGAGTATAGCTTGCGGCCTCTATGTTCACGGGCTTAGCAGATATATGGTGGAAGACCATCAAGGCAGAATATAGGACAATGGCTGATGCAGAAGCTTGGGCTAACTTCAAGAGACAATTTGGGGAGAAATATGTACCTACACATGTCAAGAGGCAAAAGGCAGCAGAATTTCAGCAACTTGTGCAAGGGAACATTGACAGTCCTCGAATACCTCACCAAATTCGAGAGATTGTCAAGGTATGCATCGGAGTTAGTGGACACGGAGGAGAAAAAGATAACCAAGTTCCTTGAGGGACTTCACCCGATTATTGAGAGGGATGCTACCGGGGTTGTACCACCCGCCACCTTTGAAGAAGCTGTCAAGAGAGCATACAAATTTGAAAATTTCCACAACAAGATCGTCAAGAACCAAGGAAAGGGTCAAGGCCAGCAGCAAAACTATTAACAAAGAAACAATTAGAACAAGAGGCCAAGACAAGAGCAGAATGCACAGAATCAAGGAGCTTGTATCCATTGTGGAAAACATCATGGGAATGCCCAATGTCGTTCTATCACAGGGGCATGTTTTAGATGTGGTTCATTAGACCACCAGATGAGGGATTGCCCAAGGCTAGATAGACAGAATAGACAGCAGCAGGGAGTACAGCGTCAAGTACCACCTCAGAATGCGTTAGTAGTTCAGAATCAAGCAAGGCCACTACAGCAACAGGCACCACAATAGCAGTATAGGCCACAGCAACAGCAACAGGCTCATCAACAAGGGCAGAATCAAAATCATAATCAGCGACCTCAGCAGCAGAACAGGAATGCTCAGTAGGGCAGGCAACAGCAAGGGCAAAATAGGCCACATCAGAGGGCACAACTCTATGTTGTTAATAGAGCTGATGCAGAGGCGGAAGGCAATGTAGTGGAAGGTACACTTCTCGTCTGTGGTTTTGAGGCTAGGGTTTTGTTTGACCCTGGCTCTACTCACTCATTCCTATCTCCAGAATTTGCTAAGTTGATTGATATGCATACTAGAGAGTTGAGTTTCATTTTCACTGTGGCTACCCCTTTAGGTAAGGAAGTTGTTTGTAGAACTTTTTACCCTAGTTGTTCAGTCATGATAGGAGAAGTAGTATTACCGGCAGATCTCATTTTATTAGAGATGCAGGATTTTGATGTCATCCTAGGGATGGATTGGTTAGCAGGATACCATGCTGCTATGGATTGTTTCCATAAGACTGATGGACCGCGCTCCTGCTCGGTTCTACCGAGGTCGGCGGACGTGGGAGTCCGTTTGGTTCCGACCCTTTCGTAACCGGGGGGCAAGGGCGTGCATCAACATTTCTTTTTTTTTTGTGGGTGTGCCAGATTTTTTATTTTACTTGGAATTGCAAGTGGTGATCCGGAGATCAACCTTCGCAAGTAAAAAGGAAATCAACTTCTTTCAAGTTTTCCATTGCACATATATTTAAGAAAAGAGACATTTTCTTGATTTGCCGTGAAAGGCGATTTTTTTGGCATTTATAGCCGATTTTGGCGTTTATAGCCGATTTTGGCGTTTATAGCCGATTTACAATCCTTATCAACAATGAAAGACAAGAATTGTGATTTTTGTCTCTTTTGAAAAAATACAAACTACAATGAAAGCAAGAAAAGGAGGATCTAACTTCTCAGGAGATTGTGGGGGACTCGTTTAGATTGACGGTCGCAAGCCATATGTGGGCTTCGCCATCATCCATGCAGATGGAACAGAGGATGCTATTTGATTCGCTTGGCTTGGCTATAACCTCGAGTTTTTAGAAGACAAAGACCAAAGGAAGGTCCTATGTCCAATAAAAAACCGAGTAGACGGGCTGAAAAGCCACATCTAAGCCATTGGAGGCGGAGGAGAAGGCAAGGACCTTGGGGGGGTACCCCCCAAGGGACTTTTATCACCTTGTTGCGGTGGCTGGTGTAGAACTTCCGCAGAGTTTTCTCTCTTTTTCCTTTCTCTGGATTTCTGTCTGTGTGCTTGTGCTTTTTGCTCTGATTTTTCTGATGCTTTCTGATGTGTGTTTCTTCTTGGAGAGCCCTCCTATTTATAGCTTTTAGGTAGCCTTTTAGGTGGGTTTATGGGCTTTTATTGTCATTAAGCCGCATAATGGGAGGAGTTACAAAATTGAATTGTTTATTTTGTAACTCCTTTTTCTTGGCTTCTGATTGGCCGGAGGAGATTGAGGGCATTTAATCGCCTTTAATCGCCATGATGGGAGGAGTTTCATGGGTTAAATGCCATGAATCTCTTGACTTGTAACTCCCGAATGCTTGCTTCTGATTGGGCCGTCCAAAGAAATGGATTAATGACTGTAATAAAGCTAGTCAATTAATCGCATTAAGTGGTCGCCGAGCAGCTGAAGAGTCGCGGGTCGTGCCACGTCTTTTGGAATTCTTCTGTTGATGATCATCGATGGATCTTCATGTAGATCGACATCAGATGACCATGTAATTTCAGGTGCTTGTTGCCAACAGCGGGTCGGTGCCATCTGTCCTGTCGATTTCTCGATCGGTCGGGTGGAAAGCACACTTTTTTTGGTTGACCGGGTGGCGATCAATACTGTCTTCGATACTCTTGATGTTTTACCCGTGTTTTGGACGGATGTCAGAGGACTTGGTGTCTCAAAAGCATGAATTTTGGAAAGTACCAGAGGCTGGGCTCCTCGAATCGCGAAAAAAACGGCGAAAACCGGGGTTTCCGGGGCTTTCCCGGCTACCCCGGGGTCCATGGTCGCCGGCGACCCTGGCCCAGGGTCGCAGGGGTCTGCGACCCTGGGGGGGTTTTCCCCCTTTCGTGTCCCGTTTTGCGTCCGTTTTTGCTCTTTTTTGATTCTTTTTTCTTCTGTACTTTTCTTTGACATTTTGATCATTTATTGGCCTGATTTCTTTGTAGGAAACCTGATGAGAATCCTTGCATTTTATTTTGCAAAGTTTCCAATTTCCTGAGAAAGCCGAAGACTTTGTCGCGCAGAGTTGCCGATTTCCCGTCAGAAGCTGAAACTGGGTCAAACGATGTCGGAATGACCTGAAATTTGGTGTGAAGCCTCCTGAGCAATAAATAAGACCAACCATAGGCTTTTGTTTGAGTTTTGAAGCCGTTTGGGGTCCTATCACCTGTAGACTTGCTTTTTGTCGCGATGAAGATGTCGCGGTTTGATGTGTGGTCAACCGATGTCCGATTGACTTGAAATTTGACAGGGAACCTATTGGAGTCATTTTAAGATGATCCATAGGTTCTGTCTTGGAAACCATGGTCCCGGAGAGCTTTTGTCGCCGAGAGCTCCTTTTCGGCTGTCGGAGAAGCGAAGTTAGGCCAAATGATTCTGAAATGGCCCGAAACTTCTTGTGTACTCCTCTTTTGGCTGTCTGGAAGAATCTTGCAGTTTTTGTTTGATTCTGACAAGATTTTATTTTTGGAAGCAGCATTGCCTATTTATGGCAGGTTGCGACTTCATGTAGCTCTTTGGATCTTGAAAAGGCAAAGTGACATTTTTGGTGTCAACAAATGCCCCCTCGAGGTACATCGGCGAGTTGCTTAACTTTTGTAGTCGATGTGCCTCGAAGAGATTTTTGAAGGAGAGCCTGTGACTTGACCAAGAGTCTTTGAGCAATCTTTCTTTTGGTATTTGTAGCCTTTTGAGCTTCCAGGGGAATTTTATGATAGTGAAAGGGATCACGTACCATCTCGAGGCAAAGTTTTGAAGATGACATCAGGGATGTGGATTTGGGTTTTGACCTTGTGACCTAACAGGCTATATGTGGCAGGTTAGGGGGTCGGGTTTGGTTTTGATCGTGTGACCCAACAAGCTGTATGTGGAATGTTGGGGGATCAATTTTGGTTTTGATCTTGTGACCTAACAGGTTGTATGTGGCAAGTTAGGGGATCAGGTTTTGGTTTTTGGTTTTGGTCTTGTGACCTAACAGGCTGTATGTGGCAAGTTAGGGGACCAGGATTTGGTTTGATGGAATGTCAATTTCAAGAATTTGGCTCAATTTGGTAGATGAGGCTGGATGGTTTGATTTTTGGAAGCTCATGGGGCTTGGAATTTTCTTTTGTATGGTCCAATCAACTCAAAAGAGGCATGGAACCATTTTTGTATGCTCTTGGTAAGAGGGATTTCTCTTTGACTAAAAGCCCAAAATTTTTTTTTTTTTGTGCCTAGGTGGTCAAACCTGGCTCATATGGGCTAACCCATGGGACCTTAAGCTTTTAAAATGGCTTAGATCTCATATGGTGTCATTTTTGCAAAGAATATCCAAAAATATCTCATTTGGATAGAGAATATCTAAGAATATCTTTACTTGGAGAGAATCTCTCATGATCCCTTTATTTTTGGGATAGGATATCTCAAGATATCTTTCTTTTGGGAAAGAATCCGTCATAAATTGATTTTTGGGAGAAAATCTCTCAAGATCCCTTTATTTTGGGATAGGATATCTCAAGATATCTTTCTTTTGGGAAAGAATCCGTCATAGATTGATTTTTGGGAGAAAATCTCTCAAGATCCCTTTATTTTGGGATAGGATATCTCAAGATATCTTTCTTTTGGGAAAGAATCCGTCATAGATTGATTTTTGGGAGAAAATCTCTCATTGATTTCTTTTTGGGAGAGAATCCCTCAAGATATCTTTCTTTTGGGAAAGAATCTTTCTAATTTCTTTCTTTTGGTAAGGTTACTAATTAGTAACACTTACCTCTTTCTTCTTTCCTTCTTTGGTTTGCTCTCCTCTATAAAAGCAAGGAGAAGGTTGGATCTCTTGCTCTTATTACTTTCTTTTGCAATAATCTCAAGAGGGCTTCAAGACCAAGAGCTTTTCTTCTTCAAGATCTTCAAGAGTTTTCTTCTTCTTCTCCATCAATGGCTTCAAGTAAGTTCTCCTTTTTTTTCAAGAAAACTTCATTGTAGGAAAAAAAAGTTCTTTCTCCTTTTTGTTTCTTTCTTTTCTTTTCTTCTCTTTCTTTTCTTTTTTTTTTCTTTTCCACGTGTTTTCCCCTTTTTTTTTTTTTACACGTGTTTTTTTTTTTTTGCTTTCTTTTCTTTTTTTTTTTTCATGTTTTTTTTTTTTATTGTGTGGGCCGTACGGACAGATCCGTACGGATCTGGCCGTACGGCCACGTGGCCTGTGGGCCACGGCCTGTGGGCCAGCCCCTCTTCTTTTTTTTTTCTTTTTTCTTTTTTTTTTTCTTTCCCTCCCTTTTTTTTTTTGAGAGAGTTTCTTTCCTTTCTCTTTTTTTTTTTTGTTTTCTTTCCCCTCTTTTTTTAGAGAAAGTTTCTTTCTTTCTTTTTTTTTTTGTTTTCTCATCATGATAATGCATTTTTTTTTTTGCAAATCTAGATGTTCATGCATGCCTTTAATTTGTAAATTAAATTTGTAGCATGATGTGATTGCATACCTGAAAGTTTTTGTAAATTTGGGAACTTGGAGCTCGCAGTGATGTTGAGCCCTTCCTGATTTTGCGGAGACTTTTAGGTTTCGAAAGTTTGGAGTTTCGGAGCTTTCAGCGATGTTGAGCCCATCTTCAAGCTTTCTATTTCTTTCGGGATAGTTCCTTTTCTTCGGAATTGCCCCGTCATCATGTCAAAATTTCGCCAGATTTTTTTTTAGCGAGATTCTGTCGTTTTGATGTTTGATCTTTTTCTTTTTTTTTTATCCTTTTCAGGTGGTTCCTCCAGAGCGAACAAGGGTAAAGAGCCTGCTACAAGCGTACCTCGTCGATCTTCTAGATCTTCTAATCCGGCCGTTCAGCAGGCTTTCGAGAAGGTCCAGTATGTTGAGAGAAATCTGGAAGAGTGCGACTCCCTCAACAGAGATGAGATGAGGCAGCGACTGATTACTCTCAAGGGAGAGGAATTCTATAAGATCATGGTAAGCAGTCGTCCATGGGTGATGGAAGATCAGAGCATTTTGCCCAAGCCTACCTTCTTCTTTGGTGATGCAGTCCCTGATGACATTACATACCAGAGGAGATCTTTTCAGTTTTCCTTCACAGCAGATGGTGAGAAGAAGACTGTTACTACCCGGTCGATGTTTGATCGCACCGTCTCGATTCTGAGCCTTGCCCCCACGTGCCCTAAGAGGGAAGATCCTCCAAGTTGGGTGAGAAGGACAAATGTAATCAAGACCGGGGTTTTTGTTGGCGGTTCTCCTGGATATACGGAGAGGTCGCCTGTTGACATGGACCTGTTGATGCCATCCAGCGGCTACCAGGGCTCTGATTATCCGTCGGTCGATTTGAGACCGGTGGGCCTTGGTATTTTCAGCGGTGACGGCAGCAATTGGATCAAGCCTTTTCGACTTCGAGGTCGTTTCAATGCTGACTCCGAGTGGAAGTCGTGGACTGATCGCGTCCTGCTGATTGGTGGCGCCGTTTTGAAGGAAGCCGGGATTTTTGATGCGGTCCGCGCCTTTAGGGAGACCGTGATCTTTTCCGACGAAGCCTTCATGGCTATGCTGGAGTCGTTCCTCCCTCAAACCAATACCTTCGTTGTGACGAATGGTGAGATTGGTTTTTCTTTGAAGGAGCTGAGCGCTATTACCGGATTGCCCATCCTCGGCAAACTCTATGAGGAGTTTATGCCGATTGACAGCGTCCTCGAGGGGCATTCTGAGGAGTTCAGGCTTTTATACTTTCAGCTCGTCGCCTTCTATGATTTTTTGAAGGAGAAGGGGGGTTCGAAAGTTAGATCCAGCAGTTGGAAGAGTTTTTGCTCTTCATTCCCCAACTTTTTTGATAGTAGGGAGCCTTCTGATAGCGTGACCCAGGAAGCCGGAGCTCAGGATCCAAGTTCAAAGAAGATCTTGGCCATGCAAGAAGAGTTGAGAGATTTCTGTGCAAGTACAAACGCCATATGTCCTGACATTGCACTGCGGAGAGATCTCGCTGTTTACCTCACTTATTGGCTTGGTGAGGCTGTATTTGCTGGAGGAGATGGAACGCACATCAGGCCGCATTGTATTTTCCCGGCTTGTCAGATGGCGTTTGGAGAGCAGCTTGCTTTGGTGCCTGCTCTTTACTCCTACCTGTGTCCCGAACTGCAGGCTGCTGCTTTTCTGGTTCGGCTTGGGCTTCCCATGAATAGGGTATTTTCAGCCCATATCTTTTATTCGTGGTATGTATACCACTGTCCTGGCTTCCATCGGCTGGGTGCTGCTCAGGATGATGATCCTCTGATGATCCGACTGGCTAAGGGCAAAGCCGTGTCCGAATCACTTTTGTTCGCCCGCATGAGGATCCGACGGTTCAGGGACGTCGAGATGGGGCAATCTTCAGTAAAGCTTTCTCCGGAGTTGCGGAAGAAGGCTTTTGATTTTGGTGCCTCCCGAGACTCTACCAGGGCGGGGTCGGGAAGGCATTATTCCTTGACAAATGCAGGGAGAGAGTGGCTTTTCAGCATACGTGTCGGCACGATGGTGTACCGTAGACATCTTTTCGTCGACATCCAGCCGTATGTACCCTCTCGCTTTGCTTTGCAGCTGGGCTTTTCTCAAGGCGTTGTTGGAGCGCCTTCAAGCATGGTGAAGCGCTTTGGAGGCTTACAAGACGGGAGAAATGCATGGGCTTTCTATAGTGCTGAAGACACTACAACCATGATTTCTTATCCTGTGTTGCTGACTTCCCGGACTGCCGGCTTTGCGAAGTGGTTCGCGGAGAGCTTCTCGGCATATCGGGGACTTTCCAGGAAGGAGCTTGATGTGAAGCTGGCATCTGGAAAGGGCCTTGGAAAGTCGGATGGCATCCGGCGAGAGGAAGTTTGGTCCTTCCTTTCTGGAGAGAAGCACAAGATAGGCTTTCTCGGTGACCAGGGCGTCATCGGTTCTGAAGCTGTTCGAGAAATACCTGACGAGGCTTTGGAGCAGCTAGAACAGGAGGAAGCCGAACTTGGCGCTTGGATGCAAGCGGCACAGAGGCAAGCTTCCGTGGAGTCTACTGGCAAGAGCAGACCATCCAGTGATGAGTCAAGTGGGAAACCTGACTCTGACGGCGGGGCAGGTTCCTCTAAGAAGCGAGCCCGCAGAAGTAAGAGGAGGAGGAGTCATCATCGCAGCCAGGGGCAGCATGGGGATTCTCCTAACTTGGAAGTTCCTCTTGCTATCAATGAGGATGTGCCAGTGGATGCTGACGAGCCTCCGGAGAAGAGAAGCCGAGAAGAAGAGACCGTCGGTGAAGGTATGATTCTTCCTTTTTCTCTTTCCATTTCTTTTCATGGGATTTTTCCATGTTATGATTTGCTTCTTGTTTCTGCTTTTCTTCTCTTTTTTTTTTTTTTAGCAGAGGAAGACTTGGTGATGCCTGAGGTCCCAACCGATGAGGTGGTGATGGATCCTGTTGAGGCACCTGAAGAAGAACCGAGGGACTCTGGAGTAAATCCAAAATCTCCAATTGGTACGACTTCTTTTGCTCTTTTTTTTTTTTTTGTTTGTGACTTGGCTTGCTAACACATTTTTTGTTGCCAGCTGACTTGCCGCAGGGTTCTGATGACTTTGAACCATCGATGGATGCAAATGTTGATGATGCTTTCGATGAGTTCATGGAGGAAGAAAGTGTTCCGCCAGTCGTCGAAGAAGGTATTTTGTAGTTATAACTCTGATAATGATTTTCAAACAGGGTCATATTCATACCTTTTTGTGTTTCCTTTGCAGGTTTTGAAGTGGCAGAGGAGGATCCGTTGCTTCCAGAGCAAGAGATGCCAGAGGTTGATCCAGAGGTAGAGATTCCTGGGACCAGCTCTGACAATATTGAGGAGATTCCTCGCGCTGAGATTCCTTCCCGAGCAGGAGCAGCTTCAGCTGGAAAGAGTTCTTTTGTTACTCTTTCAACAGATGATGACATGAGTAGCCGACCAACGGAGTTGGGCGAATCCTCAGCTGGGCCATCTCTTCTTTTTGCGAAGAAGGTGGTGGTGCCAGTTGTGAGCTCTTGGATTAAGACTCTCTTTTCTGGGCACTTGGAAGTCGGATTTGGCATGATCCAGCATGTGCAGGAGATTCTCAGCGATGCTGAAGAGGCTGGTCTGGATGTCACAGGTGCCAGGGCGATCGTTGATAGGATCATTGCACTAGGTGACAAGTGGTTTGAGACCGTGAGTTTGGCTGATGACCAGTTCTTCAAGGAGATGTTCCTGGACCCTGCTGATAAGGCTAAGTCTGACCTGGATGAGGCTACAGAAAGCAGGAAGGTGGCAGTCCGAAAGAGGAATAGAGAAGAGCTAACCATCATCGGGCTGACACATGACCTTAACATCCTTGATAGGGAGGTCGATGAGGCCAGGAAACGTCTTGAGCATCTGCAGGCACAAGTCGCTGCCAAGTGGACTGCCATAATAGAAGCTCGCGACAGGGAGAGTGCCCTGATTCACCAGGTTGCAGAGGCCGAACGGGTTCTCAAAAGGAAGTCTGATGAGGATGAACAATGGCAAGCTGCTCGAGGTAAGCTTCCTGGTGTGAGAGAAGGGGTACAGCCCACTCCAGCATCTCATGGCAAGTTCCTGAAGAAGCGTGCCTTGGAATCCTTGACAGCTGAAGCTAAAAGTCTGCTTGGGGAGCTGAACTCTTGGCTGGAGACCATTTTTGATTGAGCTCCTGTATACAGAAACCATCCTTCTCTCTTTTTTTTTTTTTTTTTTTTGGTACCACTTGTATTTTTTTTTTGGTACTTATTTTTTGTAGTGCTTGTGAACACTTTTTTTTTTGTACCACATGTATTTTTTTTTGGTACTCTTTTTTATTATCATTTTTTTTTTGTAGTGCTTGTGAACACTTTTTTTTTGTTATCCTACGCTCACTTTAATCTTTTTGTTATAAAAGTAATTGCTAAATGGGATGCTCTCTTTTTTTTGTTATCCCTACGCTCACTTGAATCTTTTGTGATAAAAGTAATTGCTAAATGGGATTTGATCAAAAGGTTGTCATTTTGTGAAAATCTTTTGTCAAATGATTGTTTTGGCATGAAAGCCAGGTTTTTGTTTGTGGCATGGAAGCCAATTTTGGCATGAGAGCCAGCTTTTCTTGTGGCATTGATAGCCGAGTTTTTTTTTTTTTTTTTTTTTGTTTGTGGCATCTATAGCCAATTTTGGTGGCATTGATAGCCGGTTTGTTTGTGGCATCTATAGCCGGTTTTTTTTTTTTTTGAAATCCAAGTTTTTTGTTTGTGTGGCATTGATAGCCGGTTTTGTTTTGGTGGCATTGATAGCCGGTTTGTGGCATTTATAGCCTGTTTTGATGGCATTTATAGCCGGTTTGGTTTTCAAAAAATGCAAGTATCGACTAAAAGTCGCCTCCCTGCTGAATGTTCTTGCAAGTATCGATGGAATGTCGCATCCTTGCTCATTCGGTTGCGAGTATCGATGGAATGTCGCATCCTCGTGGATTTGGGTGCAAGTATCGATGGAATGTCGCATCCTTGCTTTTCAAAAATTTTGGTTTTGCGGGTACTGACTTGATGTCGTTTCCCCACGATTTTTGAAATTTGTGGTTTTCTCGAACCTTTGGGTTATGGATATCAACTGAAATGTTGCGTCTCCATGGTTTTTTAGGGGTTTTTTCGAACCTTTGAAATTTGGGTTGTGGATATCAACTGAAATGTTGCATCTCCACAGTTTTTTTTTTAGGTTTTTTCGAACCTTTGAAATTTGGGTTGTGGATATCAACTGAAATGTTGCGTCTCCACAGTTTTGGATTTTGCAAGTATCGACGAAATGTCGCTTCCCTGTGATTTTGGAAGTGTCGAACGTGGTTCGCTTGCTTCCGATTTGTGCAAGTATCGACTAAGCGTCGCTTCCTCGCGGTTTTTGAAAAAACCATTTTTTTTTTGTTTAAAGACACGAGGGTCATAAGTTTTGACCTAAAACCATTTTGGCGGTAAAAGGCAGGGTGGACTAGGGTGGAAATTCCTGAATCCGGATTTTGTTTCAAACGATGAATTTTGGGTTCAAGGGTTGAAAATTTTGGTCATGTTAGGGAAAGGTTCCTGAACTTGGATATATATTTTTTGAACAATGAAACGATGAAAGTAAGCATTGTTTTAGATTTCTAGAAATTTCAACATTTGATATGAAAATTCTAAAAAAAAAGGGTGGGTTTGGCGAGCGTGTACCTGGAAACCGGTTTTGGCCGTACAGGCATTGCTCTTACCCAGTTGGGTAAGTCTTCAAGGGTAGTACCGCTTTAAGAACTTGCCATTGATGGGCAGCATACATCTGTCACCTTCCATGTTTAGGAGTGCGTATGCGCCATTGGAGAAAACTTTGTCGATGACGTAGGGTCCCTCCCACTTTGGCTCAATTTGCCTTTGGATTTGTGAGCGAAGACCATTGGTCTTTTTACCGCAAGAACCAAGTCATTCTTTTTGTAGGCGCGTTGCCTGACCTTTTTATCGAAAGATCCTGCCATACGTGCTTGGTAAAGTTCAATGCTTTGTTGAGCTTCGAGCCGTCTCTCATCGAGATTGTCCAGCTCATGGAGTCGCAATTTGACATTGCTTTCTTGAGTCATGTCATTTTGCAAGGATACCCTCAAGGAAGGAATTTGTACTTCCAAGGGCACTGACAGCTTCGCATCCATAGACCAAGGAGAATGGTGTGCTATGGGTTGGTCCTCGAATGGTGGTTCGATAGGCCCACAAAGCTTCAGACATTTTGTCGCTCCAGTCTCTTTTGTGATTAGAGACCATTTTTTTGAGGATTTTGCAGAGTGTCTTGTTGAAAGCTTCTGCTAACCCGTTTGCTGCCGGATTGTATGGAGTCGAAGGACAGCTTTGAATTTTGTATTTGTCGCAGAACCTGTAGAATCGATGATCCCGGAACTGTGGTCCGTTATCATGGACGAATCTTTGGGTATGCCGAAACGACAAATGATGTTGGTGCGCAGGAACTGAAGGACTGATGAGGTCTTCATTTCGTTAAACGCAAATGCTTCTGACCACTTGGAGAAATGATCCGTAGCGGCGAAGATGAAGCGATGACCTTTGCTTGAAGGGGGAGAAATAGGACCTATGATGTCCATACCCCAGGCTTCGAAAGGCCATGAGATCGCTGTAGGATGCAGCCATTCTGGAGGCATGTGAATGTAATCTCCATGAACTTGGCATTGTTGGCAGCGCTTAGCAAATTGCATTGCGTCAGCTACCATGGTAGGCCAGTAATATCCTAACCTTTTTATCTGATCATAGAGCTTAGGTCCAGCCTGATGAGCTCCACAAAGACCAGCATGAACTTCTTTGAGTGTTTCTTCAGCCTCTTTTTGTGATAAGCAGCGTAGAAGTACTCCGTTAAAGGATTTCCTGTAAAGGATTTTTGAAGGAATATCCAAATGGAAGCTTGGGGTTCGCCTTGGATATTTACCCATTCTTTTTGGATCTTCGGGTAGGGATTCCGAACATAATGTAATCAATGAACAGGATCCCTCCCAGTCGCCAATTGAAGTTTAAAGGATTGAAGTCCGACTTCCGACCACTTGGTGGCATTCAGCAACTGCTGGTGTGGTGTTAAGAGGAGGAAGGATTCTTCTTTCGCACACTGTGTACTTGCATGTTTTCCCCCCTTCCTGGATTGCCATGGATGCGGCGAGTCCGGCTAGGGCATCTTGCACGTATATTTTCACCTCTAACGAATGTGGGTGAATGTGACAGATGTCAAACTTTTGCAGAAGTGATTGTGCCTTGTTGTAGTAGGGCAACAAATCTGGCTTCCTGACTTCAAATTTCTGATTCATCTGGTTGACGATCAGTTGAGAGTCTCCAAAGACTTGCCAGCATGGTGATTACCGGATTCGATGGCGAGTTCCAATCCTAAGATCAGAGCTTGATATTCAGCTGCATTGTTTGTGCATGGTTCCAGTAGCGAGAAAGCGTGTGGAATCATGTATTGTCGGGACTAACAAAGAGGATGCCAACTCCCGAGATCAGCTGTCTTTTTTCATTTGTACTGGTTGCACCGTCAAAGTACATGTCCCGGGAGGCATTTTGTGAGATAGTCTCCACGTTGCAGACGGTTCGTCTGGGAGATCATCTCTGAGTGGTGAATCTTTAGGCAATGGATGCTCTGCGAGGAAGTCCGCTAGAGCTTGCCCTTTGATTGCTTTTTTGTGGTACATACCTATTATCAAATTGTGACAGTAGGATGGACCATTTTGCCAGTCGAGCATTGAGAGAACCTGCCTTTGTGACAAGGACCTTCAAGAGGTGGACCCTCGAGACCAGTAGACTGTGTTGGAAAGCAAGTAGTGACGCAGCTTTTGTACGGCGAACATCACTGCAAGACATTCTTTTTCGACTGGAGAGTAGCGATGCTCTGCACCTACTAGCATGCGGCTGAGGTAATATAGAGCAGCTTCTTTTCTTTGATCATTTTCTTGCGCAAGCAGAGCTCCCAGAGAGTGATCAAGGGCTCTTGTGTACAAGATGAATGGTTTTTCCAGTGGTAGGAGCAGCTAACACTGGAGGTTTTGTCAGGTATGACTTGATGTCTTGGAAAGCAGCTTCACAGTCAGCATCCCAGACAAAGTTTACACCTTTTTTCATCAACCGGGAGAATGGACGGCATTTCCCCGAAAGATTGGAGATGAACCGTCTGATGTAGGCCAATCTCCCTTGAAGCCCTTTGAGTTCTCTCAAGGTTCTTGGAGAGGCATTTCTAGGGGTCAAGCTCTATTCCAACTTTTCGAACTAGGAATTCGAGGAACTTACCCGACGAGACGCCGAAGAAGCATTTCAATGGATTCATTCGCAGTTTGTGTTTGCGAAGCCGGAGGAAGACTTCTCGAAGGTTTTCGAGATGATCTTCTTTTCTTTTGCTTTTGACGGCGAGGTCATCAACGTAACATTCAACCGTCTTGTGCTGCATATCTTGGAATATTTTCATCATAGCCCTCTGATATGTGGCACCAGCATTCTTCAAACCGAATGGCATGACAGTGTAGCAATACACGCCAAATGGGGTTCGAAAGGATGTATGTTTTTCATCCTCAGGATGCATCTTTATCTGATTGTAGCCAGAGAAACCATCCATGAATGTCATTCGCTCGAATCCACAGGTATTATCAATCATTACCTCTGGTATGGGGAGTGGAAATTCATCTTTTGGGCATGCGCCATTCAGGTCTCTATAATCAATACAGACCCTGATCTGCCCATTTTTCTTTGTCACGGGGACAATGTTGGCCAACCATTCAGGATGTTGTTCCTCACGGATGAAGCCGACGCTTTTGAGTTTTTGAACTTCTTGTTCAATTTTATCCATCACATCTGGACGGAATCTTCTTTGGCCTTGCTTGACAGGCTTGATGTCTTCTTGAAGATTGAGTTTGTGAACTGCTATTTTGGGGTCTAAGCCTGGCATTTCAGCATAAGACCATGCAAAGCAATCAACGAACTCACGAAGAAAAGCGATATACTCGGGTAACTCATCATCCTTTATATTCTTGCTTATGAATACAGGACGTGGGTTATCTGGTGTTCCCAAGTCTATCTTTTGAACAAGATCTTCTGTTGGAAGGTTCGAAGGTGGTTCCTCCACAATATTTTCGGAGGCTTCCAGCTCAACGAAACCTTCTGGGGTTTCAAGGGCATTTCCAGACCAAGGTTTTGTTCCTTTCCACGGGTCTTCTTGATCGGTAATTTTCCCAAGGCTTGCTATGAGATGATCCCAATCGCCTGTTGAAACCGAGTCGAAGTAGGCTACTTCTTTTGGAGATGAGGGTTCTTCTGAGTCAGAAGTCCACACGTCTGTTCCATCGGACAACTCCTCTTCATTTTCGGAGAAAATCGTGCCAATTGGATGAGCTTCCTGGATCTTTGTCAGGTGACTCATCAAAGAGATATCCAGGGAGATCGATGTCTTCATGGACTTGAGATGTTGAGGCTTGGTCAGCATATTGACTTTTAAGCCTTTGTGTCAACTGTCTCAAGGGAAGTGTCAGGATCATACCCTAACCCGTGTGAAGACTTTTCTATATAGCCGTAGAGTCTCCAATCTTCCAGCTAGGCTTTTGGTCAAGACGGGCCCCAATGGTGTGAGAATACCGCGTCCTTCTCCCAAACCGTCTGGGTTTTGAGCGTCGTAGCCCATTTTCTTCATAATAGCTTGTGCCACAGAACTGTATAAGGATAGTTGAGGCGTACCTTTATTTTGGAAAGGTTCAAGCATGGAGTTTGATGAAGAAGCATCCGATCTATGGAAGAAGATCGGTTTTTCCTTTGCTGAAGTTGCTGGAACAACGAAGGAAGCTGACGTAGGATCTTCTATGTCAGAAGTTGTCTCCATTGGAGTAAGAGCAGGCTGAACTTGCTGAGTGTCAGCTTGGCTTGACGATGTGTCGTCTTCTGACTCTGAATCCGAGTCCGTGTCTTGCATGATAGACACGAAAGAGACAACAAATTTGCCCCCAGGCTTTTGTTTTGCCTTCTTCACTTTAGTTGTGATGACCAAAGGCTTTGAAGATTTGAGGGAGATGATGAAGGGAGTTTGCATGCTCTCTTCAGATTTACCGGATGGTTTGTTTTCTTCCGGTGATTGTTGAGGAGCTTTGCCTTTATCTTTCTGGAGACTTTCGGCAAAGGATGCTGTATGCTTCTCCTCTTCTTCTTTCTCACCTTCATACATTTGTGAGTCTGCGAAGTGGATTTCTTTACCTTTGAAGGGTTTTCTATCCGCAAAGACTCGATGTATCATGCCGTCGTCGCCAACAAACTTGATGCATTGATGTAGAGTTGAAGGGACAACACCATTCTCATGGATCCAAGGGCGTCCGAGAAGGATGTTGTAGCATGAAGGGGTCTTTATTGCATACACTGTGACCTCAGAGATAAGATCACCGATCTGCAATTTGAACCTGATTTTGCCGATAGGCCTTTGAGTACTCCCATCGTATCCAAAGATAGATACAGATGTGTGGCTCAGTTTGCTGGGTGGGATGCCCAACTCTTCAAGAGCCGATGTGGAGATAAGGTTGAGTGCAGAACCTGGGTCGATCTGAACTCTATGCATAGGCATTTCCTTGATATACCCCTGTGAAGTACAGGGGTCGGTTATGCCTGGTTTCGCCAAGTAGGAGGTCGTCCTTTGTGAAGGCGATGGTTGCACTGGCTGCTTTTTTAACCGAGAGGCATTCAATGCATGATCCCTCAGTTTTCTTCTTTTCTCCCTTTGAGGAGGCTTCTGAGTTTTTGACCCGGTAATCCATTTCAATTTGGAGGACTTGCGGGGCATGTTTGTCGACATCCTCATTCAGTTTTTGTAATTCTGAGATGAGATTATCACGAGTGTGCGGAGACATTCGCAACAAATCTAGGATGTGCAGACGTGCAGGTATGTGCTTGAAGTGTTCAATCAAGTCATACTTGAAAGCCTCCTTAGGGCCTGCATGTTCATCATTGTTGCCACTAGGGGCGCTTACAACATCTTTTCTCGAAGGATTTACATATGTAAAGGAAGATTGGTTGTAATTTTTGTGGTAGTCCCGGCCAGAGCGGGTGCCTCTACCAACTTCGAGAGCTTCTTGAGAAGGGTCTTCGTTTGGAAGATTGTCTTCAGGATCAAGAGGCTGTCGTTTTTCATTTGCTGAGGATGCATCAGCAGCAGAGTTACCATCCTCAGTGATTGTGTTGCATGGAGCATTTTCCGGGAACAAGTCCTGAACAGCATCCAGCAATCTTTCTTCTTCGTTGACTAATTCATCGTCCCAAGCATCAATGGCTGGGAATTCTTCAGTCAGGAAGGGTGTGAACTTTGAAGTCACAGTCTCAGGAGAAGAAACCTGAGAGGGTGTCATCTCAGTGAAAGTCACGTGAGACGAGGTGGCTCCAGAAGATATATTGCTAGGCGTCGCCGGAGTGTAAGTGCTCTCATCAGACGATGCTTCGGAAGAGCTATAATCCCGAATTATCACATTACAGGAAGCTCTGACAGGAGACGTTGCCTGATCGGAGTCAGACCCATCCTCGGATGTGAGAGGATCGTCTATCCAGCAATTTTCTCCATTTTCAGGAGTTAAGGGAGGATGTACCTGGTGGTCTTCAGGGACTTCAGGCTCTGGATTGCGAGGAGGCTCGTTGACGCGTTCTTGCTCTTGTTCTAGAGCGAGTCGCTGCAAGATCCTTGCATATTCTTCAAGATCAGGCATGGGAGCCGGATCTTCTTCTTCATCATCTCTTTGTGGCTCAATATTGTTGATTTCCACTGGAGTAATGAGAGGTGCTGGGTCAGCAGCATTTTCTTGTACAGCCTCTTGGTCTTCTTCATCATCAGACCAGGATCCTTGTGGCTGTAGGGGGTTATACCAGATTACTGGCATAAGATGAGACTCAGGAACCCATTCTTCATCGGAGAGATATTCTCCTGTTTCAAGGGACTCCTCCCACTCATCTGTGTAGTTGGATTCGAATCCATCATCGGTGTCGCTGGATTCGTATCCATCAATGGAGAATCCAACTACCGAATTGCAAGAGTATGATGTCTCCTGCATGGCTTCTTTAAATTGAGGTGGCATGAAATCACTGAGAGTGAATTTCCTTACCCCCTTTGAAGTCTCTGGAAGGGATGTTTTTGTTACCTCCAGTGAAGCGGTAGAGGAAGCCTCTGCCTTTTCTTTGACCTCTAGTTTTGGCTGGGTCTTCTCTTGCCGTTTGAGCTTGAGGAGATGTTTCCTAGCCTGCCTTCGCTGTTGAGCTGTAGGCTTTATTTTCACGACCTCCCAATTTTCATCTTCCAGGAGATCGGGATGTACCCATATCGGTTGTCCGTCTGGTGTCGGGTAAGGAACCAGTTCCTCGGACGCTTCGATTGAGTTTATCACCTTGAAGGAAGTAGTGATCTTCTTCTTCGGTGATCTTGATGTTTGTCCACATGTCACCATGTTGACGGAGGCAGACCCATAGTTTTTGTCAAAGGTGATGACTCCGTTTTTCCACATCTCATTTATTTTCTCTCTCACAACGAAGCATTGATTGAGAGGATGCGAGATCATCTGGTGGTATGGACAGTACCGAGGATCGTTGGTTTTGCCAACATCACCCGGTCTTTTTGGTTCAGGCAAGGTGAGCTTGCCATTTGCCACAAGAGCCCCGAAGATTTCATCAACATCTTCATCAAACGGGTATTTCTTCTCTACTCGTTCTTTGAAGGCATCAGAGAGTTCAGGTCTCTTACCAGCAGCTTTGTTTTCAGCTTTCTTTGGTGGCTGAGGAGCTGGCTTGGTCTGCACATTGAGGACCTCTTTCTTCTTTGGTTTAGAGGTTGCAATGGCGGTTGGCTCTTTTCTTGATGATTTCTGACTGTTGAGGTCTTTAATCACCGTTTCAGCTTCCATGGAAGCTTCTAGGAGTTCTCCCAGGTTTTTTGATTTGTTGCCGATGATCATGGAGCGGATTCTGGCTCTCATGTTGTTTCGGCAGATGTCGACTAGCGACGCTTGTGGCAATACATCAGAGCATTTGTATGCCATTGCTTTCCACTTGTGAATGAAGTCATATGTTGATTCATTCTCCCCCTGTTTTAGGCTGCACAGCTGAGCCATAGTAGCGGGATGATCCTCACCTTTGAAGTGAGTCAGGAAGCGTGTCTCTAGCATGGCCCAATTTTGGATTGAGTCCTCCGGCAGAGTGGAGTACCAATCGAAGGCCGTACCTTTTAGGGTACTTGCAAAGAGGCGGATCTTGAGGGCATCTTGATCCGCGATAGCTCCCGTCAGGATCTTGAAGTGGATGACGTGCTGTCTGGCTGATCCTTTCCCCGTATATGTTTGGAGAGTAGGATGCTTGAATTTGGTGGGGAACGGGACCGAGTCCATCCATAAGGGATATGGTGGCTTGATCCCATGCTCTTTGAGTATATCCTCTTCTTTTGCTTTGGCGAGGATACCGTCTACGTCCTTTTTGGTAAGGGCGCGTGACTCATTTTCTTCTTTATTTACCTCGTCGTCTTGATGATTCGGAGGAGGTTCATTGTTCGCCTGATTTTGAAAGGCGAGGAGAAGGTTTTCCATCAGAGTTTCAATCCTCTGCTGGCCCTGTTCCAACTGCTGGATGCGTGTGATCGCATCTTCTAGAGGTGGATTGTGGGGTGGTGGCTCAGAATTTGTAGCCAAGACATTCATCCTTCGTGATTCGAACGAAGAAACTGTCCTGGTGACTGAGCTGGGGCTCATTCTTTTTGAAGAGGAGCTTGAGGAAGGATCACTCTGCTGTCCTTTGCTTGAAGGAGCAGGGGATTCTTCTGAATGTCTTCTTGTCCTTGAGACGCTGCGGGTCATTGGACGTCGGACATGGATTTTTGTTGCTGATTTTTGGCGCCTTCTGGTTTTTCCAACCATATGGACGGCAGCAACTTGGTTGGGTCTTTCTTTTTCGACCCATTTGGGAGAGACTTGAAGTGTGGGAGGCTGGGTCCTTTGCTTCTGTAGTCTCTTTTGTCGGTACGACGCGCGGCGGTGTATACGACAAGCAATTTGAGCTTCGGTCAGCTCTGACTGGGCTTTTACAATGAAGGATGTGCTCCCTCGGGCGCAGCAGCCAAGTCTGTCTTCTTTGTAGCTGGGCAAGGACAGGATGCGAACCCTATCCTTCGCCTGTTGCAGCGAAGCTTTGAATTTGTGAAGTTCGGCCCCTGTAGAGATGAAGGGTCGAACTGCAGATTTGTAGGCCTTAGCAGGTGCTTGTGGAGGCCTTGTGATGCATGACTTGATTTTGGGCTTGTAGGAACAAGCCGGCTCATGCTGGGATGACTTTGAAGTCGGTTTGGAGATGGGTCTCTCCTCTTTCATGTAAGCAAGAGGATAGAACTGGTTCTCCTTGAGTGGGGCCAGGAATGCTGGCTTAGTGGATGCCTGGGACCTTCTTTGTTTTGGTGAAGGTCTTGGGGACCAAGTCTTGGGGTAGACCTGGTTGTTTGCAGGTTGAGGCTTCGTGGGGCTGCCACGGGCTTCAGGCCTTCTTGTGCTCGCCTTTGGTGTCACGGTAGTGACACGTTGAGAGGCGAGTTTCTGCTTCTTGGAGGGAGCAGCTTGTTCCTCAGGAAGTGGGAATGGTCCCAGCGTCCCGAAGACGATAGTCCGGGGAGTCGAGGTCGACCCGGAGTTCACAGAGTTGCCGAGGGAGTTGACACTTCGGCAGCTGATGGGGCGCTTGTAGGTGCGCGTGGTTTGCTTCTGTTGAAGCATGAGTTGGTGCTTGCTTTCGTCGAAAGTAATGGTTAGTGAAGCTGCCATTGTTAGTTTTTTCGAAAATTTCTGAAACAAGACCACATCCATTAGTAATCACAAGAATATAATGATCATAAATGGGAAGTTCTATGGTTTCGTCTTTTCAAATTGCTCGAGGTAGATGACCCAAACAATATGAGGAAGGCAAAATGCCATAGAGGGTACAATTGTTCTGATCGCAGGTGTGGTAAGCCCGGAATGGGCATCCCAGTGACTGCTAGAAGCAATTGTGAACTTAAATTCGACTTATCGAGAAGAAGAGCTTGCTCGAGGTAAGAAGAATATAAAGTTGGAGTTACAAATGTGCCGGTCGCAGTACAGTAGACCTTGAAAGGGCGTACTAGTACCGCTAGACACAAATGTTTTGAGACCGCATCTATGAGATGAGATTCTCTGTTTTGAAAGGTCAAGATTGGATTCATCAAAGAGAGCAGATGGTATTCCAATCTGAACACGGGCTCAGCGATTTCTGCGAGCGCCAGTGCTCAGAAAGAAATGAACCATGATTTCTCGGATCTGAATCTAAAAATGACGAGTTTTTTTTTTAAAGGCCAATATCGGGTTCATCAAAGAGAGCAAAAGGCACTCCAATCTGAACACGGGCTCAGCGATTTCCGCGAGCGCCAGTGCTCAGAAAGAAAAAGACCAAGATTTCTCCAATCTAAACCCAAAATGACGGAAGTTTTTTTTTTTTTGAAGTTTTTTTTTTTTTTTTAAAAATCTTTTTTATTTTTATTTTTAATTTTTTTTTATTATTTTTTTTTTAAGATTTTTTTTTTTGAAATTTTTTTTATTTTTATTTTTTATTTTAAAATTTTTATATTTTTTATATATTTTTTTTTTATTTAAAAGACGAGAGAGTACACATAGGCCTCCTAACACGGTCTTATGAAATCTTGATTGATAGAATTGCCCCCAGGTAAGGGTAGGATTACTTAATGAACCCGTTTGGAGGACCCTTGCCTAGAACAGTCAAGCTGTCTCCACACTCTGGACAAGGCTTTTCTTTGAATCAACCATGATCAAAGAACACAGTTGGTTTAACCTTAGTGGTCTATGTCTTTTTTTTTTTTATATTTTTTATTTTATTTTTATTTTTATGAATTCATCGAAGAGAAACCATGGCCCAAAACCTTAGTCGAACAGGCTCAACATTTCTGCAAGCGCGATGAACGATAGGAACAGATCAAGGTTTCTCAATTTTGAATCCAAATTGAGAAATCTAAAATTTTTTGTTTTTTTTTTTATATATATATATATTTTTTGATTTTTAATGAACTCATCGAAGAGAAACAATGGCCCAAAACCTTAGTCGAACAGGCTCAACATTTCTGCAAGCGCGATGAACGATAGGAACGGATCAAGGTTTCTCAATTTTGAATCCAAATTGAGAAATCTGAAATTTTTTATATATATATATATATATATTTTTTTTTTTTTGATTTTTTAATGAACTCATCGAAGAGAAACCATGGCCCAAAACCTTAGTCGAACAGGCTCAACATTTCTGCAAGCGCGATGAACGATAGGAACGGATCAAGGTTTCTCAATTTTGAATCCAAATTGAGAAATCTGAATTTTTTGTTTTTTTTTTTTAAAATTTTTTTTTTTTGAAAAGAGAAAGAATGGAAATAAATTCAAAGAATTAGAAATTTCCAAACAAAAAATCTCATCTCATTTTTTTTTGCAGAATTCAACATAGGCCACCAATTATAAAGTAGCCAAGGAATCGAGAAAAGAAATATAAGCATAGAGCAAAATATATGATATGCAAATATTTCATTTCTAGCATCGTGTTCTCAAATAAACGAGTCCCACCGGGTGATGCCAGCTTGATGGACCGCGCTCCCGATGCCCGGGTTCCTACCGAGGTCGGCGGACGTGGGAGTCCATTTGGTTCCGACCCTTTCGTAACCGGGGGGCAAAGGGGCGTGCATCAACATTTCTTTTTTTTGTGGGTGTGCCAGATTTTCTATTTTTACTTGGAATTGCAAGTGGTGATCCGGAGATCAACCTTCGCAAGTAAAAAGGAAATCAACTTCTTTCAAGTTTTCCATTGCACATATATTTAAGAAAAGAGACATTTTCTTGATTTGCCGTGAAAGGCGATTTTTTTGGCATTTATAGCCGATTTTGGCGTTTATAGCCGATTTTTGGCGTTTATAGCCGATTTTGGCGTTTATAGCCGATTTACAATCCTTATCAACAATGAAAGACAAGAATTGTGATTTTTGTCTCTTTTGAAAAAATACAAACTACAATGAAAAGCAAGAAAAGGAGGATCTAACTTCTCAGGAGATTGTGGGGGACTCGTTTAGATTGACGGTCGCAAGCCATATGTGGGCTTCGCCATCATCCATGCAGATGAGAACAGAGGATGCTATTTGATTCGCTTGGCTTGGCTATAACCTCGAGTTTTTAGAAGACAAAGACCAAAGGAAGGTCCTATGTCCAATAAAAAACCGAGTAGACGGGCTGAAAAGCCACATCTAAGCCATTGGAGGCGGGAGGAGAAGGCAAGGACCTTGGGGGGGTACCCCCAAGGGACTTTTATCACCTTGTTGCGGTGGCCGGTGTAGAACTTCCGCAGAGTTTTCTCTCTTTTTCCTTTCTCTGGATTTCTGTCTGTGTGCTTGTGCTTTTTTCTCTGATTTTTCTGATGCTTTCTGATGTGTGTTTCTTCTTGGAGAGCCCTCCTATTTATAGGCTTTTAGGTAGCCTTTTAGGTGGGTTTATGGGCTTTTATTGTCATTAAGCCGCATAATGGGAGGAGTTACAAAATTGAATTGTTTATTTTGTAACTCCTTTTTCTTGGCTTCTGATTGGCCGGAGGAGATTGAGGGCATTTAATCGCCTTTAATCGCCATGATGGGAGGAGTTTCATGGGTTAAATGCCATGAATCTCTTGACTTGTAACTCCCGAATGCTTGCTTCTGATTGGGCCGTCCAAAGAAATGGATTAATGACTGTAATAAAGCTAGTCAATTAATCGCATTAAGTGGTCGCCGAGCAGCTGAAGAGTCGCGGGCCGTGCCACGTCTTTTGGAATTCTTCTGTTGATGATCATCGATGGATCTTCATGTAGATCGACATCAGATGACCATGTAATTTCAGGTGCTTGTTGCCAACAGCGGGTCGGTGCCATCTGTCCTGTCGATTTCTCGATCGGTCGGGTGGAAAGCACACTTTTTTTTGGTTGACCGGGTGGCGATCAATACTGTCTTCGATACTCTTGATGTTTTACCCTGTGTTTTGGACGGATGTCAGAGGACTTGGTGTCTCAAAAGCATGAATTTTGGAAAGTACCAGAGGCTGGGCTCCTCGAATCACGAAAAAACGGCGAAAACCGGGGTTTCCGGGGCTTTCCCGGGGTCCATGGTCGCCGGCGACCCTGGCCCAGGGTCGCAGGGGCCTGCGACCTTGGGCCAGGGTCGCAGGGGTCTGCGACCCTGGGGGGTTTTCCCCCTTTCGTGTCCCGTTTTGCGTCCGTTTTTGCTCTTTTTTGATTCTTTTTTCTTCTGTACTTTTCTTTGACATTTTGATCATTTATTGGCCTGATTTCTTTGTAGGAAACCTGATGAGAATCCTTGCATTTTATTTTGCAAAGTTTCCAATTTCCTGAGAAAGCCGAAGACTTTGTCGCGCAGAGTTGCCGATTTCCCGTCAGAAGCTGAAACTGGGTCAAACGATGTCGGAATGACCTGAAATTTGGTGTGAAGCCTCCTGAGCAATAAATAAGACCAACCATAGGCTTTTGTTTGAGTTTCGAAGCCGTTTGGGGTCCTATCACCTGCAGACTTGCTTTTTGTCGCGATGAAGATGTCGCGGTTTGATGTGTGGTCAACCGATGTCCGATTGACTTGAAATTTGACAGGGAACCTATTGGAGTCATTTTAAGATGATCCATAGGTTCTGTCTTGGAAACCATGGTCCCGGAGAGCTTTTGTCGCCGAGAGCTCCTTTTCGGCTGTCGGAGAAGCGAAGTTAGGCCAAATGATTTTGAAATGGCCCGAAACTTCTTGTGTACTCCTCTTTTGGCTGTCTGGAAGAATCTTGCAGTTTTTGTTTGATTCTGACAAGATTTATTTTTGGAAGCAGCATTGCCTATTTATGGCAGGTTGCGACTTCATGTAGCTCTTTGGATCTTGAAAAGGCAAAGTGACATTTTTGGTGTCAACAAAGACCTTAACTTTTAAGTTAGAGGAGACCCAGGCAGGGGTATTGTTTCAGGGAGAGAGGAGTAGTTCTGGTGCAGGGTTTATTTCAGCGTTGAAGGCTGATAGACTTCTAAAAAGTGGTTGTGAGGGTTATTTGGCGTTTATCACAGAGGATAAACGGTCCCAAGGGGTGGAGGAGATCCCAATTATTTGTGAATTTCCGGATGTTTTTCGGAGGAGATCCAGGATTGCCACCCATTAGAGAGATAGATTTCACTATTGAGTTATTACCGGGACCGCTCCGATATCCATCGCACCTTACAAAATGGCTCCGACAGAATTGGGAGAGTTAAAGATGCAATTGCAAGAACTTTTGGACAAAGGTTTTGTGAGACCTAGTGTGTCACCGTGGGGAGCACCAGTTTTGTTTGTGAAGAAGAAAGACGGTTCTATGAGAATGTGTATTGACTATAGGAGATTGAACCAAGTGACCATCAAAAACAAGTATCCATTGCCAAGGATAGATGAATTGTTTGATCAGTTGCAAGGAGCTGCTTACTTTTCGAAGATTGGTTTGAGGTCAGGCTACCATCAGTTGAGAGTTAGAGATTCAGACGTACCAAAAACAGCCTTTCAGACAAGATATGGACACTATGAGTTTCTAGCGATGCCATTTGGTTTGACTAATGCACCGGCAGTTTTCATGGCATTGATGAACAAGATATTTGCAGAATATTTGGATCAGTTTACAGTGGTGTTTATTGATGATATTTTAGTGTATTCTAAGACCAAAGAAGAGCATGAGGAACATTTGAGGATAGCACTCCAGCTTTTGAGGGAGAACCAGTTGTTTGCAAAACTTAGTAAGTGTGAATTTTGGTTGGACCAAGTCACATTTTTGGGTCATATCATCTCCAAGGAAGGATTATCAGTGGACCCGTCCAAGATTGAGGCAGTTACGAATTGGGACAGACCAAAAAGTGCATCAGAGATCAGGAGTTTTCTTGGATTGGCAGGGTATTACCGGAGGTTTGTGCAAGGATTTTCATCGATTGCGTCACCTTTGACGAAGTTGACAAGGAAGAATGCACCATATGTTTGGACGGACAAGTGTGAAGCTAGTTTCTAAGAGCTGAAGAAGAGATTGACTACAGCTCCAGTCCTTACTTTGCCATCTGGGAGCGGCGGTTTCACCATTTTTACCGATGCTTCCAATATTGGACTTGGATGCGTGTTAATGCAAGATGGGAAGGTAGTTGCATATGGATCCCGGCAGTTGAAAGATCATGAGAAGAACTATGCGACACATGATCTAGAGTTGGCAGCAGTTGTTTTAGCTTTGAAGATGTGGAGACACTATCTCTATGGAGAGAAGTTTGAGGTTCACTCCGATCACCGTAGTCTACAATACTTGTTTTCTCAGAAGGAGTTGAACATTAGACAGAGAAGATGGATGGAATATATCAAAGCCTACGATTTTCCTATCAAGTATCACCCGGGGAAAGCGAATGTAGTTGCAGATGCCTTGAGCAGAAAGTCAGTGAGCATGGCGAGTCTTCGAGGGACTTATGTAGTACAACAGTTAGAAGAGTTGGGAGTAGATTTTCAGCCACTAAGAGAGGGTGTCATGGTGGCAAATATGTCAGTGTCAGAGCCTTCTTTCATTTAGAAGATCAAAGAGAATCAGTTGCAAGACCCAGAGTTGGCTAAGATTTTTGAGCATTTAGCAGATCGTCCGGATTTTCGTGTTGTAGATGGAGTTTTGTACTATCGAGACCGTTTATGTGTGCCTAACTTGGAGGACTTGAGAAATGATATCATGACAGAGGCTCACAATACCAAGTATTCCATATATTCGGGCAGTACGAAGATGTACCAGAACTTGAAGGGCAGATTTTGGTGGAATAACATGAAGAGAGAGATAACAGCTTTCGTCTCTCGTTGTATGACATGCCAATTGATCAAGGTAGAACATCAGAAGCCTCCAGGGTTATTACGGCCATTAGAGATTCCGGAATGGAAATGGGAGCACATTACCATGGACTTCATATCGGGTTTACCAAAGACTAGTAAGGGCAACGATGCTATTTGGGTCATAGTGGACCGTCTCACCAAGTCAGCTCATTTCCTACCCATGAAGACTGGGAAGAAGATGCATATGTTACCTTTGGCACAGTTGTTTGTCACAGAGATCGTCAGTCGTCATGGACAACCAGTTTCCATCACGTCAGATAGAGATAGCAGATTTGTCTCGAGATTTTGGAAGACATTGCATGAGTCTATGGGTACGAAGTTACAGTTCAGTACAGCCTATCACCCACAGACCGATGGTCAGTCAGAGAGGACAATTCAGACACTTGAGGATATGCTCAGAGCTTGCGTGTTAGATTTCAAGACTCAGTGGGACGAAGCATTACCGTTGTGTGAATTCGCTTACAACAATAGTTTCCACTCGAGTATTGGTATGGCGCCTTTTGAGGCTTTGTATGGCAGAAGGTGTAGGACACCTGTTTGTTGGGAAGAAGTTGGTACTCGCAGTTTCCATGGACCGACCATTGTTAGTGAGACAAGTGACAAGGTCAAGTTGATCCAAGAACGTCTGAAAGTGGCTCAGAGTAGACAGAAGAGTTATGCAGACTCTCAGAGAAGGGACTTATAGTTCAAAGAAGGAGATAAGGTTTTCTTGAAAGTGTCACCTACTCGTGGAACTTTGAGGTTTGGACAGAAGGGCAAATTGTCTAGGAGGTACATTGGACCGTATGACATTGTGAGTATGATTGGTGATGTGGCTTACAGATTAGCCTTATCACCTGAGCTTTCCGGGGTACACAATGTTTTCCATGTGTCTATGTTGAAGAAGTACGTTCCCGATAGACTACACATACTCCGTTATGAGCCATTAGAAATCCGAGAAGATGCGACTTATGTTGAGAAGCCTAAACAGATCATTGACACCAAGGAACAAGAATTGAGAACTCGGGCTATTTAGTGGGTCAACGTTCTTTGGGAGAATCATGGACCGGAAGAAGCAACATGGGAATTATGGGATCAAGTTCAGAAGAAGTACCCACATCTCCTACCGGAGGTGATTTTTAATTTCCATTTGGAGGACCAAATGTCCTAAGGGGAGGAGGATGTAAGACCCCGACCCGAGAGACCTCGATTAGAGTTAATTAAGTTGTGTTTTAGTTCTAAGTGTGTTTAATGGTTTTTGGATTAGTTGGGTATTAGAATAGCTTTTATAATAGCTTTGGGGAATTTGGAAATCCTTTTTACTTGTGGGACCCTTTGGGGGTTCTTGTTACGAATTGTGTGAGATTGGGGGTTTACCGATGATTTCCAAAAATTGTGTTTTAGCCCCATTGGACTTATCTTGTTAATCCCTACAACTTTCATGCTGACATCGTTTCCATTCGAGGACCCTAAACCCGACTTTTCACAAATTGAGGGCAAAATGGTCTTTTCATCCAAAATCAGGACACCAATTTCGATGTCACCAAAATGTGCAAAATATATACTTTTTGGAAACTAGAAATTTCGCCGATCAACTTTGTCTTCTTCGTCGAATTCATTTGAGGCCCCGAAAGCCATGTTTTAGCTCGAGAAGTCTTTTAAGTTGTGGGCCCCATCCCCACTTGCTATATATAGAAAGCTTCTTCTTCATTTTCCCATTTCTGGCAAAAACCCTAGAGGAGAAGAGAAATCCCAGCCCTAAGGGTTTTTCCTTGCCTTTTTCTTGCTTCCTTTCCCATAAACCACCACCAGAACCTGGCTAAATCAAGAGATGGACCTTGCAATCTTCTTCCTCACTTCAAGAGCTCTCTATTGGTACCATTTATGAAGACATGCATCACCATTAGAGCTTCTTGTGAGCTCTCTCTACTTATTTGAACCACTTCTAGGTAAGTGATCCTTCCAAGATTTTAGAATCTTGTTTGTTTAGCCCTAGGGAAGCTCCATTTCGTTTATTGGAAGACTTCGTTTTGTTTTACTTGGATTTTGATATTCTAGGGTTTGCATTTGAGGGTTTTGTGTAGATTTGGTATCTTGGCTTGGAGAGGTGTTGAAGCTTAATTTTCTTAGCATTTGGACCTTAGGCAAGTGGATGAATGGATTGATTTCATAACTACATGTTTATAAAGATTTGAACTCTTATTCACTGCTTTCACCTAACTTATCTTATGAATTTTTATGGTTTTGGAAACATGCATAATGATAGGTTATTAATAGTTCTCTTGGAAAACATGTGTTTTATTGTCTTGCTTTTAGATCATTTATGATCATTTATGGATTTTCATTTATGGAGATGTCTTGCATTGAATGAGGTGGAAGTGATGGAGAAATGAATGATTTATTGGAGTGGTTGTTAGAGGAGTTGATGATGAATTGAAAGGGGTTGAAAGGAGGGTTTGAGACCCTTAATTGTATGTATAAAAGGATGTCCAAAGGAGGATGAAAGGAGGAGAAAAGGAAGGGATGAACTGTACCCAGAAAGACAGTTTCTGGACAGTTCGCTCGAGCGACCGTGACACATCGCTCGAGCGAACCCGTCACAGAACCTCATTGGCTCGAGCCAACCCTTTGATCGCTCGAACCAACCTGACCCGAGCGGGTCCGTTCAAGCGAACCTTCAGTCCGCTCGAGCGAACCCCAGACAGAGAGCTGTTCGCCCGAGCGAACCTCCCAGTTCGCTCGAGCGAACTGCCTGTCTGTCATGGGTCAATGCCTAAGGGTTTGAAACTTTATTTTTAGGCTTGGGGAGGTATCGTATGGAGCCCTAATGCCATGTAAGGACTTGTAAGGCGTTATATGAAGTCCGGAAGAAGGAGAAACCTCATCATGGAGATTACATGAGGTTTTCTAGTTTGACCAATGTGTATAAGGACCCGAAATGTCCCTAACTCTTAAAGAGTACCAAAATTTTATCATGATCGACATACGGGACCCTATTCACACTGATTCAGTTCTAGGAACCCCATTGTTAGCCTGTAAAGGTATGGGAAAATATTTGTATTCGGTTTTCAACCAAACTCCTATTTTGGGATTTCAAACCACATGATATGACTAGACTGTTCCAAGAGTATTAGAAGAGATGTGCTTAGCTTTTGCTAACCTGTATATGTCAACTTGAGATGAACGTGTATTTTGTGCCTCTTGGCACCCCGTTTCTTACTACGCATATGATTTGATTTATCGTATTTGACCTATGAGTCGGCACCACTGAGCTTGGATGACCTTGTCGGTTTGATCCACTGACTTGGGGTTCCTTCCCCTCCTGATAGTCAGCTGCAGTCTGGAATGTGCAGAGTTTTTTTACCCGGTTCGCTACCGTGGTCCCGCAGAGTATATATATATGTATATTATAGTATTTATCAGTGTCCCTCCTCACCTTGTGTGACTGAGGTCAATGATCCTGTAAGGGTATGCGCTCTCTTCACTTCGGTGAGAGAGGATGTAGCTTTGTGTGGTTGCCATCTTGACAGTTCCTTATCCTTGGTACCTCTACTGTTTTATATCGTTCATGTTGCTATTTAACAAATGATGCATTATCTTTTATGAAATTCATTATTTATACACAGGTTTTCTAAACTCTTGCATAGCATCATTGTTTTATTATTATTATATCTTTTCACCCACCTGCCAGACCGTCGTGTCTGATCCATTTATTTTGATGCTCAGGTCCCGAGCTTATTGCCATTGAGGAGGAGCCTGAGGAAGCAGTCGGTGAACCGCAGCGTGTGATTGAGTGGCAAGCCGACGATGTCATGTAGACATTCGGCCTTGCCTTGAGAACGACACATTCTGGGGAACTTGTGATAACTTTATTTTGGGTTTCATTTGGTTGTATGGTCTTTGTTGACCGTTACTTTGGGGCATTAATCAACTGATCTTTTGTAAATATACTTAACTTTACTTTTGGGGAAATATGCTTATGATCGTTGCTCATTCTGATATCTTGTAATGTTAATCATAGGTCAATCTCGTTTATGGGATGGAATAACATTATTATGATTTGCTACACGCTTCCGCAATTTTGAGAATGTGTTTGATATGGTATTATGTGAGATGATGTGCAAAGATAATCCTCACCGCGGAACCCTGTGGGAATCACGTGCATGGATAAATGTCTTTTAATTCCGTGTGGGGTTTAGCCAAAGAGATGCACGTGGCGCGGCATCACCTCACCGTCCCGATCCCGGACTTGGCTATTCCCCTAATCCCGGTCCGGGGGTCGCGACAGAAGTTGTCTCCATTGGAGTAAGAGCAGGCTGAACTTGCTGAGTGTCAGCTTGGCTTGACGATGTGTCATCTTCTGGCTCTGAATCCGAATCCATGTCTTGCATGATAGACACAAAAGAGACAACAAATTTGCCCTCAGACTTTTGCTTTGCCTTTTTCACTTTAGTTGTGATGACCCAAGGCTTTGAAGGTTTGAGGGAGATGATGAAGGGAGTTTGAATGCTCTCTTCGGATTTACCGGATGGTTTGTTTTCTTCCGGTGGTTATTGAAGAGTGTTGACACCAAAATTGTCACTTTGCCTCTTCAAGATCCAAAGAGCTACATGAAGTCGCAACCTGCCATAAATAGGCAATGCTTCTTCCAAAAAATCAAATCTTGTCAGAATCAAACAAAAACTGCAAGATCCTTCAAGACAGCCAAAAGAGGAGTACACAAGAAGTTTCGGGCCATTTCAAAATAATTTAGCCTAACTTCGCTTCTCCGACAGTTGAAAAGGAGCTCCCGGCGGCGAAAGCGTCGGAGACATCAAATCTTCGATCAGAGCCGATGGATGGTCTCAAAATACATCCAAAAGGCTCCACGTCGAGTTCCGAGTCAAACCGACAATGTTTGACCCTACATCAACCCTCGAACAGCTAAATCAAGCCTCTCGGCGGCGAGAACCACCGAGACCATCACTCATCAGATAGAGCACATGGACGGCTTCAAAATGCTTACAAAGGGCTACACGTCAAATTTCAGGTCATTTCGACAACATTTGACCATAGTTTGGCGCTCAGAAGCCAAATCAGGCCTCTCGGCGGCAAAGCTCCTCGGGACCATGGTTTCCAAGACAGAGCCTATGGATCATCTCAAAATGACTCCAATAGGTTTCCTGTCAAATTTCAAGTCAATCGGATATCGGTTGACCGCACATCAAACCGCGACATCTTCATCGCGACAAAAGCAAGTCTACTGGTGATAGGACCCCAAACGGCTTCAAAACTCAAACAGAAGCCTATGGTTGGTCTTATTTATTGTTCAGGAGGCTTCACCTAAAATTTCAGGTCATTCCGACATCGTTTGACCCAGTTTCAGCTTCTGACGGAAAATCAGCAGCTTTGCGCAATAAAGTCTTCGGCTTTCTCGGAAAATTGGAAACTTTGCAAAATAAAATGCAAGGATTCTCATCAGGTTTTCTACAGGGAAATCAAGCCAATAAATGATCAAAAATGTCAAGGAAAAATACAGAAGAAAAAGAATAAAAAAACAGCAAAAACGGACACAAAACGGGACAAAAGGGGAAAAAAACCCCAGGGTCGCAGACCCCTGCGACCCTGGGGCCCGGGATCGCCTGGTGGGCCCCGGAAACCACATTTTTCGCCGTTTTTTTTGCGACTCGAAGCGTCCGGCCTCTGGTATTTTCCAAAATTCATACTTTTGAGACACCAAATCCTCTGACATCCTTCAAAAATATGGGTTAATCATCAAGAGTATCGAAAACAACATTGATCGCCACCCGGTCAACCAAAAAAAGTGTGCTTTCTACCCGACCGATCGAGAAATCGACATGACAGATGGTACCGACCCGCTGTTGGCAACCAACACCTGAAGTTACATGGTCATCCGATGTCGATCTACATGAAGATCCATCGATGATCATCGCCAGAAGAATCCCAAAAGACGCGGCACGGCCCGCGTCTTTTCAACTGCTCGGCGACCACTTAATGCGATTAATTGACTAGCTTTATTACAGTCATTAATCCATTTCTTTGGATGGCCCAATCAGAAGCAAGCATCCGGGAGTTACAAGTCAAGAGATTCATGGCATTTAACCCATGAAACTCCTCCCATCATGGCGATTAAAGGCGATTAAATGCCCTCAATCTCCTCCGGCCAATCAGAAGCCAAGAAAAAGGAGTTACAAAATAAAGAATTCAATCTTGTAACTCCTCCCTTTATGTAGCTTTATGACAATTAAGGCTCATAAACCCTCCTAAATGGCTACCTAAAAGCCTATAAATAGGAGAGCTCTCCAAGAAGAAAAGAATCACAAACACACAGACAACAGACTGCAGAAAATCCGGAAACTCAGACAGAAAAAGGCATCAGAAATCTAAGAGAGAAAACTCTGCGGAAGTTCTACACCGACCACCGCTACAAGGTGACAAAAGTCCCTTGGGGGGTACCCCCCCCCCCCCCAAGGTCCTTGCCTTCTCCTTCTGCCTCCAAATGGCTTAGACGTGGCTTTTCAGCCCGTCTACTTGGCTTTTTATTGGACATAGGACCTCCTTTTGGTCTTTGTCCTCTAAAAACCTGAGGTTATAGCCAAGCCAAACGAATCAATAGCATCCTCTGTTCTCATCTGCATGGATGATGGCGAAGTCCACATATGGCTTGCGACCGTCAATCTGAACGGGTCCCCCAAAATCTCCTGAGAAGTTAGATCCTCCTTTTCTTGCTTTTCATTGTAGTTTGTATTTTTTTAAAAGAGACAAAAATCACAACTCTTGTCTTTCATTATTGATAAGGATTGTAAAACGGCTATAAACGCCAAAATCGGCTATAAATGCCAAAAAAATCGCCTTTCACGGCAAATCAAGAAAATGTCTCTTTTCTTAAATATATGTGCAATGGAAAACTTGAAAGAAGTTGATTTCCTTTTTACTTGCGAAAGTTGATCTCCGGATCAACACTTGCAATTCCAAGTAAAAATAGAAAATCTGGCACACCCACACAAAGAATATTGATGCACGCCCTTGCCCCCCTGTCACGAAAGGGTCGGACCCAACGGACTCCCACGTCCGCCGACCTCTGTAGGACCAGGCGCCAGGAGCGCTGTCCATCAAGCTGGCACACCCGATGGGACCCGTTCATTTGAGAACACGATGCTAGAAATGAAATATTTGCATATCATATCTATTGCTCTATGCTTATACTTCTTTTCTTGATTCTTTGGTTACTTGTTGATTGGTAGCCATGTTGGATTCCGCATCTAAAAAAAATGAGATGAGATTTTTTGGAAATTTCTAATTCTTTGAATTTAGTTCCACTTTTTCTCTTTTCAAAAAAAAAAAAACAAAAAATTAGATTTCTCAGTATGGATTCAAAATTGAGAAACCTTGATCCGTTCCTATCGTTCATCGCGCTTGCAGAAATGTTGAGCCTGTTCGACTAAGGTTTTGGGCCATCGTTTCTCTTCGATGAGTTCGTTAAAAATCAAAAAAATAAAAAAAAATATATATAAAAAAAAAAAAAAACAAAAAAAAATTAGATTTTTCATTTTGGATTCAAAATTGAGAAACCTTGATCCGTTCCTATCGTTCATCGCGCTTGCAGAAATGTTGAGCCTGTTCGACTAAGGTTTTGGGCCATCGTTTCTCTTCGATGAGTTCGTTAAAAATCAAAAAAATAAAAAATATATATATATATAAAATAAAAATAAAAAACAAAAAAAAATCAGATTTTTCATTTTGGATTTAAAATTGAGAAACCTTGATCCGTTCCTATCATTCATCGCGCTTGCAGAAATGTTGAACCTGTTCGACTAAGGTTTTGGGCCATCGTTTCTTTTCAGATCGGAATACCATCTGCTCTCTTTGATGAATCCAATCTTGACCTTTCAAAATAGAGAATCTCATCTCATGGATGCGGTCTCAAAACGTTTGTGTCTAGCGGTACTAGTACGCCCTTTCAGGATCTACTGTATTGCGACCGGCACATTTGTAACTCCAACTTTATATTCTTCTTACCTCGAGCAAGCTCTGCTTCTCGATAAGTCAAATTTAAGTTCACAATTGCTTCTAGCAGTCACTGGGACGCTCATTCTGGGCTTACCAAACCTGCGATCAGAACAATTGTACCCTCTATGGCGTTTTGCCTTCTTCATATTGCTTGGGTCATCTTCCTCGAGCAATTTGAAAAGACAAAACCATAGAACTTCCCATTTATGATCATTATATTCTTGTGATTACTAATGGATGTGGTCTTGTTTCAGAAATTTTTTCGAAAAAACTAACAATGGCAGCATCGCTTACCATTACTTTCGATGAGAACAAGCACCAAGTCATGCTTCAACAGAAGCAAACTACGCGCATCTACAAGCGCCCCATCAGCTGCCGAAGCGTCAACTCCCTCGGCAACTCTCTAAGCTCCGGGTCGACCTCGACTCCCCTACAGCTCAACAGCGAAGGCAGGCTAGGAAATATCTCCTCAAGCTCAAACGGCAAGAGAAGACCCAGCCAAAACAAGAGGTCAAAGAAAAGGCAGAGGCTTCCTCTACCGCTTCACTGGAGGCAACAAAAACATCCCTTCCAGAGACTTCAAAGGGGGTAAGAAAATTCACTCTCAGTGATTTCATACCACCTCAATTCAAAGAAGCCATGCAGGAGGCATCATACTCTTGCAATTCGGTAGTTGGATTCTCCATTGATGGTACGAGTCCAGCGATACCGATGATGGATTCGAATCCAACTACACAGATGAGTGGGAGGAGTCCCTTGAAACAGGAGAATACCTCTCCGATGAAGAATGGGTTCCTGAGTCTCATCTTATGCCAGTAATCTGGTATAACCCTCTACAACCACAAGGATCCTGGTCTGATGATGAAGAAGACCAAGAGGCTGTACAAGAAAATGCGGCTGACCCAGCACTGATGGACCGCGCTCCCGATGCCCGGGTTCCTACCGAGGTCGGCGGACGTGGGAGTCCGTTTGGTTCCGACCCTTTCGTAACCGGGGGGCAAAAGGGGCGTGCATCAACATTTCTTTTTTTGTGGGTGTGCCAGATTTTCTATTTTTACTTGGAATTGCAAGTGGTGATCCGGAGATCAACCTTCGCAAGTAAAAAGGAAATCAACTTCTTTCAAGTTTTCCATTGCACATATATTTAAGAAAAGAGACATTTTCTTGATTTGCCGTGAAAGGTGATTTTTTTGGCATTTATAGCCGATTTTGGCGTTTATAGCCGATTTTTGGCGTTTATAGCCGATTTTGGCATCTATAGCCGATTTACAATCCTTATCAACAATGAAAGACAAGAATTGTGATTTTTGTCTCTTTTAAAAAAAATACAAACTACAATGAAAAGCAAGAAAAGGAGGATCTAACTTCTCAGGAGATTGTGGGGGACTCGTTTAGATTGACGGTCGCAAGCCATATGTGGGCTTCGCCATCATCCATGCAGATGAGAACAGAGGATGCTATTGATTCGCTTGGCTCGGCTATAACCTCGGGTTTTTAGAGGACAAAGACCAAAGGAAGGTCCTATGTCCAATAAAAAGCCGAGTAGACGGGCTGAAAAGCCATATCTAAGCCATTGGAGGCAGGAGGAGAAGGCAAGGACCTTGGGGGGGGGGGGTACCCCCCAAGGGACTTTTGTCACCTTGTTGCGGTGGCCGGTGTAGAATTTCCGCAGAGTTTTCTCTCTTTTTCCTTTCTCTGGATTTCTGTCTGCTGTCTGTTGATGTTGTGTGTCTGTTCTTCTTGGAGAGCCCTCCTATTTATAGGCTTTTAGGTAGCCTTTTAGGAGGGTTTATGGGCTTTTATTGTCATTAAGCCGCATAATGGGAGGAGTTACAAAATTGAATTATTTAATTTGTAACTCCTTTTTCTTGGCTTCTGATTGGCCGGAGGAGATTGAGGGCATTTAATCGCCTTTAATCGCCATGATGGGAGGAGTTTCATGGGTTAAATGCCATGAATCTCTTGACTTGTAACTCCCGAATGCTTGCTTCTGATTGGGCCATCCAAAGAAATGGATTAATGACTGTAATAAAGCTAGTCAATTAATCGCATTAAGTGGTCGTCGAGCAGCTGAAGAGTCGCGGGCCGTGCCACGTCTTTTGAGATTCTTCTGTTGATGATCATCGATGGATCTTCATGTAGATCGACATCAGATGATCATGTAATTTCAGGTGTTTGTTGCCAACAGCGGGTCGGTGCCATCTGTCCTGTCGATTTCTCGATCGGTCGGGTAGAAAGCACACTTTTTTTGGTTGACCGGGTGGCGATCAATATTGTTTTCGATACTCTTGATGATTTACCCGTGTTTTGGACGGATGTCAGAGGACTTGGTGTCTCAAAAGCATGAATTTTGGAAAGTACCAGAGGCTGAGCTCCTCGAATCGCGAAAAAACGGCGAAAACCTGGGTTTCCGGGGCTTTCCCGGCGACCCCGGGTTCCAAGGTCGCCGGCGACCCTGGCCCAGGGTCGCAGGGGTCTGCGACCCTGGGGGGTTTTCCCCCTTTCGTGTCCCGTTTTGCGTCCGTTTTTGCTGTTTTTCGATTCTTTTTTCTTCTGTACTTTTCCTTGACATTTTGACCATTTATTGGCCTAATTTCTTTGTAGGAAACCTGATGAGAATCCTTGCATTTTATTTTGCAAAGTTTCCAATTTCCTGAGAAAGCCGAAGACTTTGTCGCGCAGAGCTGCCGATTTTCCGTCAGAAGCTGAAACTGGGCCAAACGATGTCGGAATGACCTGAAATTTGGTGTGAAGCCTCCTGAGCAATAAATAAGACCAACCATAGGCTTTTGTTTGAGTTTCGAAGCCGTTTGGGGTCCTATCACCTGTAGACTTGCTTTTTGTCGCGATGAAGATGTCGCGGTTTGATGTGCGGTCAATCGATGTCCGATTGACTTGAAATTTGACAGGGAACCTATTGGAGTCATTTTAAGATGATCCATAGGCTCTGTCTTGGAAACCATGGTCCCGGAGAGCTTTGCCGCCGAGAGGCTTGATTTGGCTGTCGGAGAAGCGAAGTTAGGCCAAATGATTTTGAAATGGCCTGAAACTTCTTGTGTACTCCTCTTTTGGCTGTCTGGAAGAATCTTGCAGTTTTTGTTTGATTCTGACAAGATTTGATTTTTGGAAGCAGCATTGCCTATTTATGGCAGGTTGCGACTTCATGTAGCTCTTTGGATCTTGAAAAGGCAAAGTGACATTTTTGGTGTCAACAAATGCCCCCTCGAGGTACAGCGGCGAGTTGCTTAACTTTTGTAGTCGATGTGCCTCGAAGAGATTTTTTGAAGGAGAGCCTGTGACTTGACCAAGAGTCTTTGAGCAATCTTTTTTTTTGGTATTTGTAGCCTTTTGAGCTTCCAGGGGAATTTTATGGTAGTGAAAGGGATCACGTACCATCTCGAGGCAAAGTTTTGAAGATGACATCAGGGATGTGGATTTGGGTTTTGACCTTGTGACCTAACAGGCTATATGTGGCAGGTTAGGGGGTCGGGTTTGGTTTTGATCGTGTGACCCAACAAGCTGTATGTGGAATGTTGGGGGATCAATTTTGGTTTTGATCTTGTGACCTAACAGGCTGTATGTGGCAAGTTAGGGGATCAGGTTTTGGTTTTTGGTTTTGGTCTTGTGACCTAACAGGCTGTATGTGGCAAGTTCGGGGACCAGGATTTGGTTTGATGGAATGTCAATTTCAAGAATTTGGCTCAATTTGGTAGATGAGGCTGGATGGTTTGATTTTTGGAAGCTCATGGGGCTTGGAATTTTCTTTTGTATGGTCCAATCAACTCAAAAGAGGCATGGAACCATTTTTGTATGCTCTTGGTAAGAGGGATTTCTCTTTGACTAAAAGCCCAAAAAAATTTTCTTTTTCTTCTTTTTTTTTTTTTTTTTTGTGTGTGCCTAGGTGGTCAAACCTGGCTCATATGGGCTAACCCATGGGACCTTAAGCTTTTGAAATAGCTTAGATCTCATATGGTGTCATTTTTGTAAAGAATATCCAAAAATATCTCATTTGGATAGAGAATATCCAAGAATATCTTTACTTGGAGAGAATCTCTCATGATCCCTTTATTTTTGGGATAGAATATCTCAAGATATCTTTCTTTTGGGAAAGAATCCGTCATAGATTTCTTTTTGGGAGAAAATCCTTCAAGATATCTTTCTTTTGGGAAAGAATCTTTCTAATCTCTTTCTTTTGGTAAGGTTACTAATTAGTAACACTTACCTCTTTCTTCTTTCCTTCTTTGGTTTGCTCTCCTCTATAAAAGCAAGGAGAAGGTTGGATCTCTTGCTCTTATTACTTTCTTTTGCAATAATCTCAAGAGGGCTTCAAGACCAAGAGTCCTTCTTCTTCAAGATCTTCAAGAGTTTTTCTTCTTCTTCTCCATCAATGGCTTCAAGTAAGTTCTCCTTTTTTTTTTTTTCAAGAAAACTCCATTGTAGGAAAAATAAAGTTCTTTCTTTTTTTTTTTTTTTTGTTTCTTTCTTTTCTTTTCTTCTTTTTTTTTTCTTTTCCACGTGTTTGCTTCCCTCTTTTTTTTTTTTTTACACGGTTTTTTTTTTGCTTTCTTTTCTTTTCTTTTTTTTCATGTTTTTTTTTTTTTTTTTTTGTGGGCCGTACGGACAGATCCGTACGGATCTGGCCGTACGGCCACGTGGCCTGTGGGCCACGGCCTGTGGGCCAGCCCTCATTTTTTTTTTCTTTCCCTCCCCTTTTTTTTTTTTTGAGAGAGTTTCTTTTCTTTCTTTTTTTGTTTTTGCTCATCATGATAATGCATTTTTTTTTTTTTGCAAACCTAGATGTTCATGCATGCCTTTAATTTGTAAATTAAATTTGTAGCATGATGTGATAGCATACCTGAAAGTTTTCGCAAATTTGGGAATTTGGAGCTCGCAGTGATGTTGAGCCCTTCCTGATTTTGCGGAGACTTTTAGGTTTCGAAAGTTTGGAGTTTCGGAGCTCGCAGCGATGTTGAGCCCATCTTCAAGCTTTCTATTTCTTTCGGGATAGTTCCTTTTCTTCGGAATTGCCCCGTCATCATGTCAAAATTTCGCCAGATTTTTTTTAGCGAGATTCTGTCATTTTGATGTTTGATCTTTTTCTTTTCCATCCTTTTCAGGTGGTTCCTCCAGAGCGAACAAGGGTAAAGAGCCTGCTACAAGCGTACCTCGTCGATCTTCTAGATCTTCTAATCCGGCCGTTCAGCAGGCTTTTGAGAAGGTCCAGTATGTTGAGAGAAATCTGGAAGAGTGCGACTCCCTCAACAGAGATGAGATGAGGCAGCGACTGATCACTCTCAAGGGAGAGGAATTCTATAAGATCATGGTAAGCAGTCGTCCATGGGTGATGGAAGATCAGAGCGTTTTGCCCAAGCCTACCTTCTTCTTTGGTGATGCAGTCCCTGATGACATGACATACCAGAGGAGATGTTTTCAGTTTTCTTTCACAGCAGATGGTGAGAAGAAGACTGTTGCTACCCGGTCGACGTTTGATCGCACCGTCTCGATTCTGAGCCTTGCCCCCACGTGCCCTAAGAGGGAAGATCCTCCAAGCTGGGTGAGAAGGACAAATGTAATCAAGACCGGGGTTTTTGTTGGCAGGTTCTCCTGGATATATGGAGAGGTCGCCTGTTGATGCCATTCCAGCGGCTACCAGGGCTCTGATTATCCGTCGGTCGATTTGAGACCGGTGGGCCTTGGTATTTTCAGTGGTGACGGCAGCAATTGGATCAAGCCTTTCCGACTTTGAGGTCGTTTCAATGCTGACTCTGAGTGGAAGTCGTGGACTGATCGCGTCCTGCTGATTGGTTGCGCCGTTTTGAAGGAAGCCGGGATTTTTGATGCGGTCCGCGCCTTTAGGGAGACCGTGATCTTTTCCGACGAGGCCTTCATGGCTATGCTGGAGTCGTTCCTCCCTCAAACCAATACCTTCGTTGTGACGAATGGTGAGATTGGTTTTTCTTTGAAGGAGCTGAGCGCCATTACTGGATTGCCCATCCTCGGCAAACTCTATGAGGAGTTTATGCCGATTGACAGCGTCCTCGAGGGGCAGTCTGAGGAGTTCAGGCTTCTATACTTTCAGCTTGTCGCCTTCTATGATTTTTTGAAGGAGAAGGAGGGTTTGAAAGTTAGATCCAGCAGTTGGAAGAGTTTTAGCTCTTCATTCCCCAACTTTTTTGATAGCAGGGAGTCTTCTGACAGCGTGACCCAGGAAGCCGGAGCTCAGGATCCAAGTTCAAAGAAAATCTTGGCCATGCAAGAAGAGTTGAGAGATTTCTGTGCTAGTACAAACGCCATATGTCCTGACATTGCACTGCGGAGAGATCTCGCTGTTTACCTCACTTATTGGCTTGGTGAGGCTGTTTTTGCTGGAGGAGATGGAACGCACATCAGGCCGCATTGTATTTTCCCGGCTTGTCAGATGGCGTTTGGAGAGCAGCTTGCTTTGGTGCCAGCTCTTTACTCCTACCTGTGTACCGAACTGCAGGCTGCTGCTTTTCTGGTTCGGCTTGGGCTTCCCATGAATAGGGTATTTTCAGCCCATATCTTTTATTCGTGGTATGTATACCACTGTCCTGGCTTCCATCGGCTGGGTGCTGCTCAGGATGATGATCCTCTGATGATTCGACTGGCTAAGGGCAAAGCCGTGTCCGAATCACTTTTGTTTGCCCGCATGAGGATCCGACGGTTCAGGGACGTCGAGATGGGGCAATCTTCAGTAAAGCTTTCTCCGGAGTTGCGGAAGAAGGCTTTTGATTTTGGTGCCTCCCGAGATTCTACCAGGGCGGGGTCGGGAAGGCATTATTCCTTGACAAATGCAGAGAGAGAGTGGCTTTTCAGCATACGTGTCGGCACGATGGTGTACCGTAGACATCTTTTCGTCGACATCCAGCCGTATGTACCCTCTCGCTTTGCTTTGCAGCTGGGCTTTTCTCAAGGCGTTGTTGGAGCGCCTTCAAGCATGGTGAAGCGCTTTGGAGGCTTACAGGACGGGAGAAATGCATGGGCTTTCTATAGTGCTGAAGACACTACAGCCATGATTTCTTATCCTGTGTTGTTGACTTCCCGTACTGCCGGCTTTGCGAAGTGGTTCGCGGAGAGCTTTTCGGCATATCGGGGGCTTTCCAAGAAGGAGCTTGATGTGAAGCTGGCATCTGGAAAGGGCCTTGGAAAGTCGGATGGCATCCGGCGAGAGGAAGTTTGGGCCTTCCTTTCTGGAGAGAAGCACAAGATAGGCTTTCTCGGTGACCAGGGCGTCATTGGTTCTGAAGCTGTTCGAGAGATACCTGATGAGGCTTTGGAGCAGCTAGAACAGGAGGAAGCCGAACTTGGCGCTTGGATGCAAGCGGCACAGAGGCAAGCTTCCGTGGAGTCTACTGGCAAGAGCAGACCATCTAGTGAGGAGTCGAGTGGCAAACCTGACTCTGACAGCGGGGCAGGTTCCTCTAAGAAGCGAGCCCGCAGAGGTAAGAGGAGGAGGAGTCATCATCGCAGCAAGGGGCAGCATGAGGATTCTCCTGACTTGGAAGTTCCTCTTACTATCAATGAGGATGTGCCAGTGGATGCTGACGAGCCTCCAGAGAAGAGAAGCCGAGAAGAAGAGACCGTCGGTGAAGGTATGATTCTTCCTTTTTCTCTTTCCATTTCTTTTCATGGGATTTTTTTTCCATGTTATGATTTGCTTCTTGTTTCTGCTTTTCTTTTTTTTTTTTAGCAGAGGAAGACTTGGTGATGCCTGAGGTCCCAACCGATGAGGTGGTGATGGATCCTGTCGAGGCACCTGAAGAAGAACCGAGGGACTCTGGAGTAAATCCAGAATCTCCAATTGGTACGACTTCTTTTGCTCTCTTTTTTTTTTTTGAGTTTGTGACTTGGCTTGCTAACACATTTTTTTTTTGTTGTCAGCTGACTTGCCACAGGGTTCTGATGACTTTGAACCATCGATCGACGCAAATGTTGATGATGCTTTCGATGAGTTCATGGAGGAAGAAAGTGTTCCGCCAGTCGTCGAAGAAGGTATTTTGTAGTTATAACTCTGATAATGATTTTCAAACAGGGTCATATTCATACCTTTTTGTGTTTCCTTTGCAGGTTTTGAAGTGGCAGAGGAGGATCCGTCGCTTCCAGAGCAAGAGATGCCAGAGGTTGATCCAGAGGTAGAGATTCCTGGGACCAGCTCTGACAATATTGAGGAGATTCCTCGCGCTGAGATCCCTTCCCGAGCAGGAGTAGATTCAGCTGGAAAGAGTTCTTTTGTTACTCTTTCAACAGATGATGATATGAGTAGCCGACCAACGGAGTTGGGCGAATCCTCAGCTGGGCCATCTCTTCTTTTTGCGAAGAAGGTGGTGATGCGAGTTCTGAGCTCTTGGATTGAGACTCTCTTTTCTGGGCACTTGGAAGCCGGATTTGGCATGATCCAGCATGTGCAGGAGATTCTCAGTGATGCTGAAGAGGCTGGTCTGGATGTCACAGGTGCCAGGGCGATCGTTGATAGGATCATTGCACTGGGTGACAAGTGGTTTGAGACCGTGAGTTTGGCTGATGACCAGTTCTTCAAGGAGATGTTCCTGGACCCTGCTGATAAGGCTAAGTCTGACCTGGATGAGGCTACAGAAAGCAAGAAGCAGGCAGTCCGAAAGAGGAACTTAGAAGAGATAGCCATCATCAGGCTGACACATGACCTTAACATCCTTGACAGGGAGGTCGATGAGGCCAGGAAACGTCTTGAGCATTTGCAGGCACAAGTCGCTGCCAAGTGGACTGCCATAATAGAGGCTCGCGACAGGGAGAGTGCCCTGATTCACCAGGTTGCAGATGCCGAACGGGTTCTCAAAAGGAAGTCTGATGAGGAGGAACAATGGCAAACTGCTCGAGGTAAGCTTCCTGGTGTGAGAGAAGGGGTACAGCCCACTCCAGCATCTCATGGCAGGTTCCTGAAGAAGCGTGCCTTGGAATCCTTGACGGCTGAGGCTAAAAGTTTGCTTGGGGAGCTGAACTCTTGGCTGGAGACCATTTTTGATTGAGCTCCTGTATATATATTTTTTTTTTACAGAAACCATCCTTCTCTCTTTTCTTTTTTTTTTGGTACCACTTGTATTTTTTTTGGTACTTATTTTTTGTAGTGCTTGTGAACACTTTCTCTCTCTTTTTTTTTGGTACCACATGTATTTTTTTGGTACTCTTTTCTCTTTTTTTTTTGTTATCCCTACGCTCACTTGAATCTTTTTGTGATAAAAGTAATTGCTAAATGGGATGCTCTTCTTTTTTTTGTTATCCCTACGCTCACTTGAATCTTTTTGTGATAAAAGTAATTGCTAAATGGGATTTGATCAAAAGGTTGTCATTTTGTGAAAAATCTTTTGTCAAGTGATTGTTTTGGCATGAAAGCCAGGTTTTTTGTTTGTGGCATGGAAGCCAATTTTGGCATGAGAGCCAGCTTTTCTTGTGGCATTGATAGCCGAGTTTTTTTTTTGTGGCATCTATAGCCAATTTTGGTGGCATTGATAGCCGGTTTGTTTTGTGGCATCTATAGCCGGTTTTTGGTGGCATTGATAGCCTGTTTTGTTTTGGTGGCATTGATAGCCATTTTTTTTTTTTTGAAATCCAAGTTTTTTTGTTTGTGGCATTGATAGCCGGTTTTGTTTTGGTGGCATTGATAGCCGGTTTGTGGCATTTATAGCCTGTTTTGATGGCATTTATAGCCGGTTTGTGGCATTTATAGCCTGTTTGTGGCATTTATAGCCGGTTTGGTTTTAAAAAAAATGCAAGTATCGACTAAAAGTCGCCTCCCTGCTGAATGTTCTTGCAAGTATCGATGGAATGTCGCATCCTTGCTCATTCGGTTGCGAGTATCGATGGAATGTCGCATCCTCGCGGATTTGGGTGCAAGTATCGATGGAATGTCGCATCCTTGCTTTTCAAAATTTTGGTTTTGCGGGTACTGACTTGATGTCGTTTCCCCACGATTTTTGAAATTTGTGGTTTTCTCGAACCTTTGGGTTATGGATATCAACTGAAATGTTGCGTCTCCACAGTTTTTTTAGGTTTTTTTCGAACCTTTGAAATTTGGGTTGTGGATATCAACTGAAATGTTGCGTCTCCACAGTTTTGGATTTTGCAAGTATCGACGAAATGTCGCTTCCCTGCGATTTTGGAAGTGTCGAACGTGGTTCGCTTGCTTCCGATTTGTGCGAGTATCGACTAAGCGTCGCTTCCTCGCGGTTTTTGAAAAACCATTTTTTTTTTGTTTAAAGACACGAGGGTCATAAATTTTGACCTAAAACCATTTTGGCGGTAAAAGGCAGGGTGGACTAGGGTGGAAATGCCCTGAATCCGGATTTTGTTTCAAACCATGAATTTTGGGTTCAAGGGTTGAAAATTTTGGACAAGTTAGGGAAAGGTTCCTAAACTTGGATATATATTTTTTTTTGAACAATGAAACGATGAAAGTAAGCATTGTTTTAGATTTCTAGAAATTTCAATATTTGACATGAAAATTCTAAAAAAGGGTGGGTTTAGCGAGCGTGTACCTGGAAACCGGTTTTGGCCGTACAGGCATTGCTCTTACCCAGTTGGGTAAGTCTTCAAGGGTAGTACCGCTTTAAGAACTTGCCATTGATGGGCAGCATACATCTGTCACCTTCCATGTTTAGGAGTGCGTATGCGCCATTGGAGAAAACTTTGTCGATGACGTAGGGTCCCTCCCATTTCGGCTCAAATTTGCCTTTGGATTTGTGAGCGAAGACCATTGGTCTTTTTACCGCAAGAACCAAGTCATTCTTTTTGTAGGCGCGTTGCCTGACCTTTTTATCGAAAGATCCTGCCATACGTGCTTGGTAAAGTTCAATGCTTTGTTGAGCTTCGAGCCGTCTCTCATCGAGATTGTCCAGCTCATGGAGCCGCAATTTGACATTGCTTTCTTGAGTCATGTCATTTTGCAAGGATACCCTCAAGGAAGGAATTTGTACTTCCAAGGGCACGACAGCTTCGCATCCATAGACCAAGGAGAATGGTGTGCTATGGGTTGGTCCTCGAACGGTGGTTCGATAGGCCCACAAAGCTTCAGACATTTTGTCGCTCCAGTCTCTTTTGTGATTAGAGACCATTTTTTTGAGGATTTTGCAGAGTGTCTTGTTGAAAGCTTCTGCTAACCCGTTTGCTGCCGGATTGTATGGAGTCGAAGGACAGCTTTGGATTTTGTATTTGTCGCAGAACCTGTAGAATCGATGATCCCGGAACTGTGGTCCGTTATCATGGACGAATCTTTTGGGTATGCCGAAACGACAAATGATGTTGGTGCGTAGGAACTGAAGGACTGATGAGGTCTTCATTTCGTTAAACGCAAATGCTTCTGACCACTTGGAGAAGTAATCCGTAGCGGCGAAGATGAAGCGATGACCTTTGCTTGAAGGGGGAGAAATAGGACCTATGATGTCCATACCCCAGGCTTCGAAAGGCCATGAGATCGCTGTAGGATGCAGCCATTCTGGAGGCATGTGAATGTAATCTCCATGAACTTGGCATTGTTGGCAGCGCTTAGCAAATTGCATTGCGTCAGCTACCATGGTAGGCCAGTAATATCCTAACCTTTTTATCTGATCATAGAGCTTAGGTCCAGCCTGATGAGCTCCGCAAAGACCAGCATGAACTTCTTTGAGTGTTTCTTCAGCCTCTTGTTGTGACAAGCAGCGTAGAAGTACTCCGTTGAAGGATTTCCTGTAAAGGATTTTTGAAGGAATATCCAAATGGAAGCTTGGGGTTCGCCTTTGGATGCTTACCCGTTCTTTTGGATCTTCAGGTAGGATTCCGAACATAATGTAATCAATGAACGGATCCCTCCAGTCGCCAATTGAAGTTTGAAGGATTGAAATCCGACTTCCGACCACTTGGTGGCATTCAGCAACTGCTTGGTGTGTGTTAAGAGGAGGAAGGATTCTTCTTTCGCACACTGTGACTTGCATGTTTTCCCCTTCCTGGATTGCCATGGATGCGGCAAGTCCGGCTAGGGCATCTGCACGTATGTTTTCACCTCTACGAATGTGGGTGATGTGACAGATGTCAAACTTTTGCAGAAGTGATTGTGCCTTGTTGTAGTAGGGCAGCAAATCTGGCTTCCTGACTTCAAATTTCTGATTCATCTGGTTGACGATCAGTTGAGAGTCTCCAAAGACTTCCAGCATAGTGATACCGGATTCGATGGCGAGTTCCAATCCTAAGATCAGAGCTTGATATTCAGCTGCATTGTTTGTGCATGGTTCCAGTAGCGAGAAAGCGTGTGGAATCATGTATTTGTCGGGGCTAACAAAGAGGATGCCAACTCCCGAGATCAGCTGTCTTTTTTCATTTGTCCTGGTTGCACCGTCAAAGTACATGTCCCAGGAGGCACTTTGTGAGAAAGTCTCCACATTGTAGACTGGTTCGTCTGGGAGATCATCTCTGAGTGGAGAATCTTTAGGCAATGGATGCTCTGCGAGGAAGTCCGCTAGAGCTTGCCCTTTGATTGCTTTTTGTGGTACATACCTAATATCAAATTGTGACAGAAGGATGGACCATTTTGCCAGTCGAGCATTGAGAGAACCTGCCTTTGTGACAAGGACCTTCAAGAGGTTGACCCTCGAGACTAGGTAGACTGTGTTGGAAAGCAAGTAGTGACGCAGCTTTTGTACGGCGAACATCACTGCAAGACATTCTTTTTCGACTGGAGAGTAGCGATGCTCTGCACCTACTAGCATGCGGCTGAGGTAATATAGAGCAGCTTCTTTTCTTTGATCATTTTCTTGCGCAAGCAGAGCTCCCAGAGAGTGATCAAGGGCTCTTGTGTACAAGATGAATGGTTTTCCAGTGGTAGGAGCAGCTAACACTGGAGGTTTTGTCAGGTATGACTTGATGTCTTGGAAAGCAGCTTCACAGTCAGCATCCCAGACAAAGTTTACACCTTTTTTCATCAACCGGGAGAATGGACGGCATTTCCCCGAAAGATTGGAGATGAACCGTCTGATGTAGGCCAATCTCCCTTGAAGCCCTTTGAGTTCTCTCAAGGTTCTTGGAGAGGGCATTTCTAGAATGGCTTTGACTTTTATGGGGTCAAGCTCTATTCCAGCTTTCCGAACTAAGAATCCGAGGAACTTACCCGACGAGACGCCGAAGAAGCATTTCAATGGATTCATTCGCAGTTTGTGTTTGCGAAGCCGGAGGAAGACTTCTCGAAGGTTTTCGAGATGATCTTCTTTTCTTTTGCTTTTGACGGCGAGGTCATCAACGTAACATTCAACCGTCTTGTGCTGCATATCTTGGAATATTTTCATCATAGCCCTCTGATATGTGGCACCAGCATTCTTCAGACCAAATGGCATGACAGTGTAGCAATACACGCCAAATGGGGTTCGAAAGGATGTATGTTTTTCATCCTCAGGATGCATCTTTATCTGATTGTAGCCAGAGAAACCATCCATGAATGTCATTCGCTCGAATCCACAGGTATTATCAATCATTACCTCTGGTATGGGGAGCGGAAATTCATCTTTTGGGCATGCGCCATTCAGGTCTCTATAGTCAATACAGACCCTGATCTGCCCATTTTTCTTTGTCACGGGGACAATGTTGGCCAACCATTCAGGATGTTGTTCCTCACGGATGAAGCCGACGCTTTTGAGTTTTTGAACTTCTTGTTCAATTTTATCCATCACATCTGGACGGAATCTTCTTTGGCCTTGCTTGACAGGCTTGATGTCTTCTTGAAGATTGAGTTTGTGAACTGCTATTTTGGGGTCTAAGCCTGGCATTTCAGCGTAAGACCATGCAAAGCAATCAACGAACTCACGAAGAAAAGCGATATACTCGGGTAACTCATCATCCTTTATATTCTTGCTTATGAATACAGGACGTGGGTTATCTGGTGTTCCCAAGTCTATCTTTTGAACAGGATCTTCTGTTGGAAGGTTCGAAGGTGGTTCCTCCACAATATTTTCGGAGGCTTCCAGCTCAACGAAACCTTCTGGGGTTTCAAGGGCATTTCCAGACCAAGGTTTTGTTCCTTTCCACGGGTCTTCTTGATCGGTAATTTTCCCAAGGCTTGCTATGAGATGATCCCAATCGCCTGTTGAAACCGAGTCGAAGTAGGCTACTTCTTTTGGAGATGAGGGTTCTTCTGGGTCAGAAGTCCACACGTCTGTGCCATCGGACAACTCCTCTTCATTTTCGGAGAAATCGTGCCAATTGGATGAGCTTCCTGGATCTTTGTCAGGTGACTCATCAAAGAGATATCCAGGGAGATCGATGTCTTCATGGACTTGAGATGTTGAGGCTTGGTCAGTATATTGACTTTTAAGCCTTTGTGTCAACTGTCTCAAGGGAGTGTCAGGATCATACCCTAACCCGTGTGAAGACTTTTCTACATAGCCGTAGAGTCTCCAATCTTCCAGCTGGCTTTTGGTCAAGACGGGCCCCAATGGCGTGAGAATACCGCGTCCTTCTCCCAAACCGACTGGGTTTTGAGCGTCATAGCCCATTTTCTTCATAATAGCTTGTGCCACAGAACTGTATAAGGATAGTTGAGGCGTACCTTTATTTTGGAAAGGTTCAAGCATGGAGTTTGATGAAGAAGCATCCGATCTATGGAAGAAGATCGGTTTTTCCTTTGTTGAAGTTGCTGGAACAACGAAGGAAGCTGACGTAGGATCTTCTATGTCAGAAGTTGTCTCCATTGGAGTAAGAGCAGGCTGAACTTGCTGAGTGTCAGCTTGGCTTGACGATGTGTCGTCTTCTGGCTCTGAATCCGAGTCCGTGTCTTGCATGATAGACACGAAAGAGACAACAAATTTGCCCCCAGGCTTTTGTTTTGCCTTCTTCACTTTAGTTGTGATGACCAAAGGCTTTGAAGATTTGAGGGAGATGATGAAGGGAGTTTGCATGCTCTCTTCAGATTTACCGGATGGTTTGTTTTCTTCCGGTGATTGTTGAGGAGCTTTGCCTTTATCTTTCTGGAGATTTTCGGCAAAGGATGCTGTATGCTTCTCCTCTTCTTCTTTTTCACCTTCATACATCTGTGAGTCTGCGAAGTGGATTTCTTTACCTTTGAAGGGTTTTCTGTCCGCAAAGACTCGATGTATCATGCCGTCGTCGCCAACAAACTTGATGCATTGATGTAGAGTTGAAGGGACAACACCATTCTCATGGATCCAAGGGCGTCCGAGAAGGATGTTGTAGCATGAAGGGGTCTTTATTGCATACACTGTGACCTCAGAGATAAGATCACCTATCTGCAATTTGAACCTGATTTTGCCGATAGGCCTTTGAGTACTCCCATCGTATCCAAAGATAGATACAGATGTGTGGCTCAGTTTGCTGGGTGGGATGCCCAACTCTTCAAGAGCCGATGTGGAGATGAGGTTGAGTGCAGAACCTGGGTCGATCTGAACTCTATGCATAGGCATTTCCTTGATATACCCTGTGAAGTACAGGGGTCGGTTATGCCTGGTTTCGCCAAGTAGGAGGTCATCCTTTGTGAAGGCGATGGTTGCACTGGCTGCTTTTTTAACCGAGAGGCATTCAATGCATGATCCCTCAGTTTTCTTCTTTTCTCCCTTTGAGGAGGCTTCTGAGTTTTTGACCCGGTAATCCATTTCAATTTGGAGGACTTGCGGGGCATGTTTGTCGACATCCTCATTCAGCTTTTGTAATTCCGAAATGAGATTATCACGAGTGTGCGGAGACATTCGCAACAAATCTAGGATGTGCAGACGTGCAGGTATGTGCTTGAAGTGTTCAATCAAGTCATACTTGAAAGCCTCCTTAGGGCCTGCATGTTCATCATTGTTGCCACTAGGGGCGCTTACAACATCTTTTCCCGAAGGATTTACATATGTAAAGGAAGATTGGTTGTAATTTTTGTGGTAGTCCCGGCCAGAGCGGGTGCCTCTACCAACTTCGAGAGCTTCTTGAGAAGGGTCTTCGTTTGGAAGATTGTCTTCAGGATCAAGAGGCTGTCGTTTTTCATTTGCTGAGGATGCATCAGCAGCAGAGTTACCATCCTCAGTGATTGTGTTGCATGGAGCATTTTCCGGGAACAAGTCCTGAACAGCATCCAGCAATCTTTCTTCTTCGTTGACTAATTCATCGTCCCAAGCATCAATGGCTGGGAATTCTTCAGTCAGGAAGGGTGTGAACTTTGAAGTCACAGTCTCAGGAGAAGAAACCTGAGAGGGTGTCATCTCAGTGAAAGTCACGTGAGACGAGGTGGCTCCAGAAGATATATTGCTAGGCGTCGCCGGAGTGTAAGTGCTCTCATCAGACGATGCTTCGGAAGAGCTATAATCCCGAATTATCACATTACAGGAAGCTCTGACGGGAGACGTTGCCTGATCGGAGTCAGACTCATCCTCGGATGTGAGAGGATCGTCTATCCAGCAATTTTCTCCATTTTCAGGAGTTAAGGGAGGATGTACCTGATGGTCTTCAGGGACTTCAGGCTCTGGATTGCGAGGAGGCTCGTTGACGCGTTCTTGCTCTTGTTCTAGAGCGAGTCGCTGCAAGATCCTTGCATATTCTTCAAGATCAGGCATGGGAGCCGGATCTTCTTCTTCATCATCTCTTTGTGGCTCAACATTGTTGATTTCCACTGGAGTAATGAGAGGTGCTGGTTCAGCAGCATTTTCTTGTACAGCTTCTTGGTCTTCTTCATCATCAGACCAGGATCCTTGTGGCTGTAGGGGGTTATACCAGATTACTGGCATAAGATGAGACTCAGGAACCCATTCTTCATCGGAGAGATATTCTCCTGTTTCAAGGGACTCCTCCCACTCATCTGTGTAGTTGGATTCGAATCCATCATCGGTGTCGCTGGACTCGTATCCATCAATGGAGAATCCAACTACCGAATTGCAAGAGTATGATGTCTCCTGCATGGCTTCTTTGAATTGAGGTGGCATGAAATCACTGAGAGTGAATTTCCTTACCCCCTTTGAAGTCTCTGGAAGGGATGTTTTTGTTACCTCCAGTGAAGCGGTAGAGGAAGCCTCTGCCTTTTCTTTGACCTCTAGTTTTGGCTGGGTCTTCTCTTGCCGTTTGAGCTTGAGGAGATGTTTCCTAGCCTGCCTTCGCTGTTGAGCTGTAGGCTTTATTTTCACGACCTCCCAATTTTCATCTTCCAGGAGATCGGGATGTACCCATATCGGTTGTCCGTCTGGTGTCGGGTAAGGAACCAGTTCCTCGGACGCTTCGATTGAGTTTATCACCTTGAAGGAAGTAGTGATCTTCTTCTTCGGTGATCTTGATGTTTGTCCACATGTCACCATGTTGACGGAGGCAGACCCATAGTTTTTGTCAAAGGTGATGACTCCGTTTTTCCACATCTCATTTATTTTCTCTCTCACAACGAAGCATTGATTGAGAGGATGCGAGATCATCTGGTGGTATGGACAGTACCGAGGATCGTTGGTTTTGCCAACATCACCCGGTCTTTTTGGTTCAGGCAAGGTGAGCTTGCCGTTTGCCACAAGAGCCCCGAAGATTTCATCAACATCTTCATCAAACGGGTATTTCTTCTCTACTCGTTCTTTGAAGGCATCAGAGAGTTCAGGTCTCTTACCAACAGCTTTGTTTTCAGCTTTCTTTGGTGGCTGAGGAGCTGACTTGGTCTGCACATTGAGGACCTCTTTCTTCTTTGGTTTAGAGGTTGCAATGGCGGTTGGCTCTTTTCTTGATGATTTCTGACTGTTGAGGTCTTTAATCACCGTTTCAGCTTCCATGGAAGCTTCTAGGAGTTCTCCCAGGTTTTTTGATTTGTTGCCGATGATCATGGAGCGGATTCTGGCTCTCATGTTGTTTCGGCAGATGTCGACTAGCGACGCTTGTGGCAATACATCAGAGCATTTGTATGCCATTGCTTTCCACTTGTGAATGAAGTCATATGTTGATTCATTCTCCCCCTGTTTTAGGCTGCACAGCTGAGCCATAGTAGCGGGGTGATCCTCACCTTTGAAGTGAGTCAGGAAGCGTGTCTCTAGCATGGCCCAGTTTTGGATTGAGTCCTCCGGCAGAGTGGAGTACCAATCGAAGGCCGTACCTTTTAGGGTACTTGCAAAGAGGCGGATCTTGAGTGCATCTTGATCCGCGATAGCTCCCGTCAGGATCTTGAAGTGGATGACGTGCTGTCTGGCTGATCCTTTCCCCGTATATGTTTGGAGAGTAGGATGCTTGAATTTGGTGGGGAACGGGACCGAGTCCATCCATAAGGGATATGGTGGCTTGATCCCATGCTCTTTGAGTATATCCTCTTCTTTTGCTTTGGCGAGGATACCGTCTACGTCCTTTTTGGTAAGGGCGCGTGACTCATTTTCTTCTCTATTTACCTCGTCGTCTTGATGATTCGGAGGAGGTTCATTGTTCGCCTGATTTTGGAAGGCGAGGAGAAGGTTTTCCATCAGAGTTTCAATCCTCTGCTGGCCCTGTTCCAACTGCTGGATGCGGGTGATCGCATCTTCTGGAGGTGGATTGCGGGGTGGTGGCTCAGAATTTGTAGCCAAGACATTCATCCTTCGTGATTCGAACGAAGAAACTGTCCTGGTGACTGAGCTGGGGCTCATTCTTTTTGAAGAGGAGCTTGAGGAAGGATCACTCTGCTGTCCTTTGCTTGAAGGAGCAGGGGATTCTTCTGAATGTCTTCTTGTCCTGGAGACGCTGCGGGTCATTGGACGTCGGACATGGATTTTTGTTGCTGATTTTTGGCGCCTTCTGGTTTTTCCAACCATATGGACGGCAGCAACTTGGTTGGGTCTTTCTTTTTCGACCCATTTGGGAGAGACTTGAAGTGTGGGAGGCTGGGTCCTTTGCTTCTCTAGTCTCTTTTGTCGTATACGACGCGCGGCGGCGTATACGACGAGCAATTTGAGCTTCGGTCAGCTCTGACTGGGCTTTGACGATGAAGGATGTGCTCCCTCGGGCGCAGCAGCCGAGCCTGTCTTCTTTGTAGCTGGGCAAGGACTAGGATGCGAACCCTGTCCTTCGCCAGTTGCAGCGAAGCTTTGAATTTTTGAAGTTCGGCCCCTGTAGAGATGAAGGGTCGAACTGCAGGTTTGTAGGCCTTAGCAGGTGCTTGTGGAGGCCTTGTGATGCATGACTTGATTTTGGGCTTGTAGGAACAAGCCGGCTCATGCTGGGATGACTTGGAAGTCAGGTTGGAGATGGGTCTCTCCTCTTTCATGTAAGCAAGAGGATAGAACTGGTTCTCCTTGAGTGGGGCCAGGAATGCTGGCTTAGTGGATGTATGGGACCTTCTCTGTTTTGGTGAAGGTCTTGGGGACCAAGTCTTGGGTAGACCTGGTTGTTTGCAGGTTGAGGCTTCGTGGGGCTGCCACGGGCTTCAGGCCTTCTGGTGCTCGCCTTTGTGTCACGGTAGTGACACGTTGAGAGGCGAGTTTCTGCTTCTTGGAGGGAGCAGTTTGTTCCTCAGGAAGTGGGAATGGTCCCAGCGTCCCAAAGACGATAGTCCGGGGAGTCGAGGTCGACCCGGAGTTCAGAGAGTTGCCGAGGGAGTTGACACTTCGGCAGCTGATGGGGCGCTTGTAGGTGCGCGTGGTTTGCTTCTGTTGAAGCATGGTTAGTGAAGCTGCCATTGTTAGTTTTTCGAAAATTTCTGAAACAAGACCACATCCATTAGTAATCACAAGAATATAATGATCATAAATGGGAAGTTCTATGGTTTCGTCTTTTCAAATTGCTCGAGGTAGATGACCCAAGCAATATGAGGAAGGCAAAATGCCATAGAGGTACAATTGTTCTGATCGCAGGTATGGTAAGCCCAGAATGGGCATCCCAGTGACTGCTAGAAGCAATTGTGAACTTAAATTCGACTTATCGAGAAGCAGAGCTTGCTCGAGGTAAGAAGAATATAAAGTGGAGTTACAGATGTTGCCGGTCGCAATACAGTAGACCCTGAAAGGGCGTACTAGTTACCGCTAGACACAAATGTTTTGAGACCGCATCTATGAGATGAGATTCTCTGTTTTGAAAGGTCAAGATTGGATTCATCAAAGAGAGCAGATGGTATTCCAATCTGAACACGGGCTCAGCGATTTCCGCGAGCGCCAGTGCTCAGAAAGAAATGAACCATGATTTCTCGGATCTGAATCTAAAAATGACGAGTTTTTTTTTTGAAAGGCCAATATCGGGTTCATCAAAGAGAGCAAAAGGCACTCCAATCTGAACACGGGCTCAGCGATTTCCGCGAGCGCCAGTGCTCAGAAAGGAGAAGACCAAGATTTCTCTAATCTAAACCCAAAATGACGGAAGTTTTTTTTTTTTCGAAGATTTTGAAGATTTTTTTTTTTTTTTAAATCTTTTTTTTTATTTTTTATTTATTTTTTATTATTTTTTTTAAGATTTTTTTTTGAAATTTTTTTATTTTTTATTTTTTATTTTTATTTTTAAAAATTTTATTTTTAAAAAAAAATTTATTTAAAAGACGAGAGAGTATGTTGGATATCGCGATCACTGAGAGGGGGGGGGTGAATCAGTGATTTCTAAAAACAGGTCCAATTCAACAACAAAACAAGTCAAATCACACATGACACCAGATTTAACGTGGTTCACCGAAAGGCTACGTCCACGGATCAAAACCGTCCGAACACCGATCCGGTACAGGTCTGAATATATTAGTCGCACCACGAAAAGAGCACCAACCCTTAGTTTCAGATAGCACCAACTATCTAGGAAGCACCGACTCCCCTTACAATTTATCTGCACCAACAGATAGGATCACCAAACCCCAGACACCAAGCACCAACTTGATGTAAAAACAGAATAGAAGATAAATTCTGTCTACAGCCCTTCCCCTCTACAATTCTCTCTCTCTCAATCCCTTACAAATTGAAATTAAAGCATAAACAGAGAGACACTTAACTCATGGACGAAATACCATCTTCAAGAGCACATCCTCGTCCACATTGCTGTAGAAAGATGCAGCACAACAGCACACAGCAACAGCACTCTATTCTCTCAAAAACTCTCTCTCTTTTTCTTTCTTTTTCTCTCTTCTGGTGTCTCTTTAGAACGACCCATACATGCCTTTATATAGGTTATAGTAACCCTTAATTGTATTCAAAACAGGCTACAATTCGTTTAGAAGAGTCCCAAACAAATTAGATAAGAATGCTGAATTTTCGTGCAAAACTTCTAATTCTGCGCAACTCTGGTTCCCGTGCTCGGTCGACATCCTGTGTTGCTCGGTCGACATCATACACTGTCTGGAATCAGTCAATTATCGCGCTCGGTCGACATCCTGGGGTCCCGGTCGACCGAAGACACACTGTGTCACGAAAATAACTGAGAGGTGCCTGAATCTGTTTCTGCAGGTTTCTTCTTGCTCGGTCGACCGCATGGGGTGCTCGGTCGACCGCGTGCTCTGCTTCAGGAATTCTGAATTCCTGACTGTTTCAATTCTGTTTCAATTCTGATTTCTTCTTTTAAGCTCTATCAACACCAGCTTATTATCATCATGTTTGTGACAATGTGTTGACAAGAATTCCAACTCAAATCAATACTTGAGATACTGATTCTTCAAATTCTTCAAAGACTTTCAAGTCATCTCAAATTCCAACAATCTCCCCCTTTGGAATTGTTGGCAACACTATTGGAACTTCAACACTCACTTGGAACCAATTCTGAAATTCTGAAATAACAACCATGCACTGTCAACAATCTCCCCCTAGCTTTCATAGCATAACATCTCTCCTTGCTATCATAGCATAACATCTCTCCCCCTTTGACAACAAGTCCAAAGGGACCAAATCGAGGAGCGAATAGGATATTCAATGAATGCATTGCTCCCCTTTCAAGCACAACTCCTACGGTTTAGGAGAGTGAGTAACTCCTAACTTTTTCCGGAGATACTCGAAGACTTCCTTTGGCAGAGGTTTCGTGAAAATATCAGCTACTTGCTCAGTTGTTGGAACATACTCCAACTTGACCTCTCCATCAGCAACTTTATCTTTAAGAAAATGATAACGAATTGCTACATGCTTTGTTCGAGAGTGCTGAACAGGATTCTTAGATATATGAATTGCACTCGTGTTGTCACATAGGATCGGCGTAGGATCCGTTGTAGGAACTCCTAGATCAGAGAGCATTTGCCGCATCCATAACACTTGCGTACAACAAGTTGCCGCTGCAATATATTCCGCTTCCGCTGTCGAAAGGGATACTGAGTCTTGCTTCTTACTATGCCAAGCAACTAATCTTTCTCCAAGATAAAATGCGCCGCCGCTAGTACTCTTGCGATCATCTACGCATCCCGCCCAATCGGCATCAGAATATGCAACAAGAGTGAAGGATTTGCCTTTGGGATACCAGATACCAAGCTCCATAGTACCTTTCAGATATCGAAAGATTTTTTCACTGCTGTAAGGTGCGTTTCAGTTGGTGCTGCTTGAAAACGTGCAACCATACATACTGCTTGTAGAAGATCTGGTCTTGTAGCAGTCAAGTAGAGCAAGCTTCCTATCATAGAGCGATAGGTGGTATGATCAACGGACGGGGCCTTATCATCTTTGCTAAGCTTCGTGTTCGTTGACATTGGTGTGCTCACTGGCTTGCTGTCTTCCATATTGAACCGTTTCAGCATTTCCTTAATGTACTTCATTTGTGATATGAAGATACCATGTTTCAGCTGCTGCACTTGTAAACCAAGAAAGAACTTTAGTTCTCCAAGCATTGACATCTCAAATTCTTTCTTCATCTCTTCTGCAAAATTCCTGCACATCTCCTCATCATTGCCACCAAAGATTATGTCATCAACATAAACAATGACAACCAGCTGTTTGCTTAACTCAGTTTTGACATACAGATTGCTATCAACCATTCCTTTTCCAAAACCGATCTTGCGGAGATAGAGATCCAGCCTTGCATACCATGCCCTTGGCGCTTGTTTCAGTCCATAAAGAGCCTTTTTCAACTTGCACACTAGATCTGAATTTTTGCTGATGAGAAAACCATCAGGTTGCTCAATGTAGACTTCTTCTTCAAGTAAACCATTCAAGAAAGCTGACTTTACGTCCATCTGAAATACCTTGAAGGTTTTGTATGCTGCCAATGCAAGAAACATACGAATAGCTTCCAGACGAGCCACTGGTGCAAAGGTCTCTTCAAAATCTATGCCTTCAACTTGAGCATAGCATTTACAAACCAACCTTGCTTTGTTTCTAATGACTTGACCATCTTCATTCAGCTTATTCCGAAAGACCCATTTAGTACCAATAACATTCTTATCAGTAGGTCTAGGAACAAGTTCCCATGTGGAGTTCTTCTCAATTTGCTCCAACTCCTCATGCATAGCTTTCAACCAACTTTCATCGAGACTGGCTTCAGTCACAGTCTTGGGTTCAATGGTGGACACAAGTGAGTAATTGCTAACTACACTTTGTCTAGTTTGAACGCCTGCCTTAGGATCTCCAATGATTTGATCCTTAGGGTGTTGCTCTACCCAAGTGCTGTGCTTCTTAGGTGAAGTATCTCTGAGTCATCCTTTGATTCCTCAGAATCATTAGATTCAGCCATCTCATCATCAATCTCACTCGAGTCCTCATAAACTGGACTGTCATTATGAGTTGCATTCTTTGGTTTAATATTCTCATCTATTCTCACATCAGCACTTTCTATGATTTTTCTGGTCTTTTGTTAAGACACCTATATGCCTTGCTAGTAGAGGAGTAACCCAGAAATATACCTTCGTCAGCTCTTTCTTCAAATTTGCCCGGATTTTGTTCGAGCCGCTTGTTGTAACACTTGCTGCCGAAGACTCTGAAGTGCTTGACTGTTGCTTTTCTTCCAAACCATAGCTCATAGGGAGTTTTGTCTTCATGTGGCCTGATCAAGCATCGGTTTTGAATGTATACAGCCGTATGAATTGCCTCTTTCCAATACTTGTCAGCCATCTTGCTTTCACTTAGCATCGTACGAGCCATCTCTTGTACGGTGCGATTCTTCCGTTCCACAAACTCCATTTTGCTGTGGAGTTCTAGGGGCTGAGAGTACTGTCTTTGAATGCCATGATGTTCACAATATTTAGTGAACTCTTCAGATGTGAACTCGCCTCCACGATCAGACCTTAAAATCTTGATACGTTTTTCCAATTGATTTTCAACCTGTGCTTTAGACACTTTAAAACGATCAAGTGCTTGATGCTTATGCTTAAGAAACAATACCCATGTCATACGAGTATAATCATCAATGCATAACATGAAATACTTATCTCCATTGGTGCTTTGAGTTCGCATCGGTCCACAGAGATCAGTGTGCACTAGCTCAAGAGGTTTCTTGGAATGATGCTCCTTTGACTTGAACATAACCCTCGTTTGCTTTCCCTTTTGGCAAGAGTCGCAAATGGGATTGGAAGGCTTTTCAACTGTAGACATGCCTCTTACAGCTTTTGAATTGCAAATCTTTGACATGTTATCAAAGCTTAGATGTCCAAGGCGTTTGTGCCACAACCAACTTTCCTCTGTCCGACTCATCAAGCAGGTCTTTTCAGCTCCATCTGACAATGTATAGAGATTTCCAGCAGTTCTTGATCCAGTTGCCACTGTTTTGCCGTTGCTACTCTTCTTGATGGCAAACCCATTCTTTGTGAAGATAACTTCGTGACCCTTGTCACAGATCTGGCTCACACTAAGCAAGTTGTGTCTCAATCCAGACACATATAAGACTTCTTCCGATCTGATCTTGTTTGCCATAAGCTGAATAACACTTTTCCGCAGATTTTGGCACCATCATTGTTGCCAAACTTCACTGAACCGCCTTCATAGTGCTGTAATTTGATGAATTTCTCTTTATTATCAGTCATATGGCTTGAACAACCACTATCAAGGACCCATGGTGCTGCCTTCTTTTGTGCATTGAATGCCATTTGCACAATGAGAGATTCTTTGGGACTTTCTGCACTTTGCTTTGCTCTCCAAGCCTTGACTAACTTGGGTTTCTTTTCAACCTGAAATTTGTTAGCAATATGCAACCTACAATCCCCAGCCAAGTGTCCATAATTATGACACATATAGCACTCAATTTTGTGGCTACTTAGGATTGAAAAAGGATTCCTAGTTACAAATGGGCTGTTTCTTACATAGAATTTGCAATCAGCTCTTTTATGTCCAAACATATTACAATGAAAGCAATAACCATAGAATTTGTATCTTCTTTGTGGCTGGTTAGTCTTCATTACCTTTCTAACAGGAATGGACTCCTTTCTAGGTTGAGTGGGCTTCATAGAGTTAGATGGTGCAGTGACTTGCTTCACAAACTCTTTCTTTTCAGGAGGTGCAATCTTAGATGATTCACCTTTCTCAAATCCTAGACCAAATCTGAAGCGGGCAGGTCTTTGAACTTTCAGTAGTTCATTGAGTTTCATAGTCCCTTCAATCGCTTGGAGCGCTTTGAGTTTTTTGCTATTTTCCAAATTTTCAGCCTTTGCTCTAGCGATCTCAGTTTCAAGTTTCATAGCCTCTTCCTTTTTGATACTTATTTGGTTTTCAAGGACTTCTACCATTCTTTTATATTCTTCTACTTGAGTTTTCAAAGCAATAATAGAACTTTCAGATTCATGGAGAAGTTTCAGATTTTTCTTACTTGTTTTGCGTTCCATGCTAAGCTCCTCAAGTGCGGCTATGAGTTCCTCTTCAAGATTGACTTCAGCCTCCTCATCCTCTTCCGGATCTAGCTCTTCTTCTTCAACAGTGACCATGAAGAGAGCTTCGGTTGATTCATCATCGTCTGAAGTTTCAGACGTGCTGTCATCTTGTTGACATAGAAAGTTTTTAGCTTTGCCCCTTTTTCTGAAATTTCTCTTTCCTTTACTCTTTTCAGCATAAGAGTCATTATCATTGTCTTCTTTTAGCGGACACTTCGCAGCAAAGTGACCAATACCTCCACAATTGAAGCATTTAAAGGGTCGCTTCCCTTTGTACTTGCCATTGCTTCCTTTCTTCAACTTTCTAACAAATTGAGCCTCAAGCTCATCATCATCAGAATCAACATCATGACCAGCAGTCTCTTTTGCCTTTTTCTGAACTTTGAAGGCCGCTTCTTTATCAGATGAAGACGTCTTTCCTATGCGCATCTCATAGGCAGTTAGAGAACCATGTAATTCATCCATGGAAAATGCATTCAGATCTTTGGCTTCTTCGATGGCTGAGACTTTTGAATCAAACCGGGGAAGAAGAGATCTTAGAACCTTTTTGACGATGACCGGCTCTTTAATCTCCTCCCCTAGTCCACGAATGTCATTCGTGACTTCATTCACTCGTTGCAAATATGAGTCAACATTCTCGCTTTCCTCCATGCGAAGAGACTCGAATTGAGAGCGATGAGTTTGCAAGGCTTCTTTAATCTTTCTCATCACCTTCATGTATGCTTTGCAACTTGTCCCAAATTTCCTTGGCTGTTTTGCATGCAATTACTTTGACAAGCTCGCTGTCCACAAGGCCACAAAAGAGTGCATTCTGCGCCTTGGAGTCGTTGTCTGCCAACTTCTTCGATGCAGTATCATTGGGTACGGTGGCAGCATTGTAACCGGCTCTGACAGCCTCCCAAACATCATAGCCAAGAGATTTGATGAAGGCTTGCATCCTAATCTTCCAAAAAGAGTAATTAGAACCATCAAACAGAGGTGCTTTCATATTCCCTGTATTGACTGCCATGTGATTTGACAAGAGATCACCCTTAGCGTATTAAACTGATCAAGGGAGCCTCGCTCTGATACCAATTGTTGGATATCGCGATCACTGAGGGGGGGGGGGGTGAATCAGTGATTTCTAAAAACAGGTCCAATTCAACAAACAAAACAAGTCAAATCACACAATGACACCAGATTTAACGTGGTTCACCGAAAGGCTACGTCCACGGATCAAAACCGTCCGAACACCGATCCGGTACAGGTCTGAATATATTTAGTCGCACCAACGACAAAGAGCACCAACCCTTAGTTTCAGATAGCACCAACTATCTAGGAAGCACCGACTCCCCTTACAATTTATCTGCACCAACAGATAGGATCACCAAACCCCAGACACCAAGCACCAACTTGATGTAAAAACAGAATAGAAGATAAATTCTGTCTACAGCCCTTCCCCTCTACAATTCTCTCTCTCTCAATCCCTTACAAATTGAAATTAAAGCATAAACAGAGAGACACTTAACTCATGGACGAAATACCATCTTCAAGAGCAATCCTCGTCCACACTTGCTGTAGAAAGATGCAGCACAACAGCACACAGCAACATCACTCTATTCTCTCAAAAACTCTCTCTCTCTTTCTTTTCTCTTTCTCTCTTCTGGTGTCTCTTTAGAACGACCCATACATGCCTTTATATAGGTTATAGTAACCCTTAATTGTATTCAAAACAGGCTACAACTCGTTTAGAAAGAGTCCCAAACAAAAGAGAAGAATGCTGAATTTTCATGCAAAACTTCTAATTCTGCGCAACTCTGGTTCCCGTGCTCGGTCGACATCCTGTGTTGTCGGTCGACATCATACACTGTCTGGAATCAGTCAATTATCGCGCTCGGTCGACATCCTGGGGTCCCGGTCGACCGAAGACACACTGTGTCACGAAAATAACTGAGAGGTGCCTGAATCTGTTTCTGCAGGTTTCTTCTTGCTCGGTCGACCGCATGGGGTGCTCGGTCGACCGCATGCTCTGCTTCAGGAATTCTGAATTCCTGACTGTTTCAATTCTGTTTCAATTCTGATTTCTTCTTTTAAGCTCTATCAACACCAGCTTATTATCATCATGTTTGTGACAATATGTTGACAAGAATTCCAACTCAAATCAATACTTGAGATACTGATTCTTCAAATTCTTCAAAAGACTTTCAAGTCATCTCAAATTCCAACAATCTCCCCCTTTGGAATTGTTGGCAACACTATTGGAACTTCAACACTCACTTGGAACCAATTCTGAAATTCTGAAATAACAACCATGCACTGTCAACAATCTCCCCTAGCTTTCATAGCATAACATCTCTCCTTGCTATCATAGCATAACATCTCTCCCCCTTTGACAACAAGTCCAAAGGGACCAAACCGAGGAGCGAATAGGATATTCAATGAATGCATTGCTCCCCCTTTCAAGCACAACTCCTACGGTTTAGGAGAGTGAGTAACTCCTAACTTTTTCCGGAGATACTCGAAGACTTCCTTTGGCAGAGGTTTCATGAAAATATCAGCTACTTGCTCAGTTGTTGGAACATACTCCAACTTGACCTCTCCATCAGCAACTTTATCTTTAAGAAAATGATAACGAATTGCTACATGCTTTGTTCGAGAGTGCTGAACAGGATTCTTAGATATATGAATTGCACTCGTGTTGTCACATAGGATCGGCGTAGGATCCGTTGTAGGAACTCCTAGATCAGAGAGCATTTGCCGTATCCATAACACTTGCGTACAACAAGTTGCCGCTGCAATATATTCCGCTTCCGCTGTCGAAAGGGATACTGAGTCTTGCTTCTTACTATGCCAAGCAACTAATCTTTCTCCAAGATAAAATGCGCCGCCGCTAGTACTCTTGCGATCATCTACGCATCCCGCCCAATCGGCATCAGAATATGCAACAAGAGTGAAGGATTTGCCTTTGGGATACCAGATACCAAGCTCCATAGTACCTTTCAGATATCGAAAGATTTTTTCACTGCTGTAAGGTGCGTTTCAGTTGGTGCTGCTTGAAAACATGCAACCATACATACTGCTTGTAGAAGATCTGGTCTTGTAGCAGTCAAGTAGAGCAAGCTTCCTATCATAGAGCGATAGGTGGTATGATCAATGGACGGGGCCTTATCATCTTTGCTAAGCTTCGTGTTCGTTGACATTGGTGTGCTCACTGGCTTGCTGTCTTCCATATTGAACTGTTTCAGCATTTCCTTAATGTACTTCATTTGTGATATGAAGATACCATGTTTCAGCTGCTGCACTTGTAAACCAAGAAAGAACTTTAGTTCTCCAAGCATTGACATCTCAAATTCTTTCTTCATCTCTTCTGCAAAATTCCTGCACATCTCCTCATCATTGCCACCAAAGATTATGTCATCAACATAAACAATGACAACCAGCTGTTTGCTTAACTCAGTTTTGACATATAGATTGCTATCAACCATTCCTTTTCCAAAACCGATCTTGCGGAGATAGAGATCCAGCCTTGCATACCATGCCCTTGGCGCTTGTTTCAGTCCATAAAGAGCCTTTTTCAACTTGCACACTAGATCTGAATTTTTGCTGATGAGAAAACCATCAGGTTGCTCAATGGGATTCCGTTTGGTTCTGACCCTTTCGTAACCGGGTGGCAAAAGGGGCGTGCATCAACATTTCTTTTTTTTGTGGGGTGTGCCAGATTTTCTATTTTTACTTGGAATTGCAAGTGGTGATCCGGAGATCAACCTTCGCAAGTAAAAAGGAAATCAACTTCTTTCAAGTTTTCCATTGCACATATATTTAAGAAAAGAGACATTTTTCTTGATTTGCCGTGAAAGGCGATATTTTTGGCATTTATAGCCGATTTTGGCTTTATAGCCGATTTTTGGCGTTTATAGCCTATTTTCGGCGTTTATAGCCGATTTACAATCCTTATCAACAATGAAAGACAAGAATTGTGATTTTGTCTCTTTTGAAAAAAATACAAACTACAATGAAAAGCAAGAAAAGGAGGATCTAACTTCTCAGGAGATTGTGGGGGACTCGTTTAGATTGACGGTCGCAAGCCATATGTGGGCTTCGCCATCATCCATGCAGATGAGAACAGGATGCTATTGATTCGCTTGGCTTGGCTATAACCTCGGGTTTTTAGAGGACAAAGACCAAAGGAAGGTCCTATGTCCAATAAAAAGCCGAGTAGACGGGCTGAAAAGCCATATCTAAGCCATTGGAGGCAGGAGGAGAAGGCAAGGACCTTGGGGCGGGGGGTACCCCCCAAGGGACTTTTGTCACCTTTGCGGTGGCCGGTGTAGAATTTCCGCAGAGTTTTCTCTTTTTCCTTTCTCTGGATTTCTGTCTGCTGTCTGTTGATGTTGTGTTTTTGTTCTTCTTGGAGAGCCCTCCTATTTATAGGCTTTTAGGTAGCCTTTTAGGAGGGTTTATGGGCTTTTATTGTCATTAAGCCGCATAATGGGAGGAGTTACAAAATTGAATTATTTATTTTGTAACTCCTTTTTCTTGGCTTCTGATTGGCCGGAGGAGATTGAGGGCATTTAATCGCCTTTAATCGCCATGATGGGAGGAGTTTCATGGGTTAAATGCCATGAATCTCTTGACTTGTAACTCCCGAATGCTTGCTTCTGATTGGGCCGTCCAAAGAAATGGATTAATGACTGTAATAAAGCTAGTCAATTAATCGCATTAAGTGGTCGCCGAGCAGCTGAAGAGTCGCGGGCCGTGCCACATCTTTTGAGATTCTTCTGTTGATGATCATCGATGGATCTTCATGTAGATCGACATCAGATGATCATGTAATTTCAGGTGTTTGTTGCCAACAGCGGGTCGGTGCCATCTGTCCTGTCGATTTCTCGATCGGTCGGTGGGTAGAAAGCACATTTTTTTGGTTGACCGGGTGGCGATCAATATTGTTTTCGATACTCTTGATGATTTACCCGTGTTTTGGACGGATGTCAGAGGACTTGGTGTCTCAAAAGCATGAATTTTGGAAAGTACCAGAGGCTGGGCTCCTCGAATCGCGAAAAAAACGGCGAAAACCGGGGTTTCCGGGGCTTTCCCGGCGACCCCGGGTTCCAAGGTCGCCGGCGACCCTTGGCCCAGGGTCGCAGGGGTCTGCGACCCTGGGGGGGTTTTCCCCCTTTCGTGTCCCGTTTTGCGTCCGTTTTTGCTGTTTTTCGATTCTTTTTTCTTCTGTGCTTTTCTTGACATTTTGACCATTTATTGGCCTAATTTCTTTGTAGGAAACCTGATGAGAATCCTTGCATTTTATTTTGCAAAGTTTCCAATTTCCTGAGAAAGCCGAAGACTTTGTCGCGCAGAGCTGCCGATTTTCCGTCAGAAGCTGAAACTGGGCCAACGATGTCGGAATGACCTGAAATTTGTGTGAAGCCTCCTGAGCAATAAATAAGACCAACCATAGGCTTTTGTTTGAGTTTCGAAGCCGTTGGGGTCCTATCACCTGTAGACTTGCTTTTTGTCGCGATGAAGATGTCGCGGTTTGATGTGCGGTCAATCGATGTCCGATTGACTTGAAATTTGACAGGGAACCTATTGGAGTCATTTTAAGATGATCCATAGGCTCTGTCTTGGAAACCATGGTCCCGAAGAGCTTTTGTCACTGAGAGCTCCTTTTCGGCTGTCGGAGAAGCGAAGTTAGGCCAAATGATTTTGAAATGGCCCGAAACTTCTTGTATACTCCTCTTTTGGCTGTCTGGAAGAATCTTGCAGTTTTTGTATGATTCTGACAAGATTTTGATTTTTGGAAGCAGCATTGCCTATTTATGGCAGGTTGCGACTTCATGTAGCTCTTTGGATCTTGAAAAGGCAAAGTGACATTTTTGGTGTCAACATCCCTCGGCAACTCTCTGAACTCCGGGTCGACCTCGACTCCCCGGACTATCATCTTTGGGACGCTGGGACCATTCCACTTCTCAAGGAACAAACTGCTCCCTCCAAGAACCAGAAGGCGCAAAAAATCAGCAACAAAAATCCATGTCCGACGTCCGATGACCTGCATCGTCTCCAGGACAAGAAGACATTTAGAAGAATCCCCTGCTCCTTCAAGCAAAGGACAGCAGGTGATCCTTCCTCAAGCTCTTCTTCAAAAGAATGAGCCCCAGCTCAGTCACCAGGACAGTTTCTTCGTTCGAATCACGAAGGATGAATGTCTTGGCTACAAATTCTGAGCCACCACCCCGCAATCCACCTCCAGAAGATGCGATCACCCGCATCCAGCAGTTGGAACAGGGCCAGCAGAGGATGAAGCTCTGATGGAAAACCTTCTCCTCGCCTTCCAAAATCAGGCGAACAATGAACCTCCTCCGAATCATCAAGATGATGGGGTAAATGGAGAAGAAAATGAGTCACGCGCCCTTACCAAAAAGGACGTAGACAGTATCCTCGCCAAAGAAAAAGAAGAGGATATACTCAAGGAGCATGGGATCAAGCCACCATATCCCTTATGGATGGACTCGGTCCCGTTCCCCACCAAATTCAAGCATCCTACTCTCCAAACATATACGGGGAAAGGATCAGTCAGATAGCACGTCATCCACTTCAAAATCCTGACGGGAGCTATCGCGGATCAAGATGCACTCAAGATCCGCCTCTTTGCAAGTACCCTAAAAGGTACGGCCTTCGATTGGTACTCCACTCTGCCGGAGGACTCAATCCAAAACTGGGCCATGCTAGAGACACGCTTCCTAACTCACTTCAAAGGTGAGGATCATCCCGCTACTATGGCTCAGCTGTGCAGCCTAAAACAGGGGGAGAATGAATCAACATATGACTTCATTCATAAGTGGAAAGCAATGGCATACAAATGCTCTGATGTATTGCCACAAGCGTCGCTAGTCGACATTTGCCGAAACAACATGAGAGCCAGAATCCGCTCCATGATCATCGGCAACAAATCAAAAAACCTGGAGAACTCCTAGAAGCTTCCATGGAAGCTGAAACGGTGATTAAAGACCTCAACAGTCAGAAATCATCAAGAAAGAGCCAACCGCCATTGCAACCTCTAAACCAAAGAAGAAAGAGGTCCTCAATGTGCAGACCAAGTCAGCTCCTTAGCCACCAAAGAAAGCTGAAAATAAAGTTGCTGGTAAGAGACCTGAACTCTCAGATGCCTTCAAAGAACGAGTAGAGAAGAAATACCCGTTTGATGAAGATGTTGATGAAATCTTCGGGGCTCTTGTGGCAAACGGTAAGCTCACCTTGCCTGAACCAAAAAGACCGGGTGATGTTGGCAAAACCAACGATCCTCGGTACTGTCCAAACCACCAGATGATCTCACATCCTCTCAATCAATGCTTCATTGTGAGGGAGAAAATAAACGAGATGTGGAAAAACGGAGTCATCACCTTTGACAAAAACTATGGGCCTACCTCCGTCAACATGGTGACATGTGGACAAACATCAAAATCACCGAAGAAAAAGATCACTACTTCCTTCAAGGTGATAAACTCAATCCAAGCGTCCGAGGAACTGGTTCCTTACCCGACACCAGATGGACAACCGATATGGGTACATCCGATCTCCTGGAAGATGAAAATTGGGAGGTCGTGAAAACAAAGCCTACAGCTCAACAGCGAAGGCAGGCTAGGAAACATCTCCTCAAGCTCTAACGGCAAGAGAAGACCCAGCCAAAACTAGAGGTCAAAGAAAAGGGAGAGGCTTCCTCTACCGTTTTACTGGAGGCAACAAAAATATCCCTTCCAGAGACTTCAAAGGGGGTAAGAAAATTCACTCTCAGTGATTTCATGCCACCTCGATTCAAAGAAGCCATGCAGGAGGCATCATACTCTTGCAATTCGGTAGTTGGATTCTCCATTGATGGATACGAGTCCAGCGACACCGATGATGGATTCGAATCCAACTACACAGATGAGTGGGAGGAGTCCCTTGAAACAGGAGAATATCTCTCCGATGAAGAATGGGTTCCTGAGTCTCATCTTATGCCAGTAATCTGGTATAACCCCCTACAGCCACAAGGATCCTTGTCACGCCCCGAAACCGGGCCCTGCAGTGAACCGATCCCGGAGTGCGAAATTTTGGGATAATTTGAAACTTTTGTCATAGTTCCCAAGATCCGCGTGAATGAGGATAAACAAATTCCATCACAATCAGAGTTATTTTCGCGGAAGCTACACATGGTGTTACGACTCGGAATCCGTGGCCATCGGGTTCCGTGTCGCTGCAACCAATATAAAAAAGCCATCAAATTAACAGACTGGCATAAATCATACATCAGAGCACACTGAGCTGGTAGTAACAGACTAATTAATTCCCACATATTCAGAGTACAATTAACAAGTGTCTTAATTACAAACCCAATAAAAAGGCTAATAAAGCCATACAACAATATATCCAACTAATAGAAATACTACCCTCAAAGATTTGATATGAACTCCGGTGCCAAACTTGACATCTAGATGATATCAATGGGCAGCCTCTCACGTCAGACCGGCGGTCCCCAGCCTCCTCTGATCAAACACCTAAAACCAGAAAGAGAAGAAACTGGCACCAAACAAAAAGGGTCAGACACGACGGTCTGGCAAGCAAATACACAAATAATATGAAAGCAAAGCACACTCGTAAAACCTGATGAAATCATCGTAAAATCGAATAAATAGGCTAAACAATAATGACAATAAAGCATGCTAAAACGATCGAACGAACGACCGAACATAAATATCAAAATAAGTAAAAGAACAATGTCAGATGTACGAATATCTCGAAAAGATATAAAAGCCTGCATAAAACATTTAATCGTCGGAAATACATTTCAAATCTGAATAATAGCGACAATATGATAAATGATTGATATCGAACATTAACCAAATCAAAACATAAAAAGTATAACCCACAAGAATCGTAAAACAAAGTAATATGCAGATAAAACACTGGCAACCACACATAGCTAATTCTCCTATTACCGAAGTAACAAGAGCACACAGAACCGAAGCCACTAAATGTGGGACCGGAAATAGGATCAGCACCGTAGCCATACAAATGGGACCGGCAGATCAAAAATCAGAACCGTAGCCATACAAATGGGACCGGCAGATAAAAACCGTTGCCATGGTCGGTACCGACGGAATCCAAGCTGCAGCTGGCGGACAAATTAAAGATCCCAAGCCGGGTGATCAGCCCGACAAGGTGACCTAAGCCTAGTGGTGCCTTTAGTTTTCAAAACTCGAACCGATACGAATCAAACCATAATACTAATCCCTTTGGCTCAGGGGCTCACACCACATAGCTCTGGCCCCGTCTTGCCTCGAGGTTTTATTTTCGAAAATCATAGCCTCTTTGGCTCATGGGCTCGCACTACAAAGCTCTGGCCCCGTCTTGCCTCAAGGTTTTTATTTTCAAATACTAGCCTTATCAAAACAATCGTCTCATCGAAGAAATCCCGAATGTGACGAACATACTCCAATCTCTTTTCAAATCGAATCGGAGAAAAACATACGAATATCCATGGTAAACCGTTCAAATACACATCAAAGTGATTTGTATAAAATCATACGATCAACCTTTCGAACATGGGAAAACACATGATTTTATAACAAATCACCGATGCTATTTAAATTAGTTTACCCATGAATACAAATACAAATACATGTTCTGACTTGAATGGAATGGATAGTGGAGAATGACTTAATGCCTTGCCAAGGAACCATCTCAATGCACATTTAACCTTTAAACATTGATTAATAAAAAGTGCGTTTGATGCCAATGAAAATCCATAATATTTAAATGATAAAGTGCGCATTGAGACTCGAACGATCCCGGGTAATTTCACATACACTCATTCTCACATCATTCCCATTTCACAAATTTCCAAGAATCAAAAGTAATGTCAAAACTCTTAAAAACAGGCCCATAGCTGGCCTTAAACCGAGCCCAAACAGTCTACTCATTTAACCCAAAACAGCCCTTTAACATGGCTCAAAACAATCCTTAAAACAGTCCAAAACTATTCCTTGAATGGCCCACAAACAAATTCTTAAAATCAGCCCAAAACTAATCTTTGAATGACCTACAAAACAGGTCTTAAAAAACAGCCCAAAACCAAACTTGAATGGCCCACAAACAAACTTTAAAGACAGCCCAAAACTAACCACAACCAGGCCAACAAAATATGTTTATAGCAGTCCACTCTCAGGCCCCAAAATGACCCAACATCAGGTCTTGAAATGGCCCAAAAGCTGACTTGAATCAGGCCCAGGAGCCCCAACAATAAGGCCCACAAAAATATCCAAACTCGGGCCCGAGCCAGAACCCAGGCTGAGCCGGGCCTCGCTCGAGCGAACCCAGGTCCGCTCGAACGGAGCCCAAACAGTGTCTGGGTCGCTCGAGCGGCCCAGTGGGTCGCTCGAGCGGACTGGGCCTGCCCAGTCCAGCCGGCAGTGCAGTTCCTTGCATTTTTTCCTTCTTTTTTTGATTCTTTTGATTCTTTTTCTTCATGCTAATTTCCAAGAATTGTTGGGCCCTTCCTTGACCTTCCAAACTCATCAATCACCATTCCATATCAACCCAATTAACCAACAATCACTTTTTAAAACAAAGTTTCTCCCCATTTCTTTGAACCCAACTCTTAACACAAGGAAATCAAATTTTCTACATGACCAAGATGAAGCAAACTTCCAATACATTGTAAGACCATACATAAATGGAAATCCAACAACATTGGTTCATTTATCAAAGTAAAACCATAAATCAAAGGGATTAAATCATAAGAAGGAGAAGCCATGAAATGAAACCAAATGAGATAAATCATCATATTAGTTGTAAAATTCACTTGCCTCAAGCCACAATGAAAGCTAGGATGCTCTTCAACCATGCTCTAGGGTTCTCAAGCTCCCAAAATCACAAAACCCCCAAATAGCTCATGAATAAAACCCTAGAAAACCAACCATTTTCCAATCTTCATGAAAACCCATTGCATGAGTGATGAAAAACACTCTAAATGAAAAGGAGAACAGAGATCTAAAGTTTGGAAAGCCATTGCAAACCTTGAGAAATCCGAACAAAGAAGAAGAGCTTAGATGAGAGCCTTGCTCTAGCTCAAAAATCTTGAAAATAGGGCTTTGGAAAGCTTGAATGGAGGAGAAAGCCCTAGGAGATCAATCCTCCAGGAAAACTCCATGAGATAGGTGATTCAGAAGAGAGAGAAAGAGTAGAGGGAAGAGGGAAAAACCCTTCCACTCTTGCTGGAAACGAAATGAAGGAGAAGAAGATGGGTTCCCTTCTTATAAGATGGGTTTGTGGGCCCCAATCTTCACAAGGCTGAAACTCACATTTGTGGGCCCCGAACGAAAATGACGAAGAAGACAAAAACGATCAGGGAAATAACTTTCCAAAAAGTATATTTTCCCCAAATCTGAAATTTTCGAAATTCATGGACAGATTTAGTGTAAAAGGTCAGTTTTGCCCTTTTTCTCGAAAAACGCATTTTCTGATCATCAAATCAAAATGGTCAAAACATGAAGTTGTTAAACTTCATCAAATGAGTCAAATACGTCAAATCCAGAATTTTTAGAAATGAAAAGTAATTTCTCATAAAAATACAAATATATGGACCGGGGGTCAAACCAAAGTCAACGGTCCTTAAAAATCTCCAAGGTTATGGAAAATCCAGTCGAACTCAAAAACAAGTCAAACTAAATCAAATCTCACTTAAAAAAGCCAACCACGATTAAAACAATACTAAACAAAAGAATGGGGTCGGGATCTTACAATCCTGGTCTGATGATGAAGAAGACTAGAGGCTATACAAGAAAAAATGCTGACTCAGCACCTCTCATTACTCCAGTGGAATCAACCACGTTGAGCCACAAAGAGTTGATGAGAAGAAG
>CM022945.1:154838524-155058489 GCA_012931725.1 Litsea cubeba | reverse complement strand
GTCTTCATTGTTGATAAGGATTGTAAATCGGCTATAAACGCCAAAATCGGCTATAAACGCCAAAGTTGGCTATAAACGCCAAAAATCGGCTATAAACGCCAAAATCGGCTATAAATGCCAAAAAAAATCGCCTTTCACGGCAAATCAAGAAAATGTCTCTTTTCTTAAATATATGTGCAATGGAAAACTTGAAAGAAGTTGATTTCCTTTTACTTGCGAAGGTTGATCTCCGGATCACCACTTGCAATTCCAAGTAAAATAGAAAATCTGGCACACCCAAAAAAAAAAGAAATGTTGATGCACGCCCTTTTGCCCCCCGGTCACGAAAGGGTCGGAACCAAACGGACTCCCACGTCCGCCGACCTCGGTAGGAACCCGGGCATCGGGAGCGCGGTCCATCACCCTTATCTCTTTTGGAAAGGGATTGTAAACCTAATTTGGACTCTAGGTTCGAACTTATTGACCCTACCCTTGCATGACCAATTGGGGGAAATGAAAACGGAGTATGTTCGGTTTGGTGTGCTTCGTTGGTTGTCCGGGATTTTTCGTATATTGATGTAACTTGGCCGAATGCGTGTGGAATTGAGTTAATTGGTGCCCAATAACTTCCGTACACCATGGGCCCACCAAATTAGGACACCATTGACTCATTCTCCATGCGTACTCCGTTGGGGATACGTTCGGTACACGGTGGACAACTCTTGACCTAGGATTGTTTGTTCTTCACTATTGACTCTTGAATCATGTATCGTAGCTTGTCATATCTTGTACACTCTAATCATGTATACTGTATAACTTGTAACTTAACTTGTAGAATTAGGATGTGACTGGACTTAGAGTGTATCCTTAGGTACCTTGTCTTGTATTGATGAACACGTGTGGATAGACTTGAAAAGAGGACTACTCATGGAATTTGGAACTTAACTTGTATCTTGGCTTGACTTGGAGTAGTCCTCAGCTTGTTACCTTGTACTTGGAAATATATCCGTGTATTTGTCTTGAAACTTGTGTCGTGTACAAACCATCATCATCATCTTGCATTCATGACCAGCTGCAGACTGATGATTATAAAGTGGGCCGGTTACCGGACACTAGGGTGGGCAGTCGGCTTTGGAAGACGTCTATGGCGCGAATAACTGGTAGCGGGCTCGGACCGTGCTGCTATTCCTAGGACCGAGAGCTAGGATCCCCCTAGAGCCAGACTTTGGGTATTCGTAGTCGGTTCGGACGTCACTTATACCCTCGTGAGATGGCTAGGACATCCTCGGAGTCTCCTCTTGCTTGGCATTGCATTTCACGGATGGTTATTCTTGTAATCTTGCTAGGATTTATCTAGTCACTTGATTCCTTTAACTACTCATGCTTTATGCCTAGCTTGTACCTTGCCATCTTTAATCATGTACTTGTCTTTATTCTCTTTTGAAACATGTTATGAATAATGTATATTGCTTATCTTCTTGCCAACATATTATTGATTCTTTATTCCATGGTGTGCAGACGACACCTACTACTATTACGCCGACCCTGATGCCGAGGCAATCCCAGAGGATCCTCAACCGGGGGAGGAGGACGAGGTACGAGAGTGGGGTGCCGATGATGTAGCATAACGTCATCACTCCCGGCACTAGTGCGCGTTATATGGGGACATCTTTCTTCGTGCTACCTCATTTCATCTTTTGGGTTTTTGATCTTTTGAATTTGTCTACTCTAGCACTGTATATCTTTTGTACCAGGACCTAGGTTTTTGGGATGGTCCTGATGCTTATAAACTTCATATGTTTTATCTTTTGAAACTTGAATATATATAATGGAATGAAATCCATACTTGCTTTGATATTCCTACAGATTTAATATTGTGTTTACCGGACAAGTCCCATTGATTATTTGTTAATGAGGGTCAACTATACAATCCTCACAACGGACTTCGATCCTTGGGCATTAAGGGCAATTTTTTTAATTAGCCCTAAAATTCACACCCCGGATCTAGTTTATTCTCTGATCGGGTCCGGGCCGTGACAACAAGGAGTAGAGCCAATCCAGTGAGGGAGTCAAGTAGGGAGACCTGACTCTGACAGTGGGGCAGGTTCCTCTAAGAAGCGAGCCTGCAGAAGTTAGAGGAAAGATCCGTCATCAATCGCAGGCAAGGGGCAAACATGAAGGGACCTACTCTCCTGACAGGAATGTCCTCTTACTATTAGTGAGGAGGGTGCCAGGGAATGCCGACGAGCCTCGAGAAAAGAGAAAGCCGAGAAGAAGAGACCGTGAGGTGAAGGTATTATTCTTCCTTTTCTCTTCTATTCTTTTCAAACAAAGAGATTTTTCATGTTCTAAATCTGCTTTCTCCTCTGCTGCTCTTTTTTTAGAAGGGAGTGAAGACTTGGTGACGCCTGAGGGTTCGTGCCGATGAGGCTGTGACGGATCCTGTTGGTCGGCACCAGGAAAGAAGAACTGGACGGGACCCTGGAGTGATTCCAGAATCTCCAACTGGTATGACTTCTTTTGCTTTCTCTTTTTTTTTTGTATGGTGACTTGGTTTGCTAACAATTTTCATGTCAGCTGACATTGCCACAGGATTCCGATGACTTTGAACCATCGATGGACGCGATGTTGATGATGCTTCTGATTAGTTCATGGAGGAAGAGAGTGTTTCCACCAGTCGTCGAAGAAGGTATTTTGTAGTAATAACCCTGATATGATTTTACAAATAGGATCTATTTCATACCTTGTTGTTTTCTTTGGCAGGTATTGAAGTGACAGAGGAGATGTCCGTCGCTTCCTTCAGAACCAGAGCAAGGGAATGCCAGAGGTTGATCCGGAGGTAGAGACTCCTGTAACCAATTCTGACACTGTGAGGAGGTACCTCGTGCCGGAGATCTTCCCCAGCAGATCCAACTAGAAAGAGTTTCTTTGTCCTCTTCCACGGGGCATGATATGAGCAGCAGACCGATGAGGCGGGGCGAATCTTTAGCTGGGCCATCTCTTCTTTTTGTGAAAAAGGTGGTGGTGCTGGTTCTGAGCTCTTGGATTGAGACTCTCTTGCTGGACACATAGATGCCGTATTTGGGCATGATCCAGCATGTGCAGGAGATTCTCGGTAATTCCGAAGAGGCTGGCCTGGATGTTCACAAGGTGCCGAGGGCGATAGTTGATAGGATCATTGCACTTGGTGACAAGTGGGTTTAAGACCATGGGTTTTGCTGTAACGAACAGTTCCTTCAAGGAGATGATTACTGGACCCCTGCTGATAGTCTAAGTCTGACTCGAATGAGGCCTACACAAAGCAGGGGGGGAAGCAGAATAGTTCGAGAGAAGACACTTAGTAAGAGCGAGCCATCATGGGCTGACACATGACCTTAACATCCTTGATAGGGAGTCTGATTGAGGCCAGGAAACGTCTTGAGCATTTAAAGGCACAAGTCCGCCTGCCAAGTGGGCTGCTATAATAGAGGCTCACCGACAGGGAGAGTGCTCTTGATTTGCCGGGTTGCAGATGCCTGATCGAGTCCTTGAAAGGAAGTTTCAAGAGGACAAACAATGGCAAACTGCTCGAGGATAAGCTTCCCGGTGTGAAAGAAGGGTTGCAGCCTTCTCCAGCATCTCATGGCAAGTTTTTGAAGAAGCGTGCCTTGGAAACTCTGAGGCTGAGGCCAAAAGTTTGCTTGAGGAGCTGAAATTTTGGCTGGAGACCATTTTTGGTGAGCTCCTGATTTTTGTAGCATAAACTATCCTTTTTTTTTTTGGTAACACATGTATTTTTGGTACTCTTTTTTTTTTTTTTTGTAGTGCTTGTGAACACTTTCTTTCTTTTGGTACCGCATGTATTTTTTTGGTACTCTTTTTTTTGTTTTCCTTATGTTCACTTAAATCTTTTTGTGTGATGAAAGCAATTGCTAAATGTGATGTTTTTTTTTCCCTACGCTCACTTAAGTCTTTTTGTGATGAAAGCAATTGCTAAATGGGATGCTTTTTTTTTTTGTTTTGTTTTCCCTACGCTCACTTAAATCTTTTTGTGATGAAAGTAATTGCTAAATGGGATGCTTTTTTTTCCCTACGCTCACTTAAATCTTTTTGTGATGAAAGTAATTGCTAAATGGGATGCTTTTTTTTATTTCCCTACACTCACTTAAATCTTTTTGTGATGAAAGTAATTGCTAAATGTGATTTGATCAAAAGCTTGTCATTTTGTGAAAATCTTTTGTCAAATGATTGTTTTGGCATGGGAGCCAGATTTTGTTTGTGGCATGGAAGCCGTTTTTGGTGGCATTGATAGCCAGTTTTGTGCATTGATAGCCGAGTTTGTGGCATTAATAGCCAGGTTTTTTGAAAGCCAAGTTTTTGGTTTGTGGCATTGATAGCCGGTTTGGTGGCATTATAACCTATTTGGTGGCATTTATAGCCGGTTTGGTGGCATTTATAGCCGGTTTTGGTATTCAAAAAATACAAGTATCGACTAAAAGTCGCCTCCCTGCTGAATGGTCTTGCAAGTATCGATGGAATGTCGCATCCTTGCTCATTCGGTTGCGAGTATCGATGGAATGTCGCATCCTTGCTCATTCAGTTGCGAGTATCGATGGAATGTCGCATCCTCGCGGATTTGGGTGCAAGTATCGATGGAATGTCGCATCCTTACTTTTCAAAAATTTTGGTTTGCGGGGTACTGACTTGATGTTGTTCCCTACGATTTTTGAAATTTGTGGTTTTCTCGAACCTTTGGGTTATGGATATCAACTGCAATGTTGCATCTCCACGGTTTCTTGGTTTTTTCGAACCTTTGAAATTTGGGTTGTGGATATCAACTGAAATATTACGTCTCCACGGTTTTTAGGTTTTTTCGAACCTTTGAAATTTGGGTTGTGGATATCAACTGAAATGTTGCGTCTCCACGTTTTTTTTTTTTCAGGTTTTGGTTTTTGCAAGTATCGACGAAATGTTGCTTCCCTGCGGATTTTGGAAGTGTCGAACGTGGGTTCGCATGCTTCCCGATTTGTGCGAGTATTGACTAAGCGTCGCTTCCCCGCGGTTTTTTGAAAAAATATTTTTTTTTGTTTAAAGACACGAGGGTCATAAGTTTTGACCTAAAAATCATTTTGGTGGTAAAAGGCAGGGTGGACTAGGGTGGAAATCTCTGAATCCGGATTTTGTTTCAACCATGAATTTTGGGTTCAAGGGTTGAAAATCTTGGTCAAGTTTAGGAAAAGCATTCCTAAACTTGGATTTTTGAACAATGAAACGATGAAAGAAAGCATTGTTTCAATTTCTAGAAATTTCAACATTTGATATGAAAATTCTAAAAAGAGTGGGTTTAGCGAGCGAGTACCTAGAAACCGATTTTGGCCGTAAAGGCATTGCTTTTACCCAGTTGGGTACGTCTTCAAGGGTAGTACCGTTTTAAAATATTGTCATTGATGGGCAGCCATACATCTATCACCCTCCATGTTTAGGAGTGCGTATGCGCCATTGGAGAAAACCTTGTCGATGACGTAGGGTCCCTCCCATTTTGGCTCAAGTTTTTCCTTTGGACTTGTGAGCGAAGACCATTGGTCTTTTTACCGTAAGAACCAAGTCACCCTTTTTGTAGGCCGCGTTGCCTGACCTTTTTGTCGAAAGATCCTGCCATGCGTGCTTGGTAAAGTTCAATGCTTTATCGAGCCTCGAGCCATCTCTTATCGAGATTGTCCAGCTCATGGAGTCACCAATTTTGACATTGCTTTCTTGAGTAATGTCATTTTGCAAGGATACCCTCAAAGAAGGAATTTGTACTTCTAAGGCTAACGACAGCTTCGCATCCATAGACTAAGGAGGAATAGTGTGCTATGGGTTGGTCCTCGAACGGTGGTTCGATAGGCCCACAAAGCTTCAGACAGTTTGTTCGCTCCAGTCTCTTTTGGTGACTAGAGACCATTTTTTTGAGGATTTTACAGAGTGTCTTGTTGAAAGCTTCTGCTAATCCATTTGCATGCCGAATTGATATGGAGTCAAAGGATAGCTTTGGATTTTGTATTTGTCGCAGAACCTGTAGAATCAATGATCCCGAAATTGACGAATCTTTTGGGTATGCCGAAACGCACAAATGATGTTGGTGCGCAGAGAACTGAAGGGACTGATGAGGTCTTCATTTCGTTAAGCGCAAATGCTTCTGACCACTTGGAGAAATAATCCGTAGCGGCGAAGATGAAGCGACGAGCTTTGCTTGAAGGGGGAGAAATAGGACCTATGATGTCCATACCCCAGGCTTCGAAAGGCCATGAAATCGCAGTAGGATGTAGCCATTCTGGAGGCATGTGAATGTAATCTCCATGAACTTGGCATTGTTGGCAGCGTTTAGCAAATTGCATTGCGTTAGCTACCATGGTAGGCCAGTAATAACCTAACATTTTTATCTGATCATAGAGCTTGGGACCAGCCTGATGAGCTCCGCAAAGACCAGCATGAACTTCTTGAGTGTTTTTCTTCAGCCTCTTGTTGTGACAAGCAGCGTAGAAGTACTCCGTTGAAGGATTTCCTGTAAAGGATTTTTGAAGGAATATCCAAATGAAAGTTTGGGGTTCGCCTTTGGATGCTTACCCGTTCTTTGGATCTTCAGGTAGGATTCCGAACATAGTGTAATCAATGAACGGATCCCTCCAGTCATAGATTGAAGGTTGAAGGATATAAATCCGACTTCCAACCACTCGGTGACATTCAGTAACTGCTTGGTGTGTGTTAAGAGGAGGGAGGATTCTTCTTTCGCACACTGTGATTTGCATGTTTTCCCCTTCCTGGATTGCCATATATGCGGCAAGTCCAGCCAGGGCATCTGCACGTATGTTTTCACCTCTACGAATGTGGGTGATGTGACAGATGTCAAACTTTTGCAGAAGCGATTGTGCCTTGTTGTAGTAAGGCAGTAAATCAGGCTTCCTGACTTCAAATTTCTGATTCATCTGGTTGACGATCAGTTGAGAGTCTCCAAAGATTTCCAGCATGGTGATACCGGATTCGATGGTGAGTTCCAATCCTAGGATCAGAGCTTGATATTCAGCTACATTGTTTGTGCATGGTTTCAGTAGCAAGAAAGCGTGTGGAATCATGTATTTGTCAGGACTAACAAAGAGGATGCCAACTCCCGAGATCAGCTATCTTTTTTCATTTGTTCTGGTTGCACCATCAAAGTACATGTCCCAGGAAGCATTTTGTGAGAAAGTCTCCACAATTGTAGACTGGTTCGTCTGGGAGATCGTCTCTGAGTGGAGAATCTTTAGGCAATGGATGCTCTGCGAGAAAGTCTGCTAGAGCTTGTCCTTTGATTGCCTTTTGCGGTACATCCCTAATATCAAATTGTGACAGAAGGATGGACCATTTGGCCTGTCGTGCATTGAGAGGACCTGCTTTTGTGACGAGGACCTTCAAGAGGTTGATCCTTGAGACCAGGCAGACTGTGTTGGAAAGCAAGTAGTGACGTAGCTTTTGTACGGCGAACATCACTGCAAGACATTCTTTTTCGACTGGAGAGTGGCGATGCTCTGCACCTACTAGCATGCGGCTGAGGTAGTATAGAGCAGCTTCTTTTCTTTCATCATTTTCTTGTGCAAGCAGAGCACCCAGAGAGTGATCAAGGGCTCTTGTGTACAAATGAATGGTTTTCCAGTGGTAGGAGTAGCTAACACTGGAGGTTTGGTCAGATATGACTTGATATCTTGGAACACAGCTTCACAGTCAGCATCCCAGACAAAGTTTACACCTTTTTTCATCAACCGGGAGAATGGACGGCATTTCCCCGAAAGATTGGAGATGAACCGTCTGATGTAGGCCAATCTCCCTTGAAGCCATTTGAGTTCTCTCAAGGTTCTTGGAGAGGGCATTTCTAGAATGGCTTTGACTTTATGGGGTCAAGCTCTATTCCAGCTTTCTGAACTAAGAATCCAAGGAACTTACCCGATGAGACGCCGAAGAAGCATTTCAAAGGATTCATTCGCAGTTTTTGTTTGCGAAGTCGGAGGAAGACTTCTCGAAGGTCTTCAAGATGATCTTCTTTTCTTTTGCTTTTAACGGCGAGGTCATCAACGTAACACTCGACCATTTTATGCTGCATATCTTGGAATATCTTTATCATAGCCCTCTGATATGTGGCACCAGCATTTTTCAGACCAAATGGAATGACAGTGTAGCAATACACGCCAAATGGAGTCCGAAAGGATGTATGTTTTTCATCTTCAGGATGCATCTTTATCTGATTGTAGCCAGAGAAACCATCCATGAATGTCATTTGCTCGAATCCACAGGTATTGTCAATCATTACCTCTGGTATGGGGAGCGGAAATTCATCTTTAGGGCATGCACCATTCAGGTCTCTATAGTTAATACAGAACCTGATCTGCTCGTTTTTTCTTTGTTACGGGGACAATGTTGGCCAACCATTCAGGATGTTGTTCCTCACGGATGAAGCCGACGCTTTTGAGTTTTTGAACTTCTTGTTCAATTTTATCCATCACATCTGGACGGAATCTTCTTTGGCCCTGTTTGATAGGCTTGATGTCTTCTTGAAGATTGAGTTTGTGGACTGCTGTTTTGGGATCTAAGCCAGGCATTTCAGCGTAAGACCATGCAAAGCAATCAACGAACTCACGAAGAATGACGATATCTCGGGTAACTCATCATCCTTTATATTCTTGCCGATAAATACAGGACATGGGTTTCAGGTGTTCCCAAGTCTATCTTTTGAACATGATCTTTTGTTGGAGGGTTCGAAGGTGGTTCCTCCAAAACATTTTCGGAGGCTTCCAGCTCAACGAAACCTTCTGGGGCTTCAAGGGCATTTCCAGACCAAGGTTTTGAACTAGTTCCTCGGATGCTTGGATTGAGTTTATCAACTTGAAGGAAGTAGTGATCTTCTTCTTCGGTGATTTTGATATTTGTCCACATGTCACCCATAGTTTTTGTCAAAGGTGATGACTCCGTTTTTCCACATCTCATTTATTTTCTCCCTCACAACGAAGCATTGATTGAGAGGATGCGAGATCATCTGGTGATATGGACAGTACCGAGGATCGTTGGTTTTGCCAAAATCACTCGGTCTTTTGGTTCAGGTAAAGTGAGCTTGCCGTTCGCTACAAGAGCCCCGAAGATTTCATCAACATCTTCATCGAACGGGTATTTCTTTTCTACTCGCTCTTTGAAGGCATCTGATAGTTCAGGTCTCTTACCAACAGCTTTGTTTTCACCTTTCTTTGGTGGCTGATGAGCTGACTTGGTTTGCACATTGATGACCTCTTTCTTCTTTGGTGTAGAGATTGCAATGGCGGTTGGCTCTTTTCTTGATGATTGACTGTTGAGGTCTTTAATCACCATTTCTGCTCCCATGGAAGCTTCTAGGAGTTCTCCCAGGTTCTTTGATTTGTTGCCGATGATCATGGAGCGGATTCTAGCTCTCATGTTGTTTCGGCAGATGTCGACTAGCGACGCTTGTGACAATACATCAGAGCATTTGTATGCCATTGCTTTCCACCTATGAATGAAGTCATATGTTGACTCATTCTCCCCCTGTTTTAGGCTGCACAGCTGAGCCATAGTAGCGGGATGATCCTCACCTTTGAAGTGAGTCAGGAAGCGTGTCTCTAGCATGACCCAATTTTGGATGGAGTCCTCCGGCAGAGTGGAAGGTACCAGTCGAAGGCCGTACCTTTTAGGGTACTTGCGAAGAGGCAGATCTTGAGTGCATCTCGATCCGCGATAGCTTCCGTCAAATCTTGAAGTGGATGACGTGCTGTCTGGCTGATCCTTTCCCAGTATATGTTTGGAGAGTAGGATGCTTGAATTTTGTAGGGAACGGGACCGAGTCCATCCATAAGGGATATGGTGGCTTGATCCCATGCTCCTTGAGTATATCCTCTTCTTTTGCTTTTGCGAGGATACTGTCTACGTCCTTTTTTGTAAGGGCGCATGACTCATTTTCTTCCCCATTTACCTCATCGTCTTGATGATTCAGAGGAGGTTCATTGTTCGCCTGATTTTTGGAAGGCGAGGAGAAGGTTTTCCCTCAGAGTTCAATCCTCTGTTGGCCTTGTTCCAACTGCGGGATGGTGTTATCGCATCATCTTGAGGTGGGTTGCGAGGTGGTGGCTCAGAATTTATTGCCAGGACGTTCATCCTTCGAGATTCGAACGAAGAAGAAACCGTCCTGGTGACTGAGCTGGGGCTCATTCTTTTGATGAAGAGCTTAAGGAAGAATCACTCTGCCGTCCTTTGTTTGAAGGTGCAGGGGATTCTTCCGATGTCTTCTTGTCCTGGAGACGCTGCGGGTCATCGGACGTTGGATGGATTTTGGATGCTGACTTTTGGCGTCTTCTGGTTTTTCCAACCATATGGACAGCAGCAACTTGGTTGGGTCTTTCTTTTTTGACCCATTTGTGAGAGACTTGAAGCGTAGGAGGCTAGGTCCTTTGCTTCTCTAGTCTCTTTTGTTGATACGACGCGTGGCGGCGTATACGACGAGCAATTTGAGCTTCGGTCAACTCTGGCTGGGCTTTGACAATGAAGGACGTGCTTCCTCGGGCGCAGCAGCCGAGCCTGTCTTCTTTGTAGCTGGGCAGGGACAGGATGCGGACCCTGTCCTTCGCCTGCTGCAGCGAAGCTTTAAATTTTTCGAGTTCGGCCCCTGTAGAGATGAAGGGTCGAACTGCAGATTGTAGGCCTTAGCAGGTGCTTGCAGAGGCCTTGTGATGCATGATCTGATTTGGGCTTGTAGGAACAAGCCGGCTCATGCTGGGTTGACTTGGGAGTCAGGTTGGAGATGGGTCTCTCCTCTTTCATGTAGGCAAGAGGGTAGAACTGGTTCTCCTTGAGTGGGGCCAGGTATGCTGGTTTGGTGGATATTTGGGACCTTCTTTGTTTTGGTGAAGGTCTTGGGGACCAAGTCTTGGGATAGACCTGGTCGTTTGCGGGTCAAGGCTTCGTGGGGGTGCCACAGGCTTCGGGCCTTTTGGAGCTCGCCTTTTGGTGTCAAGGTAGTAACACATTGAAAGGCGACCTTCTGCTTCTTAGAAGAGTAGTTTGTTCTTCGGGAAGTGGGAATGGTCCCAGCGTCCCAAAGACAATAGTCCAGGGAGTCGAGGTCGACCCGGAGTTCAGAGAGTTGTCGAGGGAGTTAACCGCTTCGGCAATTGATGGGGTGCTTGTAGGTTGCGCGCGCTTGCTTCTGTGAGCATGAGCTGGTGCTTGCTCTTCATTGAAAGTAATGGTAATCGATGCTGCCATTGTTAGTTTTTCAAAAAAAAATTCTGAAACAAAGACCACATCCATAGTAATCACAAGAATATAATGAGCATAAATGGGAAGTTCTATAGTTTTGTCTTTTCAAATCGCTCGAGGGAGATGATCCAAGCAATATGAAGAAGGCAAAAAGCCTAGAAGGTACAATTATTCTGATCGCAGGTATGGTAAGCCCAGAATGAGCATCCCAGTGACTGCTAAAAGCAATTGTGAACCTAAATTCGACTTATCGAGAAGCAGAGCTTGCTCGATGTAAGAATAATATAAGGTCGGAGTTACAAATGTGCCGGTCGCGAATACAGTAGACCCTGAAAGGGCGTACCAGTACCGCTAGACACAAATGTTTTGAGACCGCATTCATGAGATGAGATTCTCTGTTTTGAAAGGTCAAGATTGGATTCATCAAAGAGAGCAGATGGTATTCCGATCCAAAATACGGTCTCAAGCGATTTCCCGCGAGCGCCAGTACTCAGAAGGAAATGAACCATAATTTCTCGGTTCTGAATCCAAAAATGATGAGTTTTTTTTTTGAAAGGCCATGATCGGGTTCATCAAAGAGAGCAAAAGGCATTCCAATATGAACACGGGCTCAGCGATTTCCGCGAGCGCCAGTGCTCAAAAAGGAGGAGACCAAAATTTCTCCAATCTGAACCCAAAAATGACGGTAGGTTTTATTTTTTTTTTGAAAAAAATCTTTTTTTTGAAGATTTTTTTTTAAAAAAATCTTTTATTTTTTTTATTTTTATTTTTATTTTTAATTTTTTTATATTTTAAAAATTTATATTTTGAAAATTTTTATTTATTTAAAAGACGAGAGAGTACACATAGGCCTCGTAACCCGGTCTTATGAAATCTCGATTGATAGAATTGCCCCAAGGTAAGGGTAGGATTACTTAATGAACCCGTTTGGAGGACCCTTGCCTAGAACACTTCTATAATGACGGCGAAGGACTTCCAACCCAAATCATTTCTTTTTTCCTATTTTGCCCTTTTTTTGTTGATGTCACATAACCACTTCCCTATTCTGTCATGAGTAATATTTATTGACAACAACAAAACATTCGTCAACATCAACATAAAATTGTGTGGACATCAACAAAAATGCCCAGTTATTACAATCAGTGACCCTGTGAATTTGTTGACGTCGATAGAAGATTCGTCAACATCAATATAAAATTGTGTCAACGTCAACAAAAATGCTCAGTTAACATCATGAGTGACCCTGTGAATTTGTTTGACGTCGACAGAAGATTCATTGACATCAACATAAAATTGTGTTGATGTCAACAAAAACGCCCAGTTAGCACCATGAGTGGCCCTGTGAGTTTGTTGACGTCAACAGAAGATTCGTCGACATCAACATTAAAAAAGTGTTGACGTCAACAAAAATGCCTAGTTAGCACCATGAGTGACCATGTGAATTGTTGACGTCGACAAAAGATTCATTGACATCAACATAAAATAACCCGTTTGACAATTTTCATCTTGCACCACCAACATATATAACAAAAAAACTTGTTTCCACCCACATTTAGAAGCTCCAAAATACACATTACATTTAGAAATTCCATTTTTGTCAACATCAACCACACATTACAAGTTCTCATTTGTTGAAGCTATGTCACAATAGCATTGTGTTTCTCATTAACAACCTGTTTGGCAATTTTATCATTATTGCCAAAACAAGTCACTTCCAATCTAAATAGAGCAATTGAAATCATATACATTAACAAAAATAGTTCTATTAAAGAATCTAAATCACACGAACTTATACATTATACAGAGTGCTCAACGTTTTAACACTGTATTCTCCACTCAAGCCATGACTCAAAACACTTGACTCACACAGAAGATTTCAGCCTTCTCTCATACAATTCACGTTGCTTGATGTAAAGGTCGACAACTAATCTGCATCTGTAGTACATCATGTCCTGTTGAGTTGAAAGCATTCTTTTGATTGAGGACAACATGCTATACAAATCTCATTACAAAAAATCCATAATCGTTTGAACTATCTTGTATTGGTGCGTCTTCAACAAGCTCCAGGCACTTGTCGCTAGGGCCGCTGCAAGCAAGAAGACGATCAGATTCGATCGTTTCTTGGCCACCGATCATCTCAGAGAAGATCAGAATAGAGACGCAGAGAGGATCCATACCTCAGATAGGGATGGAGAGTCCCAGATCTCTGGACTCTCCCCTAAACCCCTTTAAACCGTACATCTCACCCTCCAAATGCTCTCCTCTCTATCCCCATTCATGCGCATATTACATCCTCTCCTCAGGCCCTCTTTTCCGTTCTCACCACCCATACATCCCTGCGCAGAACCTGTAACTCACACCCACCTCACGGCCATCCTCTCCATCGCACACTCTATTACATCTTCAGCCCGCGCATAATCCCCATGGTCCCCTTTGTCCGGACGTTCTCTCTCGTCTTCCTTCATCCATTCAATAGAGCCCACTCGTTGATCGCCATACTTCCCCATCATATCATCTCATCTCACGTAGAGGGCTCCCTCTCTCTTTCCACGCACAGAATCTATTCACAAAAAAAAAACGCAGGAGAGGGTGAGGCCATTGATGCGAAGGAAGACCACTCAAAGAGAGAGGATCCACTCTACCAGGAATCAAAATTGAGGAATTCCATTCTCCGTGTCCATACATGTAGTGCCAGGTGCCGCTCCCACACAGCGCCCAACGCTACTCCTTGCATGCGTGGCGTCATTGTCATTCCTCTGATGGCTACTCCCTACATCGTACGCCAGCACCCATCCGTGCTGCTGCAAATCGCCACCTCTCCCCTCCTCCTACTTCCTTCTTTCTTCCTCCTTTCCTCTCCCTTTTCCCTTTCTTCCCTTTCTTCTCCTTCTTCTTTCACCCCTTTTCTTCTTCTCTACCCAGACTCATCCCCCTCTCAATCCCCTCATCACCGCAGCCCCTGTTGCTATTGCGCCTCCGTCGTCTGCGCGCACATAGCCTGCCCTTCTTCTTTTGTTTTCCTTTTTTGTCTTTCTCATCTTCCTCTTCCTTCTACTCTTCTTCTTCTTCCATCCCTCTTCTTCTTCCCCGTGCCGCTCACCTCGCATACAGCACGACCAAAGATGACCTCCCAGCCATTGTGTGAGAACCTGGCCCCTAATTTCCTAGTTTAGTGTGGTTTTATTTGTGAACTAGTTTTCTCAGTGGGTTTAGTGGTTGTTTGATTGATTTTCTGAGTTTAAACTACATTTTCTTTGGTTTTGAAGAGTTTTGAGAACCTTCTTGATTTGTGGGACCCTTGGAGGATTCTTGTTATGAATTTGCGTGAGCTTTGGGATTTGTTCATGATTTTCTAAAATCGTGCTTTAATCCCATTAACTCTTTTTGTTTATCTTTTCAACTTTCATGTTGACCTCGTTCTTGTTCGAAACTCCTAAACCTGACTTTTCTCAATTTGAGGGCAAAATGGTCTTTTTACTCAAAATCTGGACACAATTTTCAATGTCACCAAAACCCGCAAAACATATACTTTTTGGAAACTAAAAATTTCATCGATCAACTTTGTCTGCTTCGTCGAAATCATTTGAAGTCCTGAAAACCAATGTTTTTAGCCCGACAAATACTTTAAGTTGTGGAGCCCACTCCACTTTGGCTATATAAGGGAACCCCTCCTTCATTTCTCTCTTTGCTTGCCCTAACCACTGTGGAAGAAGAAGTCCCAGCAGCCCTAGCCTCCTTTCTTCTTCTTCTTGCTTCCTCTATCTCAAATCACCACCAAGCTCTTGCCAAATCGAGAAAGGAGCTTCACAAATCTTCTTCATCTTCTCAAGAGCAACCCATTGACACCATTTTTGAAGAAACCAAGCTTTTCAAGATTTCCTTTGAGCAACCTCTTGCTTTTTGAAGAACTTCCAAGTAAAGGATCCTTGTAATCTTTTGGATTTGTGTTCTCCTAGCCTTTGAGATGCTTTGTCTTGATTATTGGAGGTTTTCCTTTTGTTTTGATTTGGTTTTTGATTTCCAAGGTTTAGATTTGGTGATTTGTGGCTTGGAGAGTGTTTAGAAGACTTGATTTGCTAACTTTGGACCTAAGGCAAGTGGACGAAATGGTTTCTTAATGTTAATCATATTTTATGCATATGCTTTGTTTTCATTAATGATTTCCATTTGCTTAAACCTTGTTTCAAGACTTGTCTTCTATTGATTTCAATTAATGTATCTTTCTATGTCATTTTATCTCTTAGAAATGTACATTGTTTTGTGTTAAACTTGAATGGTTATTTGTGGATTTCTCCGATTCTCTCTTTCTCTCTTGTATTTGAATGGATGGAAAGGAGATGTTGGATGGATGGATTATTAGAGGTTCGAAAATGGATTGAATGGGTTTTTAAGGATGTCTTGAGACCCTCAAAATGTATATAAGGGTGCTCAAAGTGTATGAACAAATGTAGGGAAGAAAGAAATGGAAATCTGACTTGAAACCGAACTTCCCATCGGTTAACCGACAGCCAACCGAACCTTGTCGGTTCCATTTTCAGAGAGCTGCATTTCATCAGCAGATCCGTCGGTCAGCTGTCGACTAACCGAACTGCACAACCTCGGCTAACCGATAGTCAGCCGAAATCAATTTGGTCCCTTTTTCAGAGAGCTGTTTGTGTTCTGATTTGGATCAGCGGTCAGCCGTCGGTCAGCTGTCGGCTAGCCGACATACCCAGTTTGGCTAATCGACAGCCAACCGAGAAGCTGACCGAAACTACAACTTTATTGGATTCTTTTTTAAGAACCTTGTGGAACTAAATTGAAGAAGAAACATCATCATTTTAATCTTTTAAATGTCTTTTAGACTTGTCAATGTACATAAGGACCCAGAATGTCTTTAATTCTTATGGAGTACCAAATATGTAACAAATTCGACAAATGGGACCCGATTCACATTGATTCAAATCTTGGACTTTCGACACTTGGCCCGGAGAATGTTAGAAATCCATTCATGTTACATTTCGACCCGAATTTCACTTGTACACTTTAAATCTCATGTTTTATGACTAGACTGACCCCGAAGGCATTGAAATTCATGTTTTTAGCATGTTGTAACCCTTATATGCCCGACCAAATACAGATATGTTTTTGTGCCTATGGGCACCCCGTCCCATTGTATTTGTACTTGTTGAACTCTTGTATATGACCCATGAGTCAAAAAGGATTATTATTTTGAGAACAAAACCTTGAGGTAAGATGGAGCCAGAGCTTTGTAGTGCGAGCCCATGAACCAAGAAGGATTATTATTTTGAGAACAAATCCTTAATGCAAAATGGGGCCAGAGCTTTGTAGTGCGAGCCCATGAGCCAAAAGAGAACATGCGTACATGTATTTGTTTTGTTTTCTTGATTGTGACCTATGAGTCGGCACCACTAAGCTTGGATAACCTTGTCAATTTGATCCACTGACTTGGAGATCCCCCTCCCGTCCCGCCAGCTGCAGCCTGGATCCCGCAAAGTATTTACCCGGTTCGCTACTGTGGTCCCACAGAGTATGTATATTATTATATTTAATCATTGACTCTCCTCACCTTGTGTGACTGAGGTCAATGTCCCGATGTGCTCTCATCACTTTAGTGAGAGAGGATTTAGCTTTGTGTGGTTGCCATCTTAACAGTTCCTAATTCTTGGTACATTACTGTTTTATATTGTTCATGTCTTCTAAATAAATGATGCATTATCTTTTATGAAATTCATTATTTATACAGGTTTTCAATATTTTTGCAAGGTGTTATTTTCTCAAATGAATTCCCAATTTGTCAAATATTCATGCTTTATACATGCTTTAAAGGAATACATGTTTTGTCAAATATTCATGCTTCATACATGCTTTAAATGAATTCCTGACTTGTCAAATATTTGTGTTTTACACCCGTTTTATATGGACACAGGATTTTGTAGGTATCCATGATTTTCTATACATTTTGAATATGTACAGCTTTTGATTGATGGACCGCGCTCCTGCTTGGTTCTACCGAGGTCGGCGGACGTGGGAGTCCATTTGGTTCCGACCCTTTCGTAACCGGGGTGCAGGGGCGTACATCAACATTTCTTTTTTTGTGGGTGTGCCAGATTTTCTATTTTACTTGGAATTGCAAGTGATGATCCGGGGATCAACCTTCGCAAGTAAAAAGGAAATCAACTTCTTTCAAGTTTTCCATTGCACATATATTTAAGAAAAGAGACATTTTTCTTGATTTGCCGTGAAAGGCGATTTTTTGGCATTTATAGCCGATTTTGGCGTTTATAGCCGATTTTTGGCGTTTATAGCCGATTTTGGCGTTTATAGCCGATTTACAATCCTTATCAACAATGAAAGACAAGAATTGTGATTTTTGTCTCTTTTGAAAAAATACAAACTACAATGAAAAGCAAGAAAAGGAGGATCTAACTTCTCAGGAGATTGTGGAGGACTCGTTTAGATTGACGGTCGCAAGCCATATGTGGGCTTCGCCATCATCCATGCAGATGAGAACAGAGGATGCTATTTGATTCGCTTGGCTTGGCTATAACCTCGGGTTTTTAGAAGACAAAGACCAAAGCAAGGTCCTATGTCCAATAAAAAGCCGAGTAGACGGGCTGAAAAGCCACATCTAAGCCATTGGAGGCAGGAGGAGAAGGCAAGGACCTTGGGGGGGGGGGGGGTACCCCCCAAGGGACTTTTGTCACCTTGTTGCGGTGGCCGGTGTAGAACTTCCGCAGAGTTTTCTCTCTTTTTTCTTTTCTCTGGATTCTGACTGCTGTCTGATGTTTGTTGTGTGTTTTTTCCGATCTGGATTCCTTTGGAGTGCTCTCCTATTTATAGGCTCTTGGTAGCCATTTAGGAGAGTTTATGGGCTTTTAATGTCATTAAGCCGCATAATGGGAGGAGTTACAAAATTGAATTGTTTATTTTGTAACTCCTTTTTCTTGGCTTCTGATTGGCCGGAGGAGATTGAGGGCATTTAATCGCCTTTAATCGCCATGATGGGAGGAGTTTCATGGGTTAAATGTCATGAATCTCTTGACTTGTAACTCCCAAATGCTTGCTTCTGATTGGGCCGTCCAAAGAAATGGATTAATGACTGTAATAAAGTTAGTCAATTAATCGCATTAAGTGGTCGCCGAGCAGCTGAAGAGTCGCGGGCCGTGCCACGTCTTTTGAATTCTTCTGTCGATGATCATCGATGGATCTTCATGTAGATCGACATCAGATGACCATGTAATTTCAGGTGTTTGTTGCCAACAGCGGGTCGGTGCCATCTGTCCTGTCGATTTCTCGATCGGTCGGGTGGAAAGCACACTTTTTTTGGTTGACCGGGTGGCGATCAATACTGTCTTCGATACTCTTGATGTTTTACCCGTGTTTTGGACGGATATCAGAGGACTTGGTGTCTCAAAAGCATGAATTTTGGAAAGTACCAGAGGCTGGGCTCCTCGAATCGCGAAAAAAACGGCGAAAACCGGGGTTTCCGGGGCTTTCCCGGCGACCCCGGGGTCCATGGTCGCCGGCGACCCTGGCCCAGGGTCGCAGGGGCCTGCGACCCTGGGGGGTTTTCCCCCTTTCTGGTCCCGTTTTGCGTCCGTTTTTGCTTTTTTCTGAGTCTTTTTTCTTCTGTACTTTTCCTTGACATTTTGACCATTTATTGGCCTGATTTATTTGTAGGAAACCTGATGAGAATCCTTGCATTTTATTTTGCAAAGTTTCCAATTTCCTGAGAAAGCCGAAGACTTTGTCGCGCAGAGCTGCCGATTTTCTGTCAAAAGCTGAAACTGGGTCAAACGATGTCGGAATGACCTGAAATTTGGTGTGAAGCCTCCTGAGCAATAAATAAGACCAACCATAGGCTTTTGTTTGAGTTTTGAAGCCGTTTGGGGTCCTATCACCTGTAGACTTGCTTTTTGTCGCGATGAAGATGTCGCGGTTTGACGTGCGGTCAACCGATGTCCGATTGACTTGAAATTTGACAGGGAACCTATTGGAGTCATTTTAAGATGATCCATAGGTTCTGTCTTGGAAACCATGGTCCCAGAGAGCTTTACCGCCGAGAGGCTTGATTTGGCTGTCGGAGAAGCGAAGTTAGGCCAAATGATCTTGAAATGGCTTGAAACTTCTTGTGTACTCCTCTTTTGGCTGTCTGGATGAATCTTGCTGTTTTTGTTTGATTCTGACAAGATTTGATTTTTGGAAGCAGCATTGCCTATTTATGGCAGGTTGCAACTTCATGTAGCTCTTTGGATCTTGAAAAGGCAAAGTGACATTTTTGGTGTCAACAAATGCCCCCTCGAGGTACAGCGGCGAGTTGCTTAACTTTTGTAGTCGATGTGCCTCGAAGAGATTTTTTTTGAAGGAGAGCCTGTGACTTGACCAAGAGTCTTTGAGCAATCTTTCTTTTTGGTATTTGTAGCCTTTTGAGCTTCCAGGGGAATTTTATGGTAGTGAAAGGGATCACGTACCATCTCGAGGCAAAATTTTGAAGATGACATCAGGGATGTGGATTTGGGTTTTGACCTTGTGACCTAACAGGCTATATATGGCAGGTTAGGGGGTCGGGTTTGATCGTGTGACCCAACAAGCTGTATGTGGAATGTTGGGGGATCAATTTTGGTTTTGATCTTGTGACCTAACAGGCTATATGTGGCAAGTTAGGGGATCAGGTTTTGGTTTTTGGTTTTGGTCTTGTGACCTAACAGGCTGTATGTGGCAAGTTAGGGGACCAGGATTTGGTTTGATGGAATGTCAATTTCAAGAATTTGGCTCAATTTGGTAGATGAGGCTGGGTGGTTTGATTTTTGGAAGCTCATGGGGCTTGGAATTTTCTTTTGTATGGTCCAATCAACTCAAAAGAGGCATGGAACCATTTTTGTATGCTCTTGGTAAGAGGGATTTCTCTTTGACTAAAAGCCCAAAATTTTTCTTTTTTTTTTTTTTTTGTGCCTAGGTGGTCAAACCTGGCTCATATGGGCTAACCCATGGGACCTTAAGCTTTTGAAATGGCTTAGATCTCATATGGTGTCATTTTTGTAAAGAATATCCAAAATATCTCATTTGGATAGAGAATATCCAAGAATATCTTTACTTGGAGAGAATCTCTCATGATCCCTTTATTTTGGGATAGAATATCTCAAGATATCTTTCTTTTGGGAAAGAATCCGTCATAGATTGATTTTAGGAGAAAATCTCTCAAGATCCCTTTATTTTGGGATAGGATATCTCAAGATATCTTTCTTTTGGGAAGAATCTTTCTAATCTCTTTCTTTTGGTAAGGTTACTAATTAGTAACACTTACCTCTTTCTTCTTTCCTTCTTTGGTTTGCTCTCCTCTATAAAAGCAAGGAGAAGGTTGGATCTCTTGCTCTTATTACTTTCTTTTGCAATAATCTCAAGAGGGCTTCAAGACCAAGAGCTTTTCTTCTTCAAGATCTTCAAGAGTTTTCTTCTTCTTCTTCTCCATCAATGGCTTCAAGTAAGTTCTTCTTTTTCAAGAAAACTCCATTGTAGAAAAAAAGTTCTTTCTTTTTTTTTGTTTCTTTCTTTTCTTCTTTTTTTTTTTTCTTTTCACGTGTTTGCCTCTTTTTTTTTCTCACACGTTTTTTTTTTTTTTTGCTTTCTTTTCTTTCTTTTTTTTTTCATGTTTTTTTTTTATTGTGTGGGCCGTACGGACAGATCCGTACGGATCTGGCCGTACGGCCACGTGGCCTGTGGGCCACGGCCTGTGGGCCAGCCCGTTTTTTTTTTTTTTTTTTTTTTTTTTGTTTTCTTTCTCCTCTCTTCTTTTTTTTTTTTAGAGAAAGTTTCTTTTCTTTTTTTTTTTTTGCTCATCATGATAATGCATTTTTTTTTCGCAAATCTAGATGTTCATGCATGCCTTTAATTTGTAAATTAAATTTGTAGCATGATGTGATAGCATACCTGAAAGTGTTTGCAAATTTGGGAACTTGGAGCTCGCAGTGATGTTGAGCCCTTCCTGATTTTGCGGAGACTTTTAGGTTTCGAAAGTTTGGAGTTTCGGAGCTCGCAGCGATGTTGAGCCCATCTTCAAGCTTTCTATTTCTTTCGGGATAGTTCCTTTTCTTCGGAATTGCCCCGTTATCATGTCAAAATTTCGCCAGATTTTTTTTTAGCGAGATTCTGTCATTTTGATGTTTGATCTTTTTCTTTTCCATCCTTTTCAGGTGGTTCCTCCAGAGCGAACAAGGGTAAAGAGCCTGCTACAAGCGTACCTCGTCGATCTTCTAGATCTTCTAATCCGGCCGTTCAGCAGGCTTTTGAGAAGGTCCAGTATGTTGAGAGAAATTTGGAAGAGTGCGACTCCCTCAACAGAGATGAGATGAGGCAGCGACTGATCACTCTCAAGGGAGAGGAATTCTATAAGATCATGGTAAGCAGTCGTCCATGGCTGATGGAAGATCAGAGCGTTTTGCCCAAGCCTACCTTCTTCTTTGGTGATGCTGTCCCTGACGACATTACATACCAGAGGAGATCTTTTCAGTTTTCCTTCACAGCAGATGGTGAGAAGAAGACTGTTACTACCCGGTCGATGTTTGATCGCACCGTCTCGATTCTGAGCCTTGCCCCCACGTGCCCTAAGAGGGAAGATCCTCCAAGTTGGGTGAGAAGGACAAATGTAATCAAGACCGGGGTTTTTGTCGGCGGTTCTCCTGGATATACGGAGAGGTCGCCTGTTGACATGGACTTGTTGATGCCATCCAGCGGCTACCAGGGCTCTGATTATCCGTCGGTCGATTTGAGACCGGTGGGCCTTGGTATTTTCAGTGGTGACGGCAGCAATTGGATCAAGCCTTTTCGACTTCGAGGTCGTTTCAATGCTGACCCCGAGTGGAAGTCGTGGACTGATCGCGTCCTGCTGATTGGTGGCGCCGTTTTGAAGGAAGCCGGGATTTTTGATGCGGTCCGCGCTTTTAGGGAGACCGTGATCTTTTCCGACGAGGCCTTCATGGCTATGCTGGAGTCGTTCCTCCCTCAAACCAATACCTTCGTTGTGACGAATGGTGAGATTGGTTTTTCTTTGAAGGAGTTGAGCGCCATTACCGGATTGCCCATCCTCGGCAAACTCTATGAGGAGTTTATGCCGATTGACAGCGTCCTCGAGGGGCAGTCTGAGGAGTTCAGGCTTCTATACTTTCAGCTCGTCGCCTTCTATGATTTTTTGAAGGAGAAGGGGGGTTCGAAAGTTAGATCCAGCAGTTGGAAGAGTTTTTGCTCTTCATTCCCCAACTTCTTTGATAGTAGGGAGCCTTCTGATAGCATGACCCAGGAAGCTGGAGCTCAGGATCCAAGTTCAAAGAAGATCTTGGCCATGCAAGAAGAGTTGAGAGATTTCTGTGCAAGCACAAACGCCATATGTCCTGACATTGCACCGCGGAGAGATCTCGCTGTTTACCTCACTTATTGGCTTGGTGAGGCTGTATTTGCTGGAGGAGATGGAACGCACATCAGGCCGCATTGTATTTTTCCGGCTTGTCAGATGGCGTTTGGAGAGCAGTTTGCTTTGGTGCCAGCTCTTTACTCCTACCTGTGTACCGAACTGCAGGCTGCTGCTTTTCTGGTTCGGCTTGGGCTTCCCATGAATAGGGTATTTTCAGCCCATATCTTTTATTCGTGGTATGTATACCACTGTCCTGGCTTCCATCGGCTGGGTGCTGCACAGGATGATGATCCTCTGATGATTCGACTGGCTAAGGGCAAAGCCGTGTCTGAATCACTTTTGTTTGCCCGTATGAGGATCCGACGGTTCAGGGACGTCGAGATGGGGCAATCGTCAGTAAAGCTTTCTCCGGAGTTGCGGAAGAAGGCTTTTGATTTTGGTGCCTCCCGAGACTCTACCAGGGCGGGGTCGGGAAGGCATTATTCCTTGACAAATGCAGAGAGAGAGAGTGGCTTTTCAGCATACGTGTCGGCACGATGGTGTACCGTAGACATCTTTTCGTCGACATCCAGCCGTATGTACCTTCTCGCTTTGCTTTGCAGCTTGGCTTTTCTCAAGGCGTTGTTGGAGCGCCTTCAAGCATGGTGAAGCGCTTTGGAGGCTTACAGGACGGGAGAAATGCATGGGCTTTCTATAGTGCTGAAGACACTACAGCCATGATTTCTTATCCTGTGTTGCTGACTTCCCGGACTGCCGGCTTTGCGAAGTGGTTCGCGGAGAGCTTCTCGGCATATCGGGGACTTTCCAGGAAGGAGCTTGATGTGAAGCTGGCATCTGGAAAGGGCCTTGGAAAGTCGGATGGCATCCGGCGAGAGGAAGTTTGGGCCTTCCTTTCTGGAGAGAAGCACAAGATAGGCTTTCTCGGTGACCAGGGCGTCATCGGTTCTGAAGCTGTTCGAGAAATACCTGATGAGGCTTTGGAGCAGCTAGAACAGGAGGAAGCCGAACTTGGCGCTTGGATGCAAGCGGCGCAGAGGCAAGCTTCCGTGGACTCTACTGGCAAGAGCAGACCATCCAGTGATGAGTCGAGTGGCAAACCTGACTCTGACAGCGGGGCAGGTTCCTCTAAGAAGCGAGCCCGCAGAAGTAAGAGGAGGAGGAGTCATCATCGCAGCAAGGGGCAGCATGAGGACTCTCCTAACTTGGAAGTTCCTCTTACTATCAATGAGGATGTGCCAGTGGATGCTGACGAGCCTCCGGAGAAGAGAAGCCGAGAAGAAGAGACCGTCGGTGAGGGTATGATTCTTCCTCTTTCTCTTTCCATTTCTTTTCATGGGACTTTTTCCATGTTATGATTTGCTTCTTGTTTCTGCTTTTCTTCTTTTTTTTTTTTTAGCAGAGGAAGACTTGGTGATGCCTGTGGTCCCAACCGATGACGTGGTGATGGATCCTGTTGAGGCACCTGAAGAAGAACCGAGGGACTCTGGAGTAGATCCAGAATCTCCAATTGGTACGACTTCTTTTGCTCCCCTTTTTTTTTTGTTTGTGACTTGGTTTGCTAACACATTTTTTTTTGTCAGCTGACTTGCCACAGGATTCCGATGACTTTGAACCATCGATGGACGCAAATGTTGATGATGCTTTCGATGAGTTCATGGAGGAGGAAAGTGTTCCGCCAGTCGTCGAAGAAGGTATTTTGTAGTTATAACTCTGATAATGATTTTCAAACAGGGTCATATTCATACCTTTTTGTGTTTCCTTTGCAGGTTTTGAAGTGGCAGAGGAGGATCCGTCGCTTCCAGAGCAAGAGATGCCAGAGGTTGATCCAGAGGTAGAGATTCCTGGGACCAGCTCTGACAATATTGAGGAGATTCCTCGCGCTGAGATTCCTTCCCGAGCAGGAGCAGCTTCAGCTGGAAAGAGTTCTTTTGTTACTCTTTCAACAGATGATGACATGAGTAGCCGACCAACGGAGTTGGGCGAATCCTCAGCTGGGCCATCTCTTCTTTTTGCGAAGAAGGTGGTGGTGCGAGTTGTGAGCTCTTGGATTGAGACTCTCTTTTCTGGGCACTTGGAAGTCGGATTTGGCATGATCCAGCATGTGCAGGAGATTCTCAGTGATGCTGAAGAGGCTGGTCTGGATGTCACAGGTGCCAGGGCGATCGTTGATAGGATCATTGCACTGGGTGACAAGTGGTTTGAGACCGTGAGTTTGGCTGATGACCAGTTCTTCAAGGAGATGTTCCTGGACCCTGCTGATAAGGCTAAGTCTGACCTGGATGAGGCTACAGAAAGCAGGAAGGTGGCAGTCCTGAAAGAGGAATAAAGAAGAGCTAACCATCATCGGGCTGACACATGACCTTAACATCCTTGATAGGGAGGTCGATGAGGCCAGGAAACGTCTTGAGCATTTGCAGGCACAAGTCGCTGCCAAGTGGACTGCCATAATAGAAGCTCGCGACAGGGAGAGTGCCCTGATTCACCAGGTTGCAGAGGCCGAACGGGTTCTCAAAAGGAAGTCTGATGAGGATGAACAATGGCAAGCTGCTCGAGGTAAGCTTCCTGGTGTGAGAGAAGGGGTACAGCCCACTCCAGCATCTCATGGCAAGTTCCTGAAGAAGCGTGCCTTGGAATCCTTGACGGCTGAGGCTAAAAGTCTGCTTGGGGAGCTGAACTCTTGGCTGGAGACAGTCGTATACAGAAACCATCCTTCTTTCTTTTCTTTTTTTTTTGGTACCACTTGTATTTTTTTTGGTACTTATTTTTGTAGTGCTTGTGAACACTTTTTTTTGGTACCACATGCATTTTTTTGGTACTCTTTTTTTTTTCGTAGTGCTTGTGAACACTTTTTTTTGGTACCACATGCATTTTTTTGGTACCACATGCATTTTTTTGGTACTCTTTTTTTTTCGTAGTGCTTGTGAACACTTTCTTTTTGTTATCCCTACGCTCACTTTAATCTTTTTGTGATAAAAGTAATTGCTAAATGGGATTTGATCAAAAGGTTGTCATTTTGTGAAAATCTTTTGTCAAATGATTGTTTTGGCATGAAAGCCAGGTTTTTGTTTGTGGCATGGAAGCCAATTTTGGCATGAGAGCCAGCTTTTCTTGTGGCATTGATAGCCGAGTTTTTTTTTTTGTTTGTGGCATCTATAGCCAATTTGGTGGCATTGATAGCCGGTTTGTTTTGTGCATCTATAGCCGGTTTTTTTTTGTTTGTGGCATCTATAGCCAATTTTGGTGGCATTGATAGCCGGTTTGTTTTGTGGCATCTATAGCCGGTTTTTGGTGGCATTGATAGCCTGTTTTGTTTTGGTGGCATTGATAGCCATTTTTTTTTTTGAAATCCAAGTTTTTTGTTTGTGTGGCATTGATAGCCGGTTTTGTTTTTGGTGGCATTGATAGCCGGTTTGTGGCATTTATAGCCGGTTTGTGGCATTTATAGCCTGTTTTTGATGGCATTTATAGCCGGTTTGGTTTTCAAAAAATGCAAGTATCGACTAAAAGTCGCCTCCCTGCTGAATGTTCTTGCAAGTATCGATGGAATGTCGCATCCTTGCTCATTCGGTTGCGAGTATCGATGGAATGTCGCATCCTCGCGGATTTGGGTGCAAGTATCGATGGAATGTCGTATCCTTGCTTTTCAAAAATTTTGGTTTTGCGGGTACTGACTTGATGTCGTTTCCCCACGATTTTTGAAATTTGTGGTTTTCCTCGAACCTTTGGGTCATGGATATCAACTGAAATGTTGCGTCTCCACAGTTTTTTTAGGTTTTTTCGAACCTTTGAAATTTGGGTTGTGGATATCAACTGAAATGTTGCGTTTCCACGGTTTTTTAGGTTTTTTTCGAACCTTTGAAATTTGGGTTGTGGATATCAACTGAAATGTTGCGTTTCCACGGTTTTGGATTTTGCAAGTATCGACGAAATGTCGCTTCCCTGCGATTTTGGAAGTGTCAAACGTGGTTCGCTTGCTTCCGATTTGTGCGAGTATCGACTAAGCGTCGCTTCCTCGCGGTTTTTGAAAAACCATTTTTTTTTGTTTAAAGACACGAGGGTCATAAGTTTTGACCTAAAACCATTTTGGCGGTAAAAGGCAGGGTGGACTAGGGTGGAAATCCCTGAATCCGGATTTTGTTTCAAACCATGAATTTTGGGTTCAAGGGTTGGAAATTTTGGTCAAGTTAGGGAAAGGTTCCTAAACTTGGATATATATATTTTTTTGAACAATGAAACGATGAAAGTAAACATTGTTTTAGATTTCTAGAAATTTCAATATTTGACATGAAAATTCTAAAAAAAAGGTGGGTTTAGCGAGCGTGTACCTGGAAACCGGTTTTGGCCATACAGGCATTGCTCTTACCCAGTTGGGTAAACCTTCAAGGGTAGTACCGCTTTAAGAACTTGCCATTGATGGGCAGCATACATCTGTCACCTTCCATGTTTAGGAGTGCGTATGCGCCATTGGAGAAAACTTTGTCGATGACGTAGGGTCCCTCCCATTTTGGCTCGAATTTGCCTTTGGACTTGTGAGCGAAGACCATTGGTCTTTTTACCGCAAGAACCAAGTCATTCTTTTGTAGGCGCGTTGTCTGACCTTTTTATCGAAAGATCCTGCCATACGTGCTTGGTAAAGTTCAATGCTTTGTTGAGCTTCGAGCCGTCTCTCATCGAGATTGTCCAGCTCATGGAGTCGCAATTTGACATTGCTTTCTTGAGTCATGTCATTTTGCAAGGATACCCTCAAGGAAGGAATTTGTACTTCCAAGGGCACGACAGCTTCGCATCCATAGACCAAGGAGAATGGTGTGCTATGGGTTGGTCCTCGAACGGTGGTTCGATAGGCCCACAAAGCTTCAGACATTTTGTCGCTCCAGTCTCTTTTGTGACTAGAGACCATTTTTTGAGGATTTTGCAGAGTGTCTTGTTGAAAGCTTCTGCTAACCCGTTTGCTGCCGGATTGTATGGAGTCGAAGGACAGCTTTGAATTTTGTATTTGTCGCAGAACCTGTAGAATCGATGATCCCGGAACTGTGGTCCGTTATCATGGACGAATCTTTTGGGTATGCCGAAACGACAAATGATGTTGGTGCGCAGGAACTGAAGGACTGATGAGGTCTTCATTTCGTTAAACGCAAATGCTTCTGACCACTTGGAGAAGTAATCCGTAGCGGCGAAGATGAAGCGATGACCTTTGCTTGAAGGGGGAGAAATAGGACCTATGATGTCCATACCCCAGGCTTCGAAAGGCCATGAGATCGCTGTAGGATGTAGCCATTCTGGAGGCATGTGAATGTAATCTCCATGAACTTGGCATTGTTGGCAGCGCTTAGCAAATTGCATTGCGTCAGCTACCATGGTAGGCCAGTAATATCCTAACCTTTTTATCTGATCATAGAGCTTAGGTCCAGCCTGATGAGCTCCACAAAGACCAGCATGAACTTCTTTGAGTGTTTCTTCAGCCTCTTGTTGTGACAAGCAGCGTAGAAGTACTCCGTTGAAGGATTTCCTGTAAAGGATTTTTGATGGAATATCCAAATGGAAGCTTGGGGTTCGCCTTTGGATGCTTACCCGTTCTTTTGGATCTTCAGGTAGGATTCCGAACATAATGTAATCAATGAACGGATCCCTCCAGTCGCCAATTGAAGTTTGAAGGATTGAAATCCGACTTCCGACCACTTGGTGGCATTCAGCAACTGCTTGGTGTGTGTTAAGAGGAGGAAGGATTCTTCTTTCGCATAGTGTGACTTGCATGTTTTCCCCTTCCTGGATTGCCATGGATGCGGCAAGTCCGGCTAGGGCATCTGCACGTATGTTTTCACCTCTACGAATGTGGGTGATGTGACAGATGTCAAACTTTTGCAGAAGTGACTGTGCCTTGTTGTAGTAGGGCAACAGATCTGGCTTCCTGACTTCAAATTTCTGATTCATCTGGTTGACGATCAGTTGAGAGTCTCCAAAGACCTCCAGCATGGTGATACCGGATTCGATGGCGAGTTCCAATCCTAAGATCAGAGCTTGATATTCAGCTGCATTGTTTGTGCATGGTTCCAGTAGCGAGAAAGCGTGTGGAATCATGTATTTGTCGGGGCTAACAAAGAGGATGCCAACTCCCGAGATCAGCTGTCTTTTTTCATTTGTCCTGGTTGCACCGTCAAAGTACATGTCCCAGGAGGCACTTTGTGAGAAAGTCTCCACATTGTAGACTGGTTCGTCTGGGAGATCATCTCTGAGTGGAGAATCCTTAGGCAATGGATGCTCTGCGAGGAAGTCTGCTAGAGCTTGCCCTTTGATTGCTTTTTGTGGTACATACCTAATATCAAATTGTGACAGAAGGATGGACCATTTTGCCAGTCGAGCATTGAGAGAACCTGCCTTTGTGACAAGGACCTTCAAGAGGTTGACCCTCGAGACCAGGTAGACTGTGTTGGAAAGCAAGTAGTGACGCAGCTTTTGTACGGCGAACATCACTGCAAGACATTCTTTTTCGACTGGAGAGTAGCGATGCTCTGCACCTACTAGCATGCGGCTGAGGTAATATAGAGCAGCTTCTTTTCTTTGATCATTTTCTTGCGCAAGCAGAGCTCCCAGAGAGTGATCAAGGGCTCTTGTGTACAAGATGAATGGTTTTCCAGTGGTAGGAGCAGCTAACACTGGAGGTTTTGTCAGGTATGACTTGATGTCTTGGAAAGCAGCTTCACAGTCAGCATCCCAGACAAAGTTTACACCTTTTTTCATCAACCGGGAGAATGGACGGCATTTCCCCGAAAGATTGGAGATGAACCGTCTGATGTAGGCTAATCTCCCTTGAAGCCCTTTAAGTTCTCTCAAGGTTCTTGGAGAGGGCATTTCTAGAATGGCTTTGACTTTTATGGGGTCAAGCTCTATTCCAGCTTTCCGAACTAAGAATCCGAGGAACTTACCCGACGAGACGCCGAAGAAGCATTTCAATGGATTCATTCGCAGTTTGTGTTTGCGAAGCCGGAGGAAGACTTCTCGAAGGTTTTCGAGATGATCTTCTTTTCTTTTGCTTTTGACGGCGAGGTCATCAACGTAACATTCAACCGTCTTGTGCTGCATATCTTGGAATATTTTCATCATAGCCCTCTGATATGTGGCACCAGCATTCTTCAAACCGAATGGCATGACAGTGTAGCAATACACGCCAAATGGGGTTCGAAAGGATGTATGTTTTTCATCCTCAGGATGCATCTTTATCTGATTGTAGCCAGAGAAACCATCCATGAATGTCATTCGCTCGAATCCACATGTATTATCAATCATTACCTCTGGTATGGGGAGCGGAAATTCATCTTTTGGGCATGCGCCATTCAGGTCTCTATAGTCAATACAGACCCTGATCTGCCCACTTTTCTTTGTCACGGGGACAATGTTGGCCAACCATTCAGGATGTTGTTCCTCACGGATGAAGCCGACGCTTTTGAGTTTTTGAACTTCTTGTTCAATTTTATCCATCACATCTGGACGGAATCTTCTTTGGCCTTGCTTGACAGGCTTGATGTCTTCTTGAAGATTGAGTTTGTGAACTGCTATTTTGGGGTCTAAGCCTTTATTTTGGAAAGGTTCAAGCATGGAGTTTGATGAAGAAGTATCCGATCTATGGAAGAAGATCGGCTTTTCCTTTGTTGAAGTTGCTGGAACAACGAAGGAAGCTGACGTAGGATCTTCTATGTCAGAAGTTGTCTCCATTGGAGTAAGAGCAGGCCGAACTTGCTGAGTGTCAGCTTGGCTTGACGATGTGTCGTCTTCTGGCTCTGAATCCGAGTCCGTGTCTTGCATGATAGACACGAAAGAGACAACAAATTTGCCCCCAGGCTTTTGTTTTGCCTTCTTCGCTTTAGTTGTGATGACCAAAGGCTTTGAAGATTTGAGGGAGATGATGAAGGGAGTTTGAATGCTCTCTTCAGATTTACCGGATGGTTTATTTTCTTCCGGTGATTGTTGAGGAGCTTTGCCTTTATCTTTCTGGAGATTTTCGGCAAAGGATGCTGTATGCTTCTCCTCTTCTTCTTTTTCACCTTCATACATCTGTGAGTCTGCGAAGTGGATTTCTTTACCTTTGAAGGGTTTCCTATCCGCAAAGACTCGATGTATCATGCCGTCGTCGCCAACAAACTTGATGCATTGATGTAGAGTTGAAGGGACAACACCATTCTCATGGATCCAAGGGCGTCCGAGAAGGATGTTGTAGCATGAAGGGGTCTTTATTGCATACACTGTGACCTCAGAGATAAGATCACCGATTTGCAATTTGAACCTGATTTTTGCCGATAGGCCTTTGAGTACTCCCATCGTATCCAAAGATAGATACAGATGTGTGGCTCAGTTTGCTGGGTGGGATGCCCAACTCTTCGAGAGCCGATGTGGAGATAAGGTTGAGTGCAGAACCTGGGTCGATCTGAGCTCTATGCATAGGCATTTCCTTGATATACCCTGTGAAGTACAGAGGTCGGTTATGCCTGGTTTCGCCAAGTAGGAGGTCATCCTTTGTGAAGGCGATGGTTGCACTGGCTGCTTTTTTAACCGAGAGGCATTCAATGCATGATCTCTCATTTTTCTTCTTTTCTCCCTTTGAGGAGGCTTCTGAGTTTTTGACCCGGTAATCCATTTCTATTTGGAGGACTTGCGGGGCATGTTTGTCGACATCCTCATTCAGTTTTTGTATCTCTGAGATGAGATTATCACGAGTGTGCGAAGACATTCGCAACAAATCTAGGATGTGCAGACGTGCAGGTATGTGCTTGAAGTGTTCAATCAAGTCATACTTGAAAGCCTCCTTAGGGCCTGCATGTTCATCATTGTTGCCACTAGGGGCGCTTACAACATCTTTTCCCGAAGGATTTACATATGTAAAGGAAGATTGGTTGTAATTTTTGTGGTAGTCCCGGCCAGAGCGGGTGCCTCTACCAACTTCGAGAGCTTCTTGAGAAGGGTCTTCGTTTGGAAGATTGTCTTCAGGATCAAGAGGCTGTCGTTTTTCATTTGCTGAGGATGCATCAGCAGCAGAGTTACCATCCTCAGTGATTGTGTTGCATGAAGCATTTTCCGGGAACAAGTCCTGAACAGCATCCAGCAATCTTTCTTCTTCGTTGACTAATTCATCGTCCCAAGCATCAATAGCTGGGAATTCTTCAGTCAGGAAGGGTGTGAACTTTGAAGTCACAGTCTCAGGAGAAGAAACCTGAGAGGGTGTCATCTCAGTGAAAGTCACGTGAGACGAGGTGGCTTCAGAAGATACATTGCTAGGCGTCGCCGGAGTGTAAGTGCTCTCATCAGACGATGCTTCGGAAGAGCTATAATCCCGAATTATCACATTACAGGAAGCTCTGACGGGAGACGTTGCCTGATCGGAGTCAGACTCATCCTCGGATGTGAGAGGATCGTCTATCCAGCAATTTTCTCCATTTTCAGGAGTTAAGGGAGGATGTACCTGATGGTCTTCAGGGACTTCAGGCTCTGGATTGCGAGGAGGCTCGTTGACGCGTTCTTGCTCTTGTTCTAGAGCGAGTCGCTGCAAGATCCTTGCATATTCTTCAAGATCAGGCATGGGAGCCGGATCTTCTTCTTCATCATCTCTTTGTGGCTCAACATTGTTGATTTCCACTGGAGTAATGAGAGGTGCTGGGTCAGCAGCATTTTCTTGTACAGCCTCTTGGTCTTCTTCATCATCAGACCAGGATCCTTGTGGCTGTAGGGGGTTATACCAGATTACTGGCATAAGATGAGACTCAGGAACCCATTCTTCATCGGAGAGATATTCTCCTATTTCAAGGGACTCCTCCCACTCATCTGTGTAGTTGGATTCGAATCCATCATCGGTGTCACTGGATTCGTATCCATCAATGGAGAATCCAACTACCGAATTGCAAGAGTATGATGCCTCCTGCATGGCTTCTTTAAATTGAGGTGGCATGAAATCACTGAGAGTGAATTTCCTTACCCCCTTTGAAGTCTCTGGAAGGGATGTTTTTGTTACCTCCGGTGAAGCGGTAGAGGAAGCCTCTGCCTTTTCTTTGACCTCTGGTTTTGGCTGGATCTTCTCTTGCCGTTTGAGCTTGAGGAGATGTTTCCTAGCCTGCCTTCGCTGTTGAGCTGTAGGCTTATTTTCACGACCTCCCAATTTTCATCTTCCAGGAGATCGGGATGTACCCATATCGGTTGTCCGTCTGGTGTCGGATAAGGAACCAGTTCCTCGGACGCTTCGATTGAGTTTATCACCTTGAAGGAAGTAGTGATCTTCTTCTTTGGTGATCTTGATGTTTGTCCACATGTCACCATGTTGACGGAGGCAGACCCATAGTTTTTGTCAAAGGTGATGACTCCGTTTTTCCACATCTCATTTATTTTCTCTCTCACAACGAAGCATTGATTGAGAGGATGCGAGATCATCTGGTGGTATGGACAGTACCGAGGATCGTTGGTTTTGCCAACATCACCCGGTCTTTTTGGTTCAGGCAAGGTGAGCTTGCCGTTTGCCACAAGAGCCCCGAAGATTTCATCAACATCTTCATCAAACTGGGTATTTCTTCTCTACTCGTTCTTTGAAGGCATCAGAGAGTTCAGGTCTCTTACCAGCAGCTTTGTTTTCAGCTTTCTTTGGTGGCTGAGGAGCTGGCTTGGTCTGCACATTGAGGACCTCTTTCTTCTTTGGTTTAGAGGTTGCAATGGCGGTTGGCTCTTTTCTTGATGATTTCTGACTGTTGAGGTCTTTAATCACCGTTTCAGCTTCCATGGAAGCTTCTAGGAGTTCTCCCAGGTTTTTTGATTTGTTGCCGATGATCATGGAGCGGATTCTGGCTTTCATGTTGTTTCGGCAGATGTCGACTAGCGACGCTTGTGGCAATACATCAGAGCATTTGTATGCCATTGCTTTCCACTTGTGAATGAAGTCATATGTTGACTCATTCTCCCCCTGTTTTAGGCTGCACAGCTGAGCCATAGTAGCGGGATGATCTTCACCTTTGAAGTGAGTGAGGAAGCGTGTCTCTAGCATGGCCCAGTTTTGGATTGAGTTCTCCGGCAGAGTGGAGTACCAATCGAAGGCCGTACCTTTTAGGGTACTTGCAAAGAGGCGGATCTTGAGTGCATCTTGATCCGCGATAGCTCCCGTCAGGATCTTGAAGTGGATGACGTGCTGTCTGGCTGATCCTTTCCCCGTATATGTTTGGAGAGTAGGATGCTTGAATTTGGTGGGGAACGGGACCGAGTCCATCCATAAGGGATATGGTGGCTTGATCCCATGCTCTTTGAGTATATCCTCTTCTTTTGCTTTGGCGAGGATACCGTCTACGTCCTTTTTGGTAAGGGCGCGTGACTCATTTTCTTCTCTATTAACCTCGTCGTCTTGATGATTCGGAGGAGGTTCATTGTTCGCCTGATTTTGGAAGGCGAGGAGAAGGTTTTCCATCAGAGTTTCAATCCTCTGCTGGCCCTGTTCCAACTGCTGGATGCGGGTGATTGCATCTTCTGGAGGTGGATTGCGGGGTGGTGGCTCAGAATTTGTAGCCAAGACATTCATCCTTCGTGATTCGAACGAAGAAACTGTCCTGGTGACTGAGCTGGGGCTCATTCTTTTTGAAGAAGAGCTTGAGGAAGGATCACTCTGCTGTCCTTTGCTTGAAGGAGCAGGGGATTCTTCTGAATGTCTTCTTGTCCTGGAGACGCTGCGGGTCATTGGACGTCGGACATGGATTTTTGTTGCTGATTTTTGGCGCCTTCTGGTTTTTCCAACCATATGGACGGCAGCAACTTGGTTGGGTCTTTCTTTTTCGACCCATTTGGGAGAGACTTGAAGTGTAGGAGGCTGGGTCCTTTGCTTCTGTAGTCTCTTTTGTCGGTACGACGCGCGGCGGCGTATACGACGAGCAATTTGAGCTTCGGTTAGCTCTGACTGGGCTTTGACGATGAAGGATGTGCTCCCTCGGGCGCAGCAGCCAAGTCTGTCTTCTTTGTAGCTGGGCAAGGACAGGATGCGAACCCTGTCCTTCGCCTGTTGCAGCGAAGCTTTGAATTTGTGAAGTTCGGCCCCTGTAGAGATAAAGGGTCGAACTGCAGATTTGTAGGCCTTAGCAAGTGCTTGTGGAGGCCTTGTGATGCATGACTTGATTTTGGGCTTGTAGGAACAAGCCGGCTCATGCTGGGATGACTTGGAAGTCAGGTTGGAGATGGGTCTCTCCTCTTTCATGTAAGCAAGAGGATAGAACTGGTTCTCCTTAAGTGGGGCCAGGAATGCTGGCTTAGTGGATGTCTGGGACCTTCTCTGTTTTGGTGAAGGTCTTGGGGACCAAGTCTTGGGGTAGACCTGGTTGTTTGCAGGTTGAGGCTTCGTGGGGCTGCCACGGGCTTCAGGCCTTCTTGTGCTCGCCTTTGGTGTCACGGTAGTGACACGTTGAGAGGCGAGTTTCTGCTTCTTGGAGGGAGCAGCTTGTTCCTCAGGAAGTGGGAATGGTCCCAGCGTCCCGAAGACGATAGTCCGGGGAGTCGAGGTCGACCCGGAGTTCACAGAGTTGCCGAGGGAGTTGACGCTTCGGCAGCTGATGGGGCGCTTGTAGGTGCGCGTGGTTTGCTTCTGTTGAAGCATGAGTTGGTGCTTGCTTTCGTCGAAAGTAATGGTTAGTGAAGCTGCCATTGTTAGTTTTTTTTTCGAAAATTTCTGAAACAAGACCACATCCATTAGTAATCACAAGAATATAATGATCATAAATGGGAAGTTCTATGGTTTCGTCTTTTCAAATTGCTCGAGATAGATGACCCAAGCAATATGAGGAAGGCAAAATGCCATAGAAGGTACAATTGTTCTGATCGCAGGTATGGTAAGCCCAGAATGGGCATCCCAGTGACTGCTAGAAGCAATTGTGAACTTAAATTCGACTTATCGAGAAGCAGAGCTTGCTCGAGGTAAGAAGAATATAAAGTTGGAGTTACAAATGTGCCGGTCGCAATACAGTAGACCCTGAAAGGGCGTACTAGTACCGCTAGACACAAATGTTTTGAGACCGCATCTATGAGATGAGATTCTCTGTTTTGAAAGGTCAAGATTGGATTCATCAAAGAGAGCAGATGGTATTCCAATCTGAACACGGGCTCAGCGATTTCCGCGAGCGCCAGTGCTCAGAAAGAAATGAACCATGATTTCTCGGATCTGAATCTAAAAATGACGATTTTTTTTTTTTTGAAAGGCCAATATCGGGTTCATCAAAGAGAGCAAAAGGCACTCTAATCTGAACACGGGCTCAGCGATTTCCGCGAGCGCCAGTGCTCAGAAAGGAGAAGACCAAGATTTCTCTAATCTAAACCCAAAATGACGGAAGTTTTTTTTTGAAGATTTTTTTTTTTGAAGATTTTTTTTTTTAAAAAAAAATCTTTTTATTTTTTTTATTTATTTTTTATTTTTTTTTTATTTTAAAATTTTTATATTTTTTTTTATATTTTTTATTTATTTAAAAGACGAGAGAGTACACATAGGCCTCCTAACCCGGTCTTATGAAATCTTGATTGATAGAATTGCCCCCAGGTAAGGGTAGGATTACTTAATGAACCCGTTTGGAGGACCCTTGCCTAGAACAGTCAAGCTGTCTCCACACTCTGGACAAGGCTTTTCTTTGAATCAACCATTATCAAAGAACACAGTTGGTTTAACCTTAGTGGTCTATGTCCTTTTTTTTATATTTTTTATTTTATTTTTATTTTTATGAATTCATCGAAGAGAAACCATGGCCCAAAACCTTAGTCGAACAGGCTCAACATTTCTGCAAGCGCGATGAACGATAGGAACAGATCAAGGTTTCTCAATTTTGAATCCAAATTGAGAAATCTAAAATTTTTTTTTATATATATATATATATATATTTTTTGATTTTTAATGAACTCATCGAAGAGAAACCATGGCCCAAAACCTTAGTCGAACAGGCTCAACATTTCTGCAAGCGCGATGAACGATAGGAACGGATCAAGGTTTCTCAATTTTGAATCCAAATTGAGAAATCTAAAATTTTTTTTTTTTATATATATATATATTTTTTTTTGATTTTTTAATGAACTCATCGAAGAGAAACCATGGCCCAAAACCTTAGTCGAACAGGCTCAGCATTTCTGCAAGCGCGATGAACGATAGGAACGGATCAAGGTTTCTCAATTTTGAATCCAAATTGAGAAATCTAAAAATTTTATTTTTTTTTATATATATATATATATATATATTTTTTTTGATTTTTTAATGAACTCATCGAAGAGAAACCATGGCCCAAAACCTTAGTCGAACAGGCTCAACATTTCTGCAAGCGCGATGAACGATAGGAACAGATCAAGGTTTCTCAATTTTGAATCCAAATTGAAAAATCTGATTTTTTTGTTTTTTTTTTTTTTGAAAAGAGAAAGAGTGGAAATAAATTCAAAGAATTAGAAATTTCCAAACAAAAAATCTCATCTCATTTTTTTTTTATGCGGAATTCAACATAGGCCACCAATTATAAAGTAGCCAAGGAATCGAGAAAAGAAATATAAGCATAGAGCAAAATATATGATATGCAAATATTTCATTTCTAGCATCGTGTTCTCAAATAAACGAGTCCCACCGGGTGGTGCCAGCTTGATGGACCGCGCTCCTGCTTGGTTCTACCGAGGTCGGCGGACGTGGGAGTCCGTTTGGTTCCGACCCTTTCGTAACCGGGGTGCAGGGGCGTGCATCAACATTTCTTTTTTTGTGGGTGTGCCAGATTTTCTATTTTACTTGGAATTGCAAGTGATGATCCGGGGATCAACCTTCGCAAGTAAAAAGGAAATCAACTTCTTTCAAGTTTTCCATTGCACATATATTTAAGAAAAGAGACATTTTTCTTGATTTGCCGTGAAAGGCGATTTTTTGGCATTTATAGCCGATTTTGGCGTTTATAGCCGATTTTTGGCGTTTATAGCCGATTTTGGCGTTTATAGCCGATTTACAATCCTTATCAACAATGAAAGACAAGAATTGTGATTTTTGTCTCTTTTGAAAAAATACAAACTACAATGAAAAGCAAGAAAAGGAGGATCTAACTTCTCAGGAGATTGTGGAGGACTCGTTTAGATTGACGGTCGCAAGCCATATGTGGGCTTCGCCATCATCCATGCAGATGAGAACAGAGGATGCTATTTGATTCGCTTGGCTTGGCTATAACCTCGGGTTTTTAGAAGACAAAGACCAAAGCAAGGTCCTATGTCCAATAAAAAGCCGAGTAGACGGGCTGAAAAGCCACATCTAAGCCATTGGAGGCGGAGGAGAAGGCAAGGACCTTGGGGGGGGGTACCCCCCAAGGGACTTTTGTCACCTTGTTGCGGTGGCCGGTGTAGAACTTCCGCAGAGTTTTCTCTCTTTTTTCTTTTCTCTGGATTTCTGACTGCTGTCTGATGTTTGTTGTGTGTTTTTCCGATCTGGATTCCTTTGGAGTGCTCTCCTATTTATAGGCTCTTGGTAGCCATTTAGGAGAGTTTATGGGCTTTTAATGTCATTAAGCCGCATAATGGGAGGAGTTACAAAATTGAATTGTTTATTTTGTAACTCCTTTTTCTTGGCTTCTGATTGGTCGGAGGAGATTGAGGGCATTTAATCGCCTTTAATCGCCATGATGGGAGGAGTTTCATGGGTTAAATGCCATGAATCTCTTGACTTGTAACTCCCAAATGCTTGCTTCTGATTGGGCCGTCCAAAGAAATGGATTAATGACTGTAATAAAGTTAGTCAATTAATCGCATTAAGTGGTCGCCGAGCAGCTGAAGAGTCGCGGGCCGTGCCACGTCTTTTGGAATTCTTCTGTCGATGATCATCGATGGATCTTCATGTAGATCGACATCAGATGACCATGTAATTTCAGGTGTTTGTTGCCAACAGCGGGTCGGTGCCATCTGTCCTGTCGATTTCTCGATCGGTCGGGTGGAAAGCACACTTTTTTTGGTTGACCGGGTGGCGATCAATACTGTCTTCGATACTCTTGATGTTTTACCCGTGTTTTGGACGGATATCAGAGGACTTGGTGTCTCAAAAGCATGAATTTTGGAAAGTACCAGAGGCTGGGCTCCTCGAATCACGAAAAAACGGCGAAAACCGGGGTTTCCGGGGCTTTCCCGGCGACCCCGGGGTCCATGGTCGCCGGCGACCCTGGCCCAGGGTCGCAGGGGTCTGCGACCCTGGGGGGGTTTTCCCCCTTTCTGGTCCCGTTTTGCGTCCGTTTTTGCTTTTTTCTGATTCTTTTTTCTTCTGTACTTTTCCTTGACATTTTGACCATTTATTGGCCTGATTTCTTTGTAGGAAACCTGATGAGAATCCTTGCATTTTATTTTGCAAAGTTTCCAATTTCCTGAGAAAGCCGAAGACTTTGTCGCGCAGAGCTGCCGATTTTCTGTCAAAAGCTGAAACTGGGTCAAACGATGTCGGAATGACCTGAAATTTGGTGTGAAGCCTCCTGAGCAATAAATAAGACCAACCATAGGCTTTTGTTTGAGTTTTGAAGCCGTTTGGGGTCCTATCACCTGTAGACTTGCTTTTTGTCGCGATGAAGATGTCGCGGTTTGACGTGCGGTCAACCGATGTCCGATTGACTTGAAATTTGACAGGGAACCTATTGGAGTCATTTTAAGATGATCCATAGGTTCTGTCTTGGAAACCATGGTCCCGGAGAGCTTTACCGCCGAGAGGCTTGATTTGGCTGTCGGAGAAGCGAAGTTAGGCCAAATGATCTTGAAATGGCTTGAAACTTCTTGTGTACTCCTCTTTTGGCTGTCTGGATGAATCTTGCAGTTTTTGTTTGATTCTGACAAGATTTGATTTTTGGAAGCAGCATTGCCTATTTATGGCAGGTTGCGACTTCATGTAGCTCTTTGGATCTTGAAAAGGCAAAGTGACATTTTTGGTGTCAACATTGATCAAATAACATGCTTTATTCTTTGATATATTATTCATATCTTTTCACCCACCTGCCAGACCATTGTGTTTGACCCACTACTTTGGTGCTCAGGTCCGAACTTCTTCGCCCGAGTTGAGTGCTTGTGTTGGTTGTGGAGCCATGAGTTTGCAGGTTGTAGTGTCGGTTATGTCATGTAGACATTGAGCTTGACATCGGAACTACAATACATGTGGGGTATATCTTATTTAGCTTTTTACTTATGGCTTTTATTAGCCCTTCTCTTGGGATTGTAATTAATACACATTGTTATTTGTAACTTGAACATATATGGGAATGTAATATCATGTTACTGTCGGCTCTGTATTTCATTGTGATGGTTTATCCCAGTCTGATATGATCACTGATAAGATGACTTTATACTTGGGTTGAGTGCGACGTGGAATCCAATGGCCACGGACTCCGAGTCGCAACACCATGAAAGCTTCCTCAAAATATTCAGAGAGTGTTGAAATTTATGATCCTCACACGTGCGGATCTTGGGAGAAGCATAATCTTTACTTAACTCCCAATTCATGGTCCCCAGGTTTGGGGTCGTGACACATTGCCAATCGACATTTGAAGACGATCAAAGGTGGGCCAGTCGTTGTCGGAGGAGATCATCACTGCAGATTGGATCCCACCGTCACCGGACTTGAGGAAGAAACTGAGGACTATTTCATTGAAGATGGTTGTTTAGGGTTATGTTGATATTAACTAGGCCAAGGGCAAAGACAGAATGAAATATTGAAATTTGGGATGGAGGTCCTTGGCTGTCATTATAAAAATTTGGGGTCATGAGTTGTTATTACCGTATTTAATACGGTTTTTCTGGTAAATATCCCTTCTATTTATGACATTCCAACCTCTAAAATTGAACAAACAGTAAACTCGGCTTTAGAAAAAATAGAATCTAAAAATTCAAACCTTCACTATTAAGACAACACTTACATGGTTCTAAATATTCATGAGATATAGTAAGAATGACCGGAATGGATTGCTTCATATGTTGATGTCTTATTATTAAAAGGGAAATATTCAAGTGCATATATCCCTCACCATAGGGTGAGGGACACTCCCCTTTTTGGGAAGTTTAAAGTATATAAGTGACTTTTCATGTACATAGGAATACTTCCGATGTACTTGAAACTTCCCAAAAAGGGAAGTGTCCCTCACCCTATGATGAGGGATAGATGCATAGGAATACTCCTCCTATTAAAATGACTGAATATGATGATAGTATCACAATTCAGTTCAAACATGTGACAGATAAGACATGTGATTCAAAAGCCACTTTTGTACTATCTTGGAATTCTGAAGGATAAAACATTGATGCATGACTAAAAGAAACATGTTGTAGTGATAATTGTAAAAGTTGAAGGTGATCTTTATGAGACAACCAACATTAAAATAACAATTGTAAAAGTACCACAACAAATAGTAATAATAAAAAAAATTATTATTAAGGGTGCCTAGTCGTGTCCTCACAGACCAACCGGCACGTGCCGTGCCGTGCCCAACTTGGGGGGCATGGTCCATGGCACATACGACTTATGTCGTGCCGTAGGCCTGCTGCCCACGGGCCAGTCCACATCCTCCTCCCAATTCTTTCATTTTTTAAAAAAAATTATTTTATATAAATTGAAAGAGACTTTATGGACTTTTATGGTTTTTATCTTGAAATTACTAAAATAACTGCACAAACATTGATGCTAATTTACAAATGAAAGATAAAATTTTATTTTTAGAAAAAATTAGTACTCATTTTATATAAGTAATGGGACGAGACGAGTTGGGTTGTGTTGGGTTAGGGGTGCCCTGGGCCATGCCAGCCATTGGTTGTGCTGGGCTGATTTACACCCCCACCCTAAGTAACTTGGTAAAATCAACATGTTGGCTCTCATATAAGTAGTAAGTGAACATAAAGCATCGGATCGAAATCAAGACGATAAAAAATCAGATCCGATCAAAACATTTGTTGGAACACAGATGGATCTTGCATTGGATCTCTAAAGAACTTTTGGCCTGTAAGGAGAAAGAACAAAAAAGAAATAGTGAGGATAAAAATAAAAGAAAAGTGGTGATGGAGAAATGTTAAATACAGTGGCGGCTCCAGAAATTCAAGTCAGTGGGGTCAACAAAAAACTTACCTTCCACAAATCGAATAAATTTGTTTTTACCTTTATCAACATCTGTCATCTACTTTTGATAATATTAGTGTTTTCTCCTTCTAATATGGGGAGAATACCATATTTAGAGATTAAGTTATGGTAAATGAATACTTACTGACAAAATGTCTAGAAAATGAAATTTTCTTTAAAGAATAGAAATTGGGCCCGTTAGTTTTTTTTTATTTTATTTTTTGTTTTGGTAGACAAATGGCCCATTAACTTAGGCATTGAGTGGGTTCAAAAGCTTCCCATAACTTCAATTCATAGATCCGATGATTCTTCACTACCAATGGAACAAAGATTCCTTGCTGGGGTTTTATATAGTCGGGGATTTCACATTGATATTGGTGTGTATCAATGCATATAACTAAGAAAAATAGGGTTAGGTGTGCAAATCCACTTGAGAGAGGATTTTCAAATCTTATGAGGGGGTGGTTAGGTCTCAAAATCCCAACAAATGAGGATTCTCATTCATCCAAATCCCTAAGAATTTACAATTGCCATACATGGATATACCACAACTTTGTGGAAATCGAAAATCTTTTCCCTAAGGAGTTGGTTGCCAAACATGACTTAAAGAGTTTTTTTTCAATATTTTTTTAGATCTCAGTGGGGTCAATTGAACCCACTATCCATGTAGCGCTGCCCATGGTTAAATAAGAGGTGGAGGAGGAGTGAAAGAGAGAGAGAGAAGGGCGGCGAAGATGGTGGCAAGGATGGAGAGGGATGAAGGAGAGAGGTCAGTGGTGGCTTGATATTGCTATTTTGAATTGAGATGCTACCCTTAGAATGAGAGATGAAATCAAATATAGAAGGAGAAGTTAGAGATATACACGATAGGATAAAGAAGGAAATATGTGAGAGATTTTAGAAGGACATTAAATGATTCAAATAGGTTCATAGCTTTGATACAATGGTAAAAGTTTCGGGTGGCCATGCGTGACAATGCAGGTTCAAGACTTGCGAGCAACACTTTGTACAAAATTGCCAAATATAGACCTATCTCCAGTCAGGACCTACACTGGTTAATGACTTTTTTTATATTAAATGATTCAAATTTAAAAATAGCTTGATGAATATTTTTTGATAAATATTGGGATGTCTAAATGTTAAATCAATGCTCATATTTTGAATTTAGAAAGATCAAACTCAGAAGGAGCTTGATGGGATATTTCATTCTAAATGAATGCTATTATTCTTACCTTTTGGAAGGTGGATATAGATAACATTAAGATCCTTCATTAACTTGATGGAATCTATTTTCACATCCAAGAGAGCCACTCAACGTTTTGAATTTGAAGATTGTATATGGCATGACAAGAAGGCCTTGGAATTCTGATGCGGCGCCCTCCACAATGCATCTCTCTATTGCTTTAATATATATAACTAGTGCTGGCACAGTCGTTTTACACCCCTAATTGAGGTTTTGCTGTACCTTGTGGCATGTGGGTCAAGGTCGCGTCTTAGTCATTGGGTAAGTGGAAGCTTTGATCCCAAAAGAATCAACCGCTACAAATGTCACATCCCGATCCTGAATTTCCCCGACCTAGGGTAACCCCCGAGGTGTGACACGTATTCCCGTGATATTGTACCTGTATCGAGTCAAATACACATGAAGGATAATAATTTCTCTTTCCACATGTTAGGCTAGCTCACCAACACTTGTCCATAACAGTTAATAGCGGAAGCATCTCAAATATTCCATAGCTAGGAATGATTCCATGTTCAGTCCAAATTAAAGTTCCATATTTACACAAAAGGCGTATACATTAGTTAACCAAGTAGGGATTATAAAATCACACCCTACATCACTATACAAAAATAATAACAAAAAAAGTATACTCAATATCATCCAAGTGTGACCCTTACTAAAGAAGTTAGACTGAATCTAAAACATCTTCTAAGATAATTATAATTAACTAATTCTAAAAAAGTATTAACATCGCTCTCTGGAGGAAGTGACTACATAGGGCCATTATCTGCCCACTCCTCTAACCCTTGAAGAACCTCTTCAATCTCCTCTTCTCCCTCCTGGGCCTCCTCAAGATTGGGAGCTGTACTTGCGTCTGTGACACCAAAGATAGTACCAGAATATGACGATTCAGCAAGTATATGCATTAATAGTGAATTACATAATGTATCAAATCAAATTAATGACAATTGATTAAAAAGATGCCCATATCAAGTAGAACTAGACAATAGTGCAATAACGAATAAATCATGATTTATGAGTCAATTAGGGAATAAACATATTAATTGGCTACTACATTAATCTCACCCTCTTTGATAGAGAGCGAATCTAGTTGGGATGTCACCAGTGGCCAAAGGCTCACTTGGTTACTCGATTCTAGAGTTCCGGTGCTCTAGACAACTTACTGCAGCAGTATCGAATAACTAAATCGAGTTTAACCCCGTTGGGTATCACAAGGTCGAAACTAATCGAATCAAATAATAATTAGATGTGAATAAGGTTTCCATTTTATATCATCACATATCAAACAATAATTATTCAAATGCATAATTGTTCAAGAGGAATCTAATCAGAGTATAGTAATCAAATTGAAAATAACACCATTTATATAATTAAGTTATAAACCCAACTCGAGATCATTGATAAAATCCATCTCAATATGAAATGTAATTGCTTCAATTACACTTGCAAACCCCCATCTCTAGATGAGTTTGAGAAATACTTGGAATGAAAAGAAAGAGAATGAAAGTGCAGAAAGTTCTCCCTCTCTCAAGACTGAAATATGGTGATGAAGAGTTGGGTTTAGTTTTTAAGAGAGAAAACTCTCAGTTCATAAGAAAGTCCTATAGTTTTCATGTATTCTCATATTGAGTCAAATGAGGCTCCACATAATGAATTTGAGGTATGATGGAGAAATGTCCAATATAGAAATTGATGTGTTTGACGAAATACACGCGATGATGCCAATATGACATGCATATGATGCAAAATTGAAAAACCTATAATTACACAAAAGTTGAAGGTTGAAAACCTAACCGAGTCAAATCAGGATCAAGCCACCTACCAAAAGCTCAAGGTCTAACCCAAAGGCTAATATAAGACTAAGTTACTTAAAAAGACTTAATTAGCACCTAAACATAATTAAATTAAATTAAATATAATTAATTAATACTAAACACAATTAATTTGCGCCGGGAGTGTAACAACAAACATGATCATTGACCTTGTCGATGTGAATCAATCATCTAATGTGGTGATCCAAGATCAATTACTAAAGATCAATTTTGCGTGTTTCACTTCACATGATATGATGGTATGGAATGACACTTGATCGTGGAGTGAAATGGTGGATGATATGGATAAGTTGTATTGGGCTTCTAAATAGGATTTCAGAAACATAAAAGGTCTCTCTCTATTTCCTCCCTTTCCGCTTAGCCCCTTGTTTGGGTAATTCACTTTTAAAGTAAATTGAAATGAATGGTCAATTTAAAAGACAAAAACAAAAAAAGGTGTCATATGAAAAAAGTACAAATTTCAAACTTCACCTTCTTGACCTTTTGTATTATTGTGATATGAACTTTTTTTTACTTCTTTGGATAAAAAGAAGAGGCCTTTTGTCATTTTGTGCAATGAGAGAATACCATTTTGACATTTTCTTTAAAAAAATAGAGGTGATTTTTAAAATTTTGCACTTTTGGATATGACTCCTTTTCGTTTATACTGTCTATTAAATTGACCTTTCGCTTTAATTCACTTTACAAGTGAATTATGCAGATTGGAGAGAAGCTAAATATAGAGGGTCAGTATATAAGGCCCCGTCCCTAGAATTACCTAGTGGGACCACGTTTGACCAACTCAACCCTAGGTCACCCTAATTGATAGGTAATTAGAATGGGTACTTGAGTAATTCTCCACTAATTGAGCCTAATTTATAGGATTAGGACCTTCTTGAGATTCATAAAACCATTCGGGGTCTAGTTGAACCCCCTAGAATTAATTAGTTGGTTAGAAGCCCTTAGCTGTAAATCATAATTTATAGAAGCCTTAGAGAATTGTGCAACAAACATAGAGTGACCAAATTACCCTTAACCTCATCCATTAGCCTATTAACTAAAGGAGGGTACTCTAGTCTTTCCACCAAAATTATTTCCCTCCAAATTAGAAACCCAAATACCCTAAATGACCTTAAGCTCCCTCATTATCAACCAACCAAGCAATAACTCTTTAGTCATTACATCTAGGACACCCTAAATACCCTTAGGCTACTTCATTAGCAACCACCCAAGTGAGAGCACTTTAGTCAATGAACCTAGGTGCCTAAACTACCCCCATCCTGATCCTAAACCATAACTAGCCAAGGAGGTCACTTTGGACAATTCCCACCTAACTAGACTCTCTCTCTCTATATATATATGAAACCCACTCCCCATTCCCAAACCCAACGTCCCATCTCTCTCTCTCTCTCTGTCTCTCTCTCTCTCTCTTTCTCTCATTTCTCATTTCCCTCCCATCTCTCTTTCTCTAGAATAGAGAATTAGGGTTTCTTCTCCCTAGATCTAAGGCTTCTAACTCTAAGAAGGCAAGACCCTCATCAAGATCCAGCCATCTCTAAGCTAGGGAACCCATCTCATCCCTTAGATCTCTCTCTCCTTTTCAATTGAAGGTAATTTTCATCCCCTCTTTCCAATTCCTTTTAGAATCGGCTTCTTCTCTTAGGATTCCCCTTTCTAATGCATTTCTCTCTTTGGGAATGGGTGTAGGGATTGTAGATCTAGCCATTTCGAAGGGTCCTAGGAGCTTGGAGTAGAAGCTTGACCTATTTGTGGAGTCTCTTCCCAATTAGGCAAGTAGCCAAGCTTAGATTCCTTGTTTTCTTGATTAAACATGCTTAGATGGATACTTAACGTCTTTTATGGTTATTTGGTTTGAATTTTGTAATTGGATGCTATGATGTATGGCGCTTCTTGTTCTAAGCCATTTCTATGTGATTTTGGTCATTGACGGATGTAAATCCCCCATTTGGAAGATCAATGGCCCATTTGTGATGGGATTGTGATGTACGAGGAGGATTTGATGTATGGAGACGTATTGGTTTAGATCTGGGACGGAATTGATGGAAAGAGATAGACTTTGATGAAAGAATGAAAGAGGTAGAAACCTAATGTAAGATCCCGACCCCAATCCTTTTGTTTAGCATTGTTTTAATCATGGTTTAGCTTTTTTAAGCGAGATTTGATTTAGTTTGACCGCGTATTTGAGTTTGACCGGATTTTTTTTCCTTGCCTTGGAGATTTTGTAGACCGTTGACTTTAGTTTGACCCGGTCCTTAGAATTTGTATTTTTATGGGAAATTACTTCGGATTTCTAAAAATTCTGGATTTAGTGTATTTCGACTTATTTTATGAAGTTTAACAACTTTCATGTTTTAATCATTTTGGTTTGATACTCAGAAATCACGTTTTTTCGAGGAAAAAGGGGCAAAAATGACATTTTCACTAAATCTGTCCATGAATTTCGAAAATTTCAGAATTTGGGGAAAATATACTTTTCGGAAAGTAGAAATTTCGCCGATCGTTTTTGTCTTCTTCGTCGTTTTCATTCGGGACCCGCAAACCTTAGTTTCAGCTTTGGTAAGCTTGGGGCCCATGGGGCCCAGCCCAATTGTTCTATAAAACCCATGGGGCTCTCTTCTCTTCTCCCATTCTTCATTTCCTGCAACAAGAAAAGGGGAGTAGGGTTTCCTCTCCCAGCCCTTTCTCTCTCCTCATGTATCCCTCCTCCCTTGATGCTAAATGGAGATTGGAGCTTCCCATTCTCTTCTCCTCTCTCCAAGCTTTCCTTAGATGTCTTTTGCAAGAGATTTGAGCTAGGGGAGACCACCTTTTCTTGCATTTCTTCTTGGTTTGGGCTTTTATAAGGTGAGCAATGGATTTCTTTCTCCAAATCTTGGTTTTCCAAACCATTTTGAAGGGTTTGTCATTTATGCAATGGGTTTTCATGGAAGTTTACAATGGATTGGATTTTTAGGGTTTTTCCATGAGCTATTTGGGGGTTTTATGATTTTGGAGCTTGAGGCAATTAGAGGACTTTCATGGAGTGTTTTACATCTTCTCTTGACTCAAGGCAAGTGGATTTCCAATTAATATGATGTTTTCATGTTCTTGTTGAGTTTCATGGCTTTTTGCTCATCATGCTCTAATTCTTTATGATTTATGGATTTGCTTTGAATGAAGGAATCAATGTTATGTGGATTTGCATTTATGTTATGGTTTACCATGTATTAGAAGCTTGTCTTTGTCTTGGTCATTTAGAAAATTTGATCTCTTTGTGTTAAGTGTTTGGGTTCAAAAGAAAGGGAGAAAACTTTGCTTTCAAAAGTGTTGTGTTTGGGCCAATTAGAATGATTTTTGGATGGGATTTGATGAGTTTGGAAGGCCAAAGGAGGGCCCAAATGATCTTGGAATTTTGTAGGAAAGGAGGGAAGAAAGAAAAATCAGAAAGGAAGAAGAAAGAGTGCATTTCTGCACTCAGCCGGACTGGGACAGAGCCCAGTCCGCTCGAGCGACCTAGTGGGCCGCTCGAGCGGACCAGGTTCTGTCTGGGCTTCGCTCGAGCGGACCCTGGGTCGCTCGAGCGAGCCCAGATCTGTCCTGGGTCCGTTTATGAATCAGTTTTTGGGCCTGTTCTTTTGGGGCTTCTTTGGGCTTCCTTGGACCTGATTCAAATCAGTCTTTGGGTCGTTTTTAAGTTCAGTTGTGGGCTGTTTTTGAGACTGTTTTGTGGGCCTGTTCAAGGCCAGTTTTGGGCGGTTTTAAAAACAGTTTAGTGGGCCTTTCAAAGTTGGGTTTTGGGCTGCCTTAAAAATCAGTTTTTGTGGGCTTGATTAAGGTTCAGTTTGGGTTGTTTTAAAATTCTGTTTGTGGGCCTGGTTCAGGTCTAGTTTTGGGTTGTTTTAAATTCTGTTTGTGGGCCTGGTTCAGGTTTAGTTTTGGGTTTGTTTTAAAAACTTGTTTCTTGTCCATTAAAGGATTTGTTTTGGGCTGTTTTAAGGTTTGTATTATGGGCCATCTTAAGATTTGTCTTGGGCTGTTTTGAAAACTCGTTTTGTGGGCCATTTAAGAGTAGTTTTTGGACTGTCATTTGGGACTGTTTTGGACTCGGTTTAAGGCCAACTATGGGCCTGTTTTAATGAGATTTGAGATTATTTGTGATACTCGGAAATTTGTGAAATGGGAATGATGTGAGAATGAGTGCATGTGAAATTACCTGGGAACCGTTCGGGTCTTAATGCGCACTTATCATTTAAATATTATGGATTTTCATTGGCATCAAACGCACTTTTTATTAATTAATGTTTAAGGGCTAAATGTGCATTGAGATGGTCCCTTGGTAAGTCATTAAGTCATTCTCCACTATCCATTCCATTTCAAGTCAGAAAAATGTATTTGTATTTGTATTTGCATTTGTATTTGTTTTCTTTGGTGAACTAATCTAAATAGCATCGGTGATTTGTTATAAAATCATGTGTCTTCCCATGTTCGAAAGGGTTGATCGTATGATTTTATACAAATCACTTTGATGTGTATTTGAACGGTTCACCATCGAAATTTGTACGTTTTCTCCGATTCGATTTGAAAAGAGATTTGGAGTATGTGTGTCACATTCGGGATTTCTTCGATGAGACCATTATTTGTTAAGGTTAGTATTTTGAAAACAAACCCCGAGGCAAGACGGGGCCAGAGCTATGTGGTGCGAGCCCCTGAGCCAAAGGGATTAGTATTATGTTAGATTTGTATCTGTTTGAGTTTGAAAACTAAAGGCACCACTAGGCTTAGGTCACCTTGTCGGGCTGATCACCCGGCTTGGGATCTTTACTCTGTCCGCCAGCTGCAGCTTGGATTCTGTCTGTACCGACCATGGCAACGGTAATTATCTGCCGGTCCCATTTGTATGGCTACGGTTCTGATACTTTTGATCTGCCGGTCCCATTTGTATGGCTACGGTTCCGATCCTCTGTTTAGTACCACGTTCAGTGGCTACGCTCTGTTTGCTCTTATTACTTCGGTAATAGGAGGATTTAGCTATTTGTGGTTGCCTGTGTTTTATCTGTATATTGCTTTAGTTTATGATTTCCGTTGGTTATACTTTTTATGCTCAGATTCGCTTAATGTTTACGATATCGATCTTTATCATATTGTCGCTATTATTCAGGATTTGAAATGTATTTCCGACGATTAAGTGTTTGATGCAGGCTTTTATCTTTTCGAGATATTCGTACATCTGATATTGCTCTTTTACTCGTTTTGACATTTATGTTCGGTCTTTCGATCGTTTAGCATGCTTTATTGCCATTATTGATTAGACTCTTCATTTGGTTTTACGATGATTTCGTCAGGTTTTATGTATGTTCCTTTTGTTCATATTATTTGTTTATTTGCTTGCCAGACCGTCGTGTCTGACCCCTTTTGTTTGGTGCCAGTTCTCTTCTTTTCTGTTTGTAGGTGTTTGATCAGAGGAGGCTGTGGGACCGCCGGTCTGACGTGAGAGGCTGCCCGTTGATATCATCTAGATGTCAAGTTTGGCACCAGAGTTCGTATTGAAATGTTGGGGTAGTATTTCTGTTTAGTTGGATATTTTTTTTGTATGGCTTTATCAGCCTTTTCTTTTGGGTTTGTAATTAAGACATCTGTTAATTGTAACTTGAATATGTGGGAAATAATAGATGTGTTACTACCAGCTCAGTGTGTTGTGATTGATGGCTTGTGATATTGGTTGAGTGCGACGCGGAACCCGATGGCCACGGATTCCGGGTCGTAACACCATGTTTAGCTTCCGCGAAAAATATACTCTGATTGTGTTGGCATGTGATTATCCTCATTCACGCGGATCTTGGGAACATATCAAAAAGTTTCAAATTTATTCCAAAATTTCGCACCCCGAGATCGGTTCGCTGCAGGTCCCGGTTTCGGGGCGTGACACCTAAAAATCCAGGAATTCGTGTGTCCGGTCGATCTGGCTCCGCGACACTGCGAACTCCAGATAACTTAGAGCAGGTATGTCAGGCCAATTTGCATGAAATCAGTGTAGCCGATCGACCGGCCATGTACTAGGTCGACCGGGTACACTACGTAACTAAGAGCTACTGACAGACAGGATCCCAGGTCCCTTTGTGTAGCGGGTCGACCAGCCAAGTAGCGAGGTCGACCAGCCAAATAGCGAGGTCGACCGGCCGCACTGTGAATCCAGGACAGAGATCTATGTGCCAAGTTCTTGATGGTGGACCTGCAACGTACCAAGTCGACCCGAGGACCCTCCATGTCGATCTGGCACACTACAGACAATAACTTCCCGTATTTCACTTATGTGATGACTCGATCATGCTTGTGCCCTGTTAACCTTCAATTTGGACTGTTTGGGATACGATAGACACGAGTCAAGGGCTGGGCTTAACCTTGACCCGTGTAGCCACCTAAGTAGGGTCTTAGGTTGTAAAATGAAACTCAATTCGGTACCGATGGTTGTGCTTGGATAGCACACACCTGCAGGAGCACCAAGGGTAAATAATAAACACCCATGACTCCTTTCGTTACAATTTTGGGTGAAAGTGGGAGCCCATACCTAAAGAGAGAGGCAATGATTACGGTAGCTGGATGTTGCCTATATTACTATGGCTGGACACCAAGGCTGGCTGGTAGGTCCGAACTGAGATTGTAAGACCTCTTAGAGTGATAGCAATCAGGGCATTACACTTAGATTCTAATCCACAATCACAGTCCGTATTGGGTAAGAAGACAGGGCATGGCATATGAAGTCCTGACATAGAATGTTAGGAACATAACGATAGGAATTTAGGGATGAACTGAATAACGGGATAATGTTAATTAAGCGTATAGAGAAACGGAGTATACGAGAGTATGCATTATTAACTATTGAGAGTCACAAAGGTGGATTAGCGGTACGTGAACTTTGTGACTCATACCCTTGACTAATATTATCCCACACTGAGATAAAAAGGCGATTTGGTTTGAATTACCCCACCTGGTGATATGGATGATATACAAGGATGGGTTATGATTAGATGGCTGGCATACTCCGTTGGTATATATGCATTCGCGGCCAATATACTCCAGTAATTCATATATGCTTATTATCATATGATGATGAGATATGAGTACAGTAGGTACCTACGGGGTACTGAGAAAGCTGGCATGCTAAGGCCGGGTACAATAAGAGAAGATTATACGATAGATCATGTATGAGCACAGTAGGTACCTACGGGGTACTGCGACAACAGGACACACGGGAGCCGGGTGCAGTAGGTGTACACAGACACCAAGTATGGACAAAGACCATGACTGGGCTCATGGCCGTGGATTCGATGATGGATATGGATATCGATGGACTAGATGGATGCGAGTGTACGCTCCTATTCGATGGTACGAAAATGATGGGTGGCCATGACCCCCATAGTTGATGTCCATTGACAGTTGATGGAACGACGATGATGGGCTACCTCCCACGTTCCTTGTACTTCAACTGCAGACGTATAATAATGATCTTACATGGATATATGCACAAGATGGAATGATTATTATGATATTGTGAATATTGTTACTTAGTGCTTGTAGCTGTAGTAGACATTTATACTGTTAGATTGAGATACATTGGATATGGACATAGTAGGACTACCCTAGGTTATCTTTATTGTTGATATTACCATGTGCTTGTTTATAGTATAACTGATCTACCGATGATGATATTCTTAGGCTTTGTACATTATAGATATCTTTAATGATAATTATGAAATGATATCGATGATGATAGTTCCTTTATTCGTATGACATGTTGTATTAGACATCTTCTATATCGTGTTATTCATATCTCTCTTATTATTTATGCACTGCACTCTACACCGTTTCTGTTGCACTATGATATCTTATCTTTATAAATCGGGGTACTAATCTTGCAGGTACAGTTGAGATCATGTATGACCTTATTCCATATTTGTTATTGTAATGTATTACAATCTAGAATGCCTGCTTGCTTGGCTTAATAAGCATGACCTAATCCTTGGTGCTTTTAGGTACCTTTCTCCTTTTGTTGCTTGGTTGGTTGCTTGGCGGTTGTTTTGTTGCCGCAGGGTTCGGAGAGTGATGAAATCGATTCACCAAGAGGCCTCTGTCACTTAGAGTTTGCTATTTCCTTCTTTCATTTGTAGATGGTCGAGTTGGCCGAGGATTGTACTTAGTTTTAATCTTGGAAAGTATCTTTGTAATCCTTTAAGTGAAACTAAATTGTGGGGCATTGCCCATTTACTTGCTCATAAGAGATTCACATTTGCCTATTTTATTGAATTTTTCTGATTCACTTTTGGTACTTTCCTTTAACATCCCGGGATTCATGGCGCCTGGATCTTAGGGGTACTGTTACACAATACTTACTTACATAGCAATGAGATCTTCTCTCGTAGTTTTTTTTTGTGAGTCGTATTAGTGAGATTCAAATCTCTTTCGTGCTCTAACATCATTATGGAAGTAGTGTGAGGGGCCCGTGTAAGGAGAAAGTAACCAAAGATCTTTCCAAGCTTTTGGCCCAAATGTGAGTAAAATGCCCAAATCACATCCCTAGCCTAAATTTATGCCAAAAATAACCATAAGAATGTATGCATGAGGGGGATATGAGTCTCATTGACTCAATTGTAACCAAATATCTTATTTTGGATTGGAGTTCTCACTAAAGGAAACAAAAGGAGATTGGATCTTGCCAAAGAAGGAGATGAGAAGGTAGAGGAGGGAAGGGAGAAGCCAAATCCAGCCTCCACTTAGACATGGAAGCCACCAATTGCAACAATTGAGGAAAGAAAACAAGAAGAAGCAGGGAAGAAGGAGAATGGAAGAACTCCTTCTCACATGGCGCTAAAATAACCTATGGAAATGAGGTTTGGCTATTTTAAGGGATAGGCTCTTCCACTTTATAGGAAAACCCAACCTTTTACATTTATTTTTAATTAGGGTCAAATGGTGGTTAGTTTAGTTAATTTGAGGTATAATGAGGAAGTGTCCAATATGAAGAATGGTGTACTCATCGAGATACTGGAAATGACGCCAAAATGACATGCATATGATGAAAAATTAGAAAATCTAAAATTATGAAATCATTTATCCTACCTGATGGACCGCGTGTTCATTGCCCGGTGCTACCGAGGTCGGCGGACGTGGGAGTCCGTGGGGTCCGACCCTTTCGCGCCCGGGGGGCAGAAGGCGGGTATCAACATTTTTTGTGTGGGTGTGCCACATTTTCTATTTTACTTTGAATTGCAAGTGGTGATCCGGAGATCGACCTTCGCAAGTAAAAAGGAAATCAACTTCTTTCAAGTTTTCCATTGCACATATATTTAAGAAAAGAGGCATTTTCTTGATTTGCCGTGAAAGGCGAATTTTTTGGCATTTATAGCCGATTTTTGGCGTTATAGCCGATTTTGGCATTCATAGCCAATTTTGGCGTTTATAGCCGATTTTGGCGTTTATAGCTGATTAACAATTCTTATCAATAATGAAAGACAAGAGTTGTGATTTTTGTCTCTTTTAGAAAAATACAAACTACAATGAAAAACAAGAAAAGGAGGATCTAACTTCTCAGGAGATTGTGGGGGACTCGTTCAGATTGACAGTCGCAAGCCATATTGGACTTCGCCATCATCCATGCAGATGAGAACAGAGGATGCTCTTGATTCGCTTGGCTTGGCTATAACTTCAGATTTTTAGAGGATAAAGACCAAGAGGATGCTCTTGATTCGCTTGGCTTGGCTATAACCTCAGATTTTTAGAGGATAAAGACCAAGAGGAGGTCCTAAGTCCAATAAAAAGCTAAGTAGACGAGCTTAAAAGCCACGTCTAAGCCATTGGAGGCAGAAGGAGAAGGTAAAGAGCTTTGGGGGGGGGGGGGGGGTACCCCCCAAGGGACTTTTGTCACCTTGTAGCGGTGGTCGGTGCAGAGCTTCAGCAGATTTTTCTCTCTTTCTTTCTCTTAGATTTTTGATGCCTTTTTTTGTCTGGATTTCCGGATTGTCTGAAGTCTATCCGGAATGCTTGGGATGCTCTCCTATTTATAGGCTCTTGGTAGCCATTTAGGAGAGTTTATGGGTTTTTATTGTCATTAAGCCGCATAATGGGAGGAGTTACATGGTTTAATTTCTTTATTTTGTAACTCCTTTTTCTTGGCTTCTGATTGGCCGGTGGAGATTGACGGCATTTAATCGCCTTTAATCGCCATGATGGGAGGAGTTTCATGGGTTAAATGTCATGAATCAATTGACTTGGAACTCCAAGATGCTTGCTTCTGATTGGGCCGTCCAAAGAAATGAATTAATGACTGCAATAAAGCTAGTCAATTAATGGCATTAAGTGGTCGCCGAACAGTTGAAGGGTCGCGGGCCGTGCCGCGTCTTTTGGGATTCTTCTAGCGATGAACATCGATGGATCTTCATGTAGATCGACATCGGATGACCACGTAACTTCAGGGGTGGGTTGCCAACAGCGGGTCGGTGCCATCTGTCCTGTCGATTTCTCAATCGGTCGGGTAGAAAGCACACTTTTTTGGTTGACCAGTTGGCGATCAATGTTGATTTTGAAACTCTTGATGATTGACCTGTGATTTTGACGGATGTCAAAGGATTTGGCACCTCAAAAGTATGAATTTTGGAAAATCCCAAGAGTTGGAAGCTTCGAATCACGAAAAACGATGAAAAACGGGGCTTCCGGGGCCAACCCGACGATTCCGGGCTCCATGGTCGTCGACGACCCCCTTTTGTCCCGTTTTGCGGCCGTTTTTTATGTTTTTCGATTCTTTTTTCTTCTATATTTTTTTCTTGACATTTTTGGTCATTTATTGGCCTGATTTCCCTGTAGAAAACTTCACGAGAATCCTTGCATTTTGGAGTGCAAACTTTCCAATTTTCCGGGAAAGCCGAAGACTTTGTTGCACAGAGCTGCCGATTTTCCGTCAGAAGTTGAAACTGGGTCAAACGATGTCGGAATGACCTGAAATTTGGGGTTGTCGCGACCCCGGACCGGGATTAGGGGAAAAGCCGAGTCCGGGAATCGGGACGGTAATGATGTCACGCCACGTGCATCTCTTTGGCTAAACCGCACACGGAATTAAAAGAACATTTATCCGTGCACATGATTTCCCACAGGGTTCCGTGGTGAGGATTATCTTTACACATCATCTCACATATAACCATACCAAACACATTCTCAAGATTGCGGAAGCGTGTAGCAAACCAAATTAATACTGTTCCATTCCATAAACAAGACTGATTCAAGATTTACATGACCAGATATCAGAATGAGCAATGATCATAAGCATATTTTCCCCAAAAGTAAAGTTAAGTGTATTTACAAAAGATCAGTTGATTAACTCCCCAAAATAACGGTCAACAAAGACCGTACAACCAAATGAAACCCAAAATAAAGATATCACAAGTTCCCAAAATGTATCGTTCTCAAGGCAAGGTCAAATGTCTACGTGACATCGTCGGCTTGCCACTCAATCACTCGCTGCGGTTCACCGACCGCCTCCTCGGGCTCCTCCTCAAAGGCAATAAGCTCGGGACCTGAGTACCAAAATAAATGGATCAGACACGACGGTCGGGCAGGTGGGTGAAAAGATATAACAATAATAAAACGATGATACTATGCAAGAGTTTAGAAAACCTGTGTATAAATAATGAATTTCATAAAAGATAATGCATCATTTATTAAATAGCAACATGAACGATATAAAACAGTAGAGGTACCAAGGATAAGGAACTGTCAAGATGGCAACCACACAAAGCTACATCCTCTCTCACCGAAGTGAAGAGAGCGCATACCCTAACAGGATCATTGACCTCAGTCACACAAGGTGAGGAGGGACAACGATAAATACTATAATATACATATATATATACTCTGCGGGACCATGGTAGCGAACCGGGTAAAACTCTGCACATTCCAAACTGCAGCTGACTATCAGGAGGGGAAGGAACCCCAAATCGGTGGATCAAACCGACGAGGTCGTCCAAGCTCAGTGGCGCCGACTCATAGGTCAAATACGATAAATCAAATCATATGCACAATAAGAAACGGGGTGCCAAGAGGCACAAATACACATTCATCTCAAGTCGACATATACAGGTTAGCAAAAGCTAAACACATCTCTTCTAGTACTCTTGGGAACAGTCTAGTCATATCATGTGGGTTGAAATCCCAAAATAGGAGTTTGGTTGAAAATCGAATACAAATAGTTTTCCATACCTTTACAGGCTAACAATGGGGTTCCTAGAATTGAATCAGTGTGAATAGGGTCCCGTATGTCAATCATGATGAAATTTTGGTACTCTTTAAGAATTAGGGACATTCCAGGTCCTTATACACATTGATCAATCTAGAGAACCTCATGGAATCTTCATGATGAGTTTTCTCCTTCTTCCGGACTTCATATAACACCTTACATGGCATTGGGGCTCCATACAATACCTCCCCAAGCATAAAAACAAAGTTTCAAACCCTTAAGCGTTGACCCATGACAGACAGGCAGTTCGCTCGAGTGAACTGGGAGGTTCGCTCGGGCAACAGCTCTCTGTCTGGGGTTCGCTCGAGCGGACTTAAGGTTCGCTCGAGCGATCAGAGGGTTGGCTCGAGCCAACGAGGTTCTGTGACGGGTTCGCTCGAGCGATGTGTCATGGTCGCTCGAGCGAACTGTCCAGAACTGTTTTTCTGAATACAGTCCGTTCCTTCCTTTTTCTCCTCCTTTGGCATCCTTTTATACATACAATTGAGGGTCTCAAACCCATCCTTTCAACCCATTCAGTTCATCATCAACTCCTCTAACAACCATTCCCATAATTCATTCATTTCTCCATCACTTCCACCTCATTCAATGCAAGACATCTCCATAATTGAAAAAAATCAAGCCTCAACACCTCTCCAAGACAAGATACCAAATCTACACAAAAACCCCCAAATCCAAACCCTAGAATATCAAAATCCAAGTAAAACAAAACGAAATCTTCCAATAAATGAAAAGGAGTTTCCCTAGGGCTAAACAAACAAGGCTCTAAAAGATTGGAGGGATCACTTACCTAAAAGTGGTTTAAATAAGAAGAGAGAGCTCACAAGAGGCTCTAATGGTGATGCATGTCTTCATAAATGGTACCAATAGAGAGCTCTTGAACTGAGGAAGAAGATTGCAAGGTCCATCTCTTGATTTAGGCAAGTTCTTGTGGTGGTTTATGGGAAAGGAAGCAAGAAAAAGGCAAGGGAAACTCTAGGGCTGGAAATTTCTCCTCCTTTTAGGGTTTTTGCCAGAAATGAAAAAATGAAGAAGAAGCTCTCTATATATAGTAAGTGGGGATGGGGCCCACAACTTAAAAGACCTCTCGGGCTCAAAACATGGCTTTCGGGGCTTCAAACAAAATTCGACGAAGAAGACAAAGTTGATCTGCAAAATTTTTAGTTTCCGAAAAGTATATATTTTGCACATTTGGTGACATTGAAACTGGTGTCCAGATTTTTGGGTAAAAAGACCATTTTGCCCTCAAATTGCGAAAAGTCGGGTTTTGGATCCTCGAATGGAAATGATGTCAACATGAAAGTTGTAGGGATTAACAAGATAGGTCCAATGGGGTTAAAAAAATATAATTTTTGAAAATCATCGGCAAACCCCTAATCTCACGTAATTCGTAACAAGAACCCCCAAAGGGTCCCACAAGTAAAGAGGCTCTCCAAATTCCCAAAGCTATTATAAAAGCTATTCTAATCCCCAACTAATCCAAAAACCACTAAACACACTTAAAACTAAAACACAACTTAATCAACTCTAATCGAGGTCTCTCGGGTCGGGGTCTTACAGGGGTGAAGCCTCCTGAGCAAAAAATAAGACCAACCATAGGCTTTTGTTTGAGTTTTGAAGTCGTTTGGGGTCCTATCGCCAGTAGACTTGTTTTGTCGCGATGAAGATGTCGCGGCTTGATGTGCGGTCAAACGATGTCCGATTGACTTGAAATTTGACAGGGAACCTATTGGAGTCATTTTAAGATGATCCATAGTCTTTGTCTTGGAAACCACAGTCCCGGGGAGCTTCGCCGCCGAGAGGCCTAATTTGGCTTCCGAGCGTTAAAGTATGGTCAAATGTTGTCGAAATGACCTGAAATTTGACGTGTAGCCCTTTGTAAGCATTTTGAAGCCGTCCATGTGCTCTTTTTGATGAGTGATGGCCTCGGTGGTTCTCACCGCCGAGAGGCTTGATTTAGTTGTTCGAGGGTTGATGTAGGGTCAAACGTTGTCGGTTTGACTTGGAACTTGACGTGGAGCCTTTTGGATGTATTTTGATACCATCCATAGGCTTTGATCGAAGATTTGGTGTCTCCGGTGCTTTCGCCGCTGGGAGCTCCTTTTCAGTTGCCAGAGAAGTGAAGTTAGGCCAAATGATTTTGAAATGGCCCGAAACTTCTTGTGTACTCCTCTTTTTGCTGTCTTGAAGGATCTTGTAGTTTTTGTTTGATTCTGACAAGATTTGATTTTTTGGAAGTAGCATTACGTATTTATGGCAGGTTGCGACTTCATGCAGCTTTTTAGATCTTGAAGAAGCAAAGTGACATTTTTTATGTCAACAAATGCCCCCTCGAGGTGCAGCGACGAGTTGCTTAACTTTTGTAGTCGATGTGCCTCGAAGAGATTTTTGAATGAGAGCTTGTGACTTGACCAAGAGTCTTTGAGCAGTCTTTCTTTTGGTATTTGTAGCCTTATGAGCTTCCAGGGGAATTTTATGGTAGTGAAAGGGATCACGTACCATCTCGAGGCAAAGTTTTGAAGATGACATCAGGGATGTGGATTTGGGTTTTGACCTTGTGACCTAACAAGCTGTATGTGGCAGGTTAGGGGGTCAGGTTTGGTTTTAACCGTGTGACCCAACAAGCTGTATGTGGAATGTTGGGAGGTCGATTTTGGTTTTGATCTTGTGACCTAACAGGCTGTATGTGGCAAGTTAGGGGATCAGATTTTTGTTTTTGGTTTTGGTCTTGTGACCTAACAAGCTATATGTGGCAAGTTAGGGGACCATGATTTGGTTTGGATTTTTGTGGAACTTCAATTTCAAGATTTTGGCTCAAGTTGGTAGATGAGGCTAGATGGTTTGATTTTTGGAAGCTCATGGGGCTTCAAATTCTTTTTGTATGGTCCAATCAACTCAGAAGAGGCATGGAACCATTTTTGTAAGCTCTTGGTAAGAGGGATTTCTCTGACTAAAAGCCCAATTTTTATTTTTTTTAGTGCCTAGGTGGTCAAACCTGGCTCATATGGGCTAACCCACGGGACCTTAAGCTTTTGAAATGGCTTAGATCTCATATGGTGTCATTTTTGTAAAGGATATCTAAAAATATCTCCTTTGGATAGAGAATATCTAAGAATATCTTTATTTGGAGAGAATCTCTCATGTTCCCTTTATTTTGGGAGAGAATATCTCAAGATATCTTTCTTTGGGAGAGAATATCTCAAATCTCCTATCTTTTTGAGAGAAAATCTCTCATTGATTTCTTTTTGGGAGAATCCCTCAAGATATCTTTCTTTTGGGAAAGAATCTTTCTAATTTCTTTATTTTGGTAAGGTTACTAATTAGTAACACTTACATCTTTCTTCTTTCCTTCCTTGGTTTGCTCTATTCTATAAAAGCAAGGAGGAGGTTGGATCTCTTGCTCTTATTGCTTTCTTTTGCAACAATCTCAAGAGGGCTTTAAGACCAGGAGTTCTTCTTCTTCAAGATCTTCAAGACCGTCTTCTTCTTTTCCATCAATGGCTTCAAGTAAGTTCAATTTTTCAAGAAAACTCCATTGTAGGAAATAGGATGATAAAAAAAATTCTTTTCTTTTTTTTTGTTTCTTTCTTTTCTTTTCTTTTCCACGTGTTCTCCCTTTTTTTTACACGTTTTTCTTTTTTTTTTGCACGTTTTTTTTTCTTTTGTGGGCCGTACGAACATATCAGTACGGATCTGGCCATACGACCACGTGGCTTGTGGGCCAGTCCCCTTTTTTTTGTTTTCTTTCTCTCTTTTTTTTTGAGAAAGTTTCTTTCTTTTTCTTCTTTTTTTTTGCTCATCATGATAATGCATTTTTTTTGGCAAACCAAGATGTTCATGCATGCTTTTTTTTTTTTGTAAATTGAATTGATAGCATGATATGATAGCATACCTGAAAGTTTTTACAAATTTGGGAATTTGGAGCTCGCAGCGATGTTGAGCCCTTCCTGATTTTGCAGAGACTTTGAGGTTTTGAAAGTTTGGAGTTTTGGAGCTCGCAGCAATGTTGAGCCCATCTTCAAGCTTTTTATTTCTTTCGGGATATTTCCTTTTTCTTCAGAATTACCCCGGAGCCATGTTAAAATTTCGCCAGATTTTTTTTAGCGAAGTTCTGTCATTTTGATGCTCGATCTTTTTCTTTTCCAACCTTTGCAGGTGGTTCCTCCAGAACGAACAAGGGTAAAGAGCCTGCTACAAGCGTACCTCGTCGATCTGCTAGATCTTCTAATCTGGTCGTTCAGCAGGCCTGGGAGAAGGTCCAGTATGTTGAGAAGAACCTGGAAGAGTGTGACTCCCTCAATAGAGATGAGATGAGGCAGCGACTGATCGCTCTCAAGGGAGAGGAATTTTATAAGATCAAGGTAAGCAGTCGTCCATGGGTGATGGATGATCAGAGGGTTTTGCCCAAGCCTACCTTCTTCTTTGGTGATGCAGTTCCTGATGACATGACATACCAGAGGAGATGTTTTCAGTTCTCTTTCATAGCTGATGGTGAGAAGAAGACTGTTGCTACCCGGTCGACGTTTGATCGCATCGTCTCGATGATGAGCCTTGCCCCCACGTGCTTTAAGAGGGAAGATCCTCCAAGCTGGGTGAGAAGGACGAATGTAATAAAGACCGGGGTTTTTGTTAGCGGTTCTCCTGGATATGCGGAGAAGTCGCCTGCTGACATGGACATGTTGATGCCAGCCAGCGGCTACCAGGGCTCTGATTATTCGTCGGTCGATTTGGGACCGGTGGGCCTTGGCATTTTCAGCGGTGACGGCAGCAGTTGGGTGAAGCCTTTTCGACTTCGTGGCCATTTCAGTGCTGACTCCGAGTGGAAGTCGTGGACTGATCGCGTCCTGCTGATTGGTGGCGCCGTTTTGAAGGAAGTTGGGATTTTTGATGCGGTCCGTGCCTTTAGGGAGACCGTGATCTTTCCCGACGAGGCCTTCATGGCTATGTTGGAGTCATTCCTTCCACAAACCAATACCTTCGTTGTGACGAATGGTGAGATTGGTTTCTCTTTGAAGGAGCTGAGCGCAATTACTGGATTACCCATCCTTGGCAGACTTTATGAGGAGTTTATGCCGATCGACGGCGTCCTTGAGGAGTAGTCAGAGGAATTCAGGCTTTTGTACTTTCAGCTCATCGCCTTCTATGATTTTCTGAAGGAGAAGGAGGGATCAAAAGTAAGATCCAGTAGTTGGAAGAGTTTTAGCTCTTCATCTCCCAACTTTTTTGAAAGTGAGGAGCCTTCTGATAGCATGACCCAGGAAGATAGGGCTAAGGATCCGGGTTCGAAGAAGATTTCGGCTATGCAAGAAGAGTTGAGAGATTTCTTTGCGAGTACAAACGCCATATGTCCTGACATTGCACTGCGGAGAGATCTCGTTGTTTACCTCACTTATTGGTTAGGTGAGGCCGTTTTTGCTGGAGGAGATGGAACGCACATCAGGCCGCATTGTATTTTTCTGGCTTGTTAGATGGCGTTTGGAGAGCAGCTTGCTTTGGTACCAGCTCTTTACTCCTACTTGTGTATCAAACTGCAGGTTGCTGCTTTTTTGGTTCGGCTTGGGCTCCCTATGAATAAGGTATTTTCAGCCCATATCTTTTATTCGTGGTTTGTATACCACTGTCCTGGCTTCCACCGGCTGGGTACTGCACAGGATGATGATCCTCTAATGATTCGACTGGCTAAGGGCAAAGCCGTGTCCAAATCACTTTTGTTTGCCCACGTGAGGATCCGACGATTCAGGGACGTCGAGATGGGGCAGTCTTCAGTGAAGCTTTCTCCGGAGTTGCGGAAGAAGGATTTTGATTTTGGTGCCTCCCGCGACTCTACCAGGGCAGGGTCGGGAAGACATTACTCCTTGACAAATGCAGAGAAGGAGTGGTTTTTCAGCATACGTGTCGGCACAATGGTGTACCGCAGACATCTTTTCGTCGACATCCAGCCATATGTACCTTCTCGGTTTGCTCTGTAGTTGGGCTTTTCTCAAGGCGTTGTTGAAGCGCCTTCAAGCATGGTGAAGCGCTTTGGAGGTTTATAGGATGGGAGAAATGCTTGGGCTTTCTATAGTGCTGAAGACACTACTGCCATGAGTTCTTATCCGGTGTTGTCGACTGCCGGCTTTGCGAAGTGGTTCACGGAGAGCTTTTCGACATATCGGGGGCTTTCCAAGAAGGAGCTTGATGTGAAGCTATCGTCTGGAAACAGCCTTGGAAAGTCGGATGGCGTCCGGCGAGAGGAAGTTTGGGCCTTCCTTTCTGGAGAGAAGCACAAGATAGGCTTTTTCGGTGACCAGGGCATCATTGGTTCTGAAGCTGTCCGGGAAGTACCTGATGAGTCCTTAGAGCAGCTAGAACAAGAGAAAGCTGAGCTTGACGCTTGGATGCAAGCGGCACAGAGGCAAGCTTCCGTGGAGTCTACTGACAAGGGTAGACCATCCAGTGAGGAGTCAAGTGGGAAACCTGACTCTGACAGTGGGGCCGGTTTCTTCTAAGAAGCGAGCCCCGCAGAAGTAAGAGGAAAATGAGTCATTATCGTAGCAAGGGGCAACATGAGGACTCTCCTGACATAGAAGTCCCTCTTACTATCAATGAGGAGGTGCCAGAGAATGCTGACGAGCCTCTAGAAAAGAGAAGCCGAGAAGAAGAGACCGTCAGTGAAGGTATGATTCTTCCTTTTTCTCTTTCCATTTCTTTTCATGGAAATTTTCCATGTTCTGATTTGCTTTCTCCCCTTGCTGCCCCCCCCCCCCCCCCGTTTTTTTAGCAGAGGATGAAGACTTGGCGATTCCTGAGGTTCCTACTGATGAGGTGGTGATGGATCCGGTTGCGGCACCAGAAGAAGAACCGAGGGACTCTGGAGTGAATCCAGAATCTCCAACTGGTATGACTTCTTTTGCTTTTTTTTTGTCTTTGACTTGGTTTGTTAACATTTTTCTTGTCAGCTGACTTGCCACAGGATTCTGATGACTTTGAACCATCGATGGACGCAAATGTTGACGATGCTTCCGATGAGTTCATGGAGGAAGAGAGTGTTCCGCCAGTCGTCGAAGAAGGTATTTTATAGTAACAAACCTGATAATGATTTTCAAACAGGACCATATTCATACCTTTTTGTGTTTCTTTGGCAGGTTTTGAAGTGACAGAGGAGAGTCCGTCGCTTCTTTTAGAACCAGAGCAAGGGATGCCAGAGGTTGATCCGGAGGTGGAGACTCGTAGAACCAGTTCTGACACGATGGAGTGGGTACCTCGTGCTGAGATTCCTTCCCCAACAGCTCCAACTGGAAAAAGTTCTTTTGTTACTCTTCCAACGGGCCATGACATGAGCGGCCGCCCAAAGGAGCAGGGCGAATCTTCAGCTGGGCCATCTCTTCTTTTTTGCGAAGAAGGTGGTCGTGCGGGTTCTGAGCTCTTGGATTAAGACTCTTCTTACTGGACCCTTGGATGCCAGATTTGGCATGATCCGGCATGTGCAGGAGATTCTTGGTGATACCGAAGAGGCTGGTCTGGATGTCACAGGTGTCAGGGCGATCGTTGATAGGATCATCGCACTGGGTGACAAGTGGTGAGACCATGGGTTTTATTGACGACCAGTTCTTCATGGAGATGTTCCTGGACCCTGCTGATAAGGCTAAGTCTGACCTGAATGAGGCTACACAAAGCAGGAAGCAGCTAGTCCGAGAGAAGAATTTAAAAGAGCTAGCCATCATTGGGCTGACACATGACCTTAACGTCCTTGATAGGGAGGTCGATGAGGCCAGGAAACGTCTTGAGCATTTGAAGGCACAAGTCGCTACCAAGTGGGCTGCTATAACAGAGGCTCGTGATAGGGAGAGTGCTCTGATTCGCAGGGTTGTAGATGCTGATCGAGTTCTTGAAAGGAAGTTTCAAGAGGACAAACAATGGCAAACTACTCGGGATAAGCTTCCCGGTGTGAAAGAAGGGTCGCAGCCTTCTTCAGCATCTCATGGCAAGTTCCTGAAGAAGTGTGCCTTGGAAACTCTGACGGCTGAGGCCAAAAGTTTGCTTGAGGAGCTGAAATTTTGGCTGGAAACCATTTTTGGTTGAGCTCCTGATTTTTATAGGAGAAACTATCCTTCTTCTTTTTTTTTTTTGGTACCACATGTATTTTTTTTTTACTCTTTTTTTTGTAGTGCTTGTGAACACTTTTTTTTTTGTACCACATGTATTTTTTGGTACTCTTTTTTTTTGTTTTCCCTATGCTCACTTAAATCGTTTTGTGATGAAAGCGATTGCTAAATGGGATGCTTTTTTTTTCCCTACGCTCACTTAAATCTTTTTGTGATGAAAGCAATTGCTAAATGAGATATTTTTTTTGGTTTTCCCTACGCTCACTTACATCTTTTTGTGATGAAAGCAATTGCTAAATGAGATTTGGTCAAAACCTTATCATTTTGTGAAAATCTTTTGTCAAATGATTGTTTTGGCATGGGAGCCAGATTTTTTTTTGTGGCATGGAAGCCGATTTTGGCATGAGAGCCAATTTTTTGTGGCATTGATAGCCGAGTTTTTTTTGAAAGCCAAGTTTTTGGTTTGTGGCATTGATAGCCGATTTTATTTTGTGGCATTGATAGCCGGTTTGTTTTGTGGCATTGATAGCCAGTTTGTGGCATTTATAGCCTGTTTTGGTGGTATCTATAGCCGGTTTTGGTGGCATTTATAGCCTGTTTTGGTGGCATCTATAGCCGGTTTTGGTGGCATTTATAGCCGGTTTGGTTTTCAAAAATGCAAGTATCGACTAAAAGTCGCCTCCCTGCTGAATGGTCTTGCAAGTATCGATGGAATGTCGCATCCTTGCACATTCAGTTGCGAGTATCAATGGAATGTCGCATCCTCGCGGATTTGGGTGCAAGTATCGATGGAATGTCGCTTCCTTGCTTTTCAAAAATTTTGGTTTTGCGGGTACTGACTTGATGTCGTTTCCCCATGATTTTTGAAATTTGCGGTTTTCTCGAACCTTTGGGTTATGGATATCAACTGCAATGTTGCATCTCCATGATTTCTTGGTTTTTTTCGAACCTTTGAAATTTGGGTTGTGGATATCAACTGAAATGTTGCGTCTCCACGATTTTTAGGTTTTTTTTATCGAACCTTTGAAATTTGGGTTGTGGATATCAACTGAAATGTTGCGTATCCACATTTTTCTTAGGTTTTGGATTTTGCAAGTATCGACGAAATATCGTTTCCCTGCGATTTTGGAAGTGTCGAACATGGTTCGCATGCTTCCGATTTGTGCGAGTATCAACTAAGCATCGTTTTCCCGCGGTTTTTTGAAAAACCTTTTTTTTTTGTTCAAAGACACGAGTAGGTTCCTAAGTTTTGACATAAAACCATTTAGGTGGTAAAAGGTAGGGTGAACTTTGGTGGAAATCCCTGAATCCGGATTTGTTTCAAACCATGAATTTTGGGTTCAAAGGTTGAAAATTTTGGTCAAGTTAGGGAGAGGCTCCTAAACTTGGATTTTTGAACAATGAAACGATGAAAGTAAGCATTGTTTGAATTTCTAGAAATTTGAACATTTGATATGAAAATTCTAAAAATAGTGGGTTTAGCGAGCGTGTACCTGGAAACCGGTTTTAGCCGTACAGGCATTGCTCTTACCCAATTGGGTAAGTCTTCAAGGGTAGTACCGCTTTAAGAACTTGTCGTTGATGGGCAGCATATATCTGTCACCTTCCATGTTTAGGAGTGCGTATGCGACGTTGGAGAAAACCTTGTAGATGACATAGGGTCCCTCCCATTTTGGCTCAAATTTGCCTTTGGATTTGTGAGCGAAGACCATTGGTCTTTTTACCGCAAGAACCAAGTCACCCTTTTTGTAGGCGCGTTGCCTGACCTTTTTGTCGAAAGATCCTGCCATTCGTGCTTGGTAAAGTCCAATGCTTTGTCGAGCTTCGAGCCGTCTCTCATCGAGATTGTCCAGCTCATAGAGTCGCAATTTGACATTGCTTTCTTGAGTCATATCATTTTGCAAGGATACTCTCAAGGAAGGAATTTGTACTTCCAAGGGTACGATAGCTTCGCATCCATAGACCAAGGAGAATGGTGTGCTATGGGTTGGTCCTCAAATGGTGGTTCGATAGGCCCACAAAGCTTCAGACATTTTGTCGCTCCAGTCTCTTTTATGACTAGAGACTATTTTCTTGAGGATTTTTCAGAGTACCTTGTTGAAACCTTCTGCCAATCCGTTTGCTGCGGGATTGTATGGAGTCGAAGGACAGCTTTGGATTTTGTATTTGTCGCAGAACCTGTAGAATCGATGATCCCAGAATTGTGGTCTGTTATCATGGACGAATCTTTTGGGTATGCCGAAACGACAAATGATGTTGGTGCACAAGAACTGAAGGACTGATGAGGTCTTCATTTCGTTAAATGCAAATGCTTCTGACCACTTTGAGAAATAATCTGTAGGGGCGAAGATGAAGCGATGACCTTTGCTCGAAGGGGGAGAAATAGGACCTATGATGTCCATACCCCAGGCTTCGAAAGGCCATGAAATCGCTGTAGGATGCAAGATCTTTTGTTGGAAGGTTCGAAGGTGGTTCCTCCACAATATTTTCGGAGGCTTCCAGCTCTACGAAACCTTTTGGGGTTTCAAGAGCATTTCCAGACCAAGGTTTTGTTCCTTTCCATGGGTCTTCTTGATCAACAATTTTCTCAAGGCTTGCTATGAGATGATCCCAATCGCCTGTTGAAATCGGGTCGAAGTAAGGTACTTCTTTTGGAGATGAGGGTCCTTCTGGGTCAGAAGACCACACGTCTGTGCCACCGTAAAATTCCTCTTCATTGTCAGAGAGATCATACCAATTGGATGAGCATCTTGGATCTTTGTCAAGTGACTCATCGAAGAGATATCTAGGGAGATTGATGTCTTCATAGACTTGAGATGTTGAGGCTTGGTCAGTAAATTGACTTTTAAGCCTTTATGTCAACTGTCGCAGGGGAGTGTCGGGATCATACCCTAGCCCGTGTGAAGACTTTTCTACATGGCCGTAGAGTCTCCAATCTTCCAGCTGGCTTTTGGTCAAGACGGGCCCCAATGGTGTGAGAATACCGCGTCCTTCTCCCAAACCGACTGGGTTTTGAGCGTCATAGTCCATTTCTTTTATAATAGCTTGTGCCACAGGATTATAAAAGGATAGTTGAGGCATACCTTCATTTTGAAAAGGTTCAAGCATGGAGTTTGATGAAGAAGCATCCGATCTATGGAAAAAGATCGGCTTTTCCTTTGCTGAAGTTGCTGGAACAACGAAGGAAGCTGACGTAGGATCTTCTATGTTAGAAGTTGTAAGACCCTGACCCGAGAGACCTCGATTAGAGTTAACTAAGTTGTGTTTTAGTTCTAAGTATGTTTAGTGGTTTTTGGATTAGTTGGGTATTAGAATAGCTTTTATAATAGCTTTGGGGAATTTGGAAATCCTTTTTACTTGTGGGACCCTTTGGGGGTTCTTGTTACGAATTGTGTGAGATTGGGGGTTTACCGATGATTTCAAAAAATTGTGTTTTTACCCCATTGGACTTATCTTGTTAATCCCTACAACTTTCATGTTGACATCGTTTCCATTCGAGGACCCTAAACCCACTTTTCACAAATTGACGGCAAAATGGTCTTTTCATCCAAAATCTGGACACCAATTTCAATGTCACCAAAACGTGCAAAATATATACTTTTTGGAAACTAGAAATTTCGCTGATCAACTTTGTCTTCTTCGTCGAATTCGTTTGAGGCCCCGAAAGCCATGTTTTAGCTCGAGAAGTCTTTTAAGTTGTGGGCCCCATCCCCACTTGGTATATATAGAAAGCTTCTTCTTCATTTTCCCATTTCTGGCAAAAACCCTAGAGGAGAAGAGAAATCCCAGCCCTAAGGGTTTTTCCTTGCCTTTTTCTTGCTTCCTTTCCCATAAACCACCACCAGAACTTGGCTAAATCAAGAGATGGACCTTACAATCTTCTTCCTCACTTCAAGAGCTCTCTATTGGTACCATTTATGAAGACATGCATCACCATTAGAGCTTCTTGTGAGCTCTCTCTACTTATTTGAACCACTTCTAGGTAAGTGATCCTTCCAAGCTTTTAGAATCTTGTTTGTTTAGCCCTAGGGAAGCTCGGATTTTGTGTAGATTTGGTATCTTGGCTTAGGGAGGTGTTGAGGCTTGATTTTCTTAGCATTTGGACCTAAGGCAAGTGGATGAATGGATTGATTTCATTACTACATGTTTATAAAGAGTTGAACTCTTATTCACTGCTTTCACCTAACTTATCTTATGAATTTTTATGGTTTTGGAAACATGCATCATGATAGGTTATTAATAGTTCTCTTGGAAAACATGTGTTTTATTGTCTTGCTTTTAGATCATTTATGATCATTTATGGATTTTCATTTATGGAGATGTCTTGCATTGAATGAGGTGGAAGTGATGGAGAAATGAATGATTTATTGGAGTGGTTGTTAGAGGAGTTGATGATGAATTGAAAGGGGTTGCAAGGAGGGTTTGAGACCCTTAATTGTATGTATAAAAGGATGCCCAAAGGAGGATGAAAGGAGGAGAAAAGGAAGGGACGAACTGTACTCAGAAAAATAGTTTATGGACAGTTCGCTCAAGCGACCGTGACACATCGCTCGAGCGAACCCGTCACAGAACCTCGTTGGCTCGAGCCAACCCTTTGATCGCTCGAACCAACCTGATCCGAGCGGGTCCGCTCAAGCGAACCTTAAGTCTGCTCGAGCAAACCCCAGACAGAGAGCTGTTCGCCCGAGCGAACCTCCCAGTTCGCTCGAGCGAACTGCCTGTCTGTCATGGGTCAATGCCTAAGGGTTCGAAACTTTGTTTTTAGGCTTGGGGAGGTATCGTATGGAGCCCCAATGCCATGTAAGGACTTGTAAGGCGTTATATGAAGTCCGAAAGAAGGAAAAACCTCATCATAGAGAGTCCATGAGGTTTTCTAGGTTGACCAAAGTGTATAAGGACCCGGAATGTCCCTAACTCTTAAAGAGTACCAAAATCTCATCATGATCGACATACGAGACCCTATTCACACTGATTCAATTCTAGGAACCCCATTGTTAGCCTGTAAAGGTATGGGAAACTATTTGTATTCGATTTTCAACCAAACTCCTATTTTGGGATTTCAAACCACATGATATGACTAGACTGTTCCAAGAGTATTAGAAGAGATGTGCTAATTAGCTTTTGCTAACCTATATATGTCAACTTGAGATGAACGTGTATTTTGTGCCTCTTGGCACCCCGTTTCTTACTACGCATATGATTTGATTTATCGTATTTGACCTATGAGTCGGCACCACTGAGCTTGGACGACCTCGTCGGTTTGATCCACCGACTTGGGGTTCCTTCCCCTCCTGATAGTCAGCTGCAGTCTAGAATGTGCAGAGTTTTTTTACCCGGTTCGCTACCGTGGTCCCGTAGAGTATATATATGTATATTATAGTATTTATCGTTGTCCCTCCTCACCTTGTGTGACTGAGGTCAATGATCCTGTAAGGGTATGCGCTCTCTTCACTTCGGTGAGAGAGGATGTAGCTTTGTGTGGTTGCCATCTTGACAGTTCCTTATCCTTGGTACCTCTACTGCTTTATATTGTTCATGTTGCTATTTAACAAATGATGCATTATCTTTTATGAAATTCATTATTTATACACAGGTTTTCTAAACTCTTGCATAGCATCATTGTTTATTATTATTATATCTTTTCACCCACCTGCCAGACCGTCGTGTCTGATCCATTTATTTTGGTGCTCAGGTCCCGAGCTTATTGCCATTGAGGAGGAGCCTGAGGAAGCGGTCGGTGAACCGCAGCGTGTGATTGAGTGGCAAGCCGACGATGTCATGTAGACATTCGGCCTTGCCTTGAGAACGACACATTCTGGGGAACTTGTGATAACTTTATTTTGGGTTTCATTTGGTTGTATGGTCTTTGTGGACCGTTACTTTGGGGCATTAATCAACTGATCTTTTGTAAATATACTTAACTTTACTTTTGGGGAAATATGCTTATGATCATTGCTCATTCTGATATCTTGTCATGTTAATCATAGGTCAAACTCGTTTATGGGATGGAATAACATTATTATGATTTGCTACACGCTTCCGCAATTTTGAGAATGTGTTTGATATGGTATTATGTGAGATGATGTGCAAAGATAATCCTCACCGCGGAACCCTGTGGGAAATCACGTGCACGAATAAATGTCTTTTAATTCCGTGTGCAAAGAAATGCACGTGGTGCGGCATCACCTCACCGTCCCAATCCCGGACTTGGTTTTTCCCCAAATACCGGTCCGGGGTCACGACAGGACTGGTATCAGAGCGGGACATGTTTCTGGCAATTAAAAGAAACTAGAAAGCTTAAGTACGTGGTGAGGATTTGTTAGATAGAATCGTGTGAGCAATGTGTGACCACCCTGTACTTGATTTATATGTTCTAACAAATTGTTTTGCAGCGTTATGCCACCTCGCAAATGAGCAGCAAACAGTAATCATGTTGCTAGTAACAGTGAGAATACAGGGCCTATTGCAGAGGAACCACAGGACAACAACATGCAGAATCAATTACAACAGATGATGCAGGCTATGCTAGACCAACAACGTCAGGCAAATGAGAACCAGGTTAGACTCCAAGCACAAGCGCATGAGACACAGACCAGATTGCAAGAACAGATGCTTAAGAAGGACGAGGATCATGCTAGGGAGATAGCTCAAATGCAAGCACAGTTGTTGGGGATATTAGAGAGGAGACCGGAACCAATCCCAGTTGCACCACCTGGTCCGGTTAACATTAGAGGGAATGATCCTAATGTGTTGTATGAGCGGTTCAGGAAGAGAGGACCGAAAGAATTCTTGGGGACGGAGGATCCAATGACAGCAGATGACTGGCTTGAGCACACCGAGAACATATTTGAGATCTTCATATGTACGGGCGTAGAACGAGTATAGCTTGCAGCCTCTATGTTCACGGGCTTAGCAGATATATGGTGGAAGACCATCAAGGCAGAATATAGGACAATGGCTGATGCAGAAGCTTGGGCTAACTTCAAGAGACAATTTGGGGAGAAATATGTACCTACACATGTCAAGAGGCAAAAGGCAGCAGAATTTCAGCAACTTGTGCAAGGGAACATGACAGTCCTCGAATACCTCACCAAATTCGAGAGATTGTCAAGGTATGCACCGGAGTTAGTGGACACGGAGGAGAAAAAGATAACCAAGTTCCTTGAGGGACTTCACCCGATTATTGAGAGGGATGCTACCGGGGTTGTACCACCCGCCACCTTTGAAGAAGCTGTCAAGAGTGCATACAAATTTGAGAATTTCCACAACAAGATCGTCAAGAACCAAGGAAAGGGTCAAGGCCAGCAGCAAAACTATCAACAAAGAAACAATCAGAACAAGAGGCCAAGACAAGAGCAGAATGCACAGAATCAAGGAGCTTGTATCCATTGTGGAAAACATCATGGGAATGCCCAATGTCATTCTATCACAGGGGCATGCTTTAGATGTGGTTCGCTGGACCACCAGATGAGGGATTGCCCAAGGCTAGATAGACAAAATAGACAGCAGCAGGGAGTACAGCGTCAGGTACCACCTCAGAATGCGTTAGTAGTTCAGAATCAAGCAAGGCCACTACAGCAACAGGCACCACAACAGCAGTATAGGCCACAACAACAGCAACAGGCTCATCAACAAGGGCAGAATCAAAATCATAATCAGCGACCTCAGCAGCAGAACATGAATGCTCAGTAGGGCAGGCAACAGCAAGGGCAAAATAGGCCACATCAGAGGGCACAACTCTATGTTGTTAATAGAGCTGATGCAGAGGCGGAAGGCAATGTAGTGGAAGGTACACTTCTCGTCTGTGGTTTTGAGGCTAGGGTTTTGTTTGACCCTGGCTCTACTCACTCATTCCTATCTCCAGAATTTGCTAAGTTGATTGATATGCATACTAGAGAGTTGAGTTTCATTTTCACTGTGGCTACCCCTTTAGGTAAGGAAGTTGTTTGTAGAACTTTTTACCCTAGTTGTTCAGTCATGATAGGAGAAGTAGTATTACCGGCATATCTTATTTTATTAGAGATGCAGGATTTTGATGTCATCCTAGGGATGGATTGGTTAGCAGGATACCATGCTGCTATGGATTGTTTCCATAAGACCTTAACTTTTAAGTTAGAGGAGACCCAGGCAGGGGTATTGTTTCAGGGAGAGAGGAGTAGTTCTGGTGCAGGGTTTATTTCAGCGTTGAAGGCTGATAGACTTCTAAAAAGTGGTTGTGAGGGTTATTTGGCGTTTATCACAGAGGATAAACGGTCCCAAGGGGTGGAGGAGATCCCAATTATTTGTGAATTTCCGGATGTTTTTCCGGAGGAGATACCAGGATTGCCACCCATTAGAGAGATAGATTTCACTATTGAGTTATTACCGGGGACCGCTCCGATATCCATCGCACCTTACAAAATGGCTCCGACAGAATTGGGAGAGTTAAAGATGCAGTTGCAAGAACTTTTGGACAAAGGTTTTGTGAGACCTAGTGTGTCACCGTGGGGAGCACCAGTTTTGTTTGTGAAGAAGAAAGACGGTTCTATGAGAATGTGTATTGACTATAGGAGATTGAACCAAGTGACCATAAAAAACAAGTATCCATTGCCAAGGATAGATGAATTGTTTGATCAGTTGCAAGGAGCTGCTTACTTTTCGAAGATTGGTTTGAGGTCAGGCTACCATCAGTTGAGAGTTAGAGATTCAGACGTACCAAAAACAGCCTTTCAGACAAGATATGGACACTATGAGTTTCTAGCGATGCCATTTGGTTTGACTAATGCACCGGCAGTTTTCATGGCATTGATGAACAAGATATTTGCAGAATATTTGGATCAGTTTACAGTGGTGTTTATTGATGATATTTTAGTGTATTCTAAGACCAAAGAAGAGCATGAGGAACATTTGAGGATAGCACTCCAGCTTTTGAGGGAGAACCAGTTGTTTGCAAAACTTAGTAAGTGTGAATTTTGGTTGGACCAAGTCACATTTTTGGGTCATATCATCTCCAAGGAAGGATTATCAGTGGACCCGTCCAAGATTGAGGCAGTTATGAATTGGGACAGACCAAAAAGTGCATCAGAGATCAGGAGTTTTCTTGGATTGGCAGGGTATTACCGGAGGTTTGTGCAAGGATTTTCATCGATTGCGTCACCTTTGACGAAGTTGACAAGGAAGAATGCACCATATGTTTGGACGGATAAGTGTGAAGCTAGTTTCTAAGAGCTGAAGAAGAGATTGACTACAGCTCCAGTCCTTACTTTGCCATCTGGGAGCGGCGGTTTCACCATTTTTACCGATGCTTCCAATGTTGGACTTGGATGCGTGTTAATGCAAGATGGGAAGGTAGTTGCATATGGATCCCGGCAGTTGAAAGATCATGAGAAGAACTATGCGACACATGATCTAGAGTTGGCAACAGTTGTTTTAGCTTTGAAGATGTGGAGACACTATCTCTATGGAGAGAAGTTTGAGGTTCACTCCGATCACCGTAGTCTACAATACTTGTTTTCTCAGAAGGAGTTGAACATTAGACAGAGAAGATGGATGGAATATATCAAAGACTACGATTTTCCTATCAAGTATCACCCGGGGAAAGCGAATGTTGTTGCAGATGCCTTGAGCAGAAAGTCAGTGAGCATGGCGAGTCTTCGAGGGACTTATGTAGTACAACAGTTAGAAGAGTTGGGAGTAGATTTTCAGCCACTAAGAGAGGGTGTCATGGTGGCAAATATGTCAGTGTCAGAGCCTTCTTTCATTTAGAAGATCAAAGAGAATCAGTTGCAAGACCCAGAGTTGGCTAAGATTTTTGAGCATTTAGCAGATCGTCCGGATTTTCGTGTTGTAGATGGAGTTTTGTACTATCGAGACCGTTTATGTGTGCCTAACTTGGAGGACTTGAGAAATGATATCATGACAGAGGCTCACAATACCAAGTATTCCATATATTCGGGCAGTACGAAGATGTACCAGAACTTGAAGGGCAGATTTTGGTGGAATAACATGAAGAGAGAGATAACAGCTTTCGTCTCTCGTTGTATGACATGCCAATTGATCAAGGCAGAACATCAGAAGCCTCCAGGGTTATTACGGCCATTAGAGATTCCGGAATGGAAATGGGAGCACATTACCATGGACTTCATATCGGGTTTACCAAAGACTAGTAAGGGCAACGATGCTATTTGGGTCATAGTGGACCGTCTCACCAAGTCAGCTCATTTCCTACCCATGAAGACTGGGAAGAAGATGCATATGTTACCTTTGGCACAGTTGTTTGTCACAGAGATCGTCAGTCGTCATGGACAACCAGTTTCCATCACGTCAGATAGAGATAGCAGATTTGTCTCGAGATTTTGGAAGACATTGCATGAGTCTATGGGTACGAAGTTACAGTTCAGTACAGCCTATCACCCACAGACCGATGGTCAGTCAGAGAGGACAATTCAGACACTTGAGGATATGCTCAGAGCTTGCGTGTTAGATCTCAAGACTTAGTGGGACGAAGCATTACCGTTGTGTGAATTCGCTTACGACAATAGTTTCCACTCGAGTATTGGTATGGCGCCTTTTGAGGCTTTGTATGGCAGAAGGTGTAGGACACCTGTTTGTTGGGAAGAAGTTGGTACTCGCAGTTTCCATGGACCGACCATTGTTAGTGAGACAAGTGACAAGGTCAAGTTGATCCAAGAACGTCTGAAAGTGGCTCAGAGTAGACAGAAGAGTTATGCAGACTCTCAGAGAAGGGACTTACAGTTCAAAGAAGGAGATAAGGTTTTCTTGAAAGTGTCACCTACTCGTGGAACTTTGAGGTTTGGACAGAAGGGCAAATTGTCTAGGAGGTACATTGGACCGTATGACATTGTGAGTATGATTGGTGATGTGGCTTACAGATTAGCCTTATCACCTGAGCTTTCCGGGGTACACAATGTTTTCCATGTGTCTATGTTGAAGAAGTACGTTCCCAATAGACTACACATACTCCGTTATGAGCCATTAGAAATCCGAGAAGATGCGACTTATGTTGAGAAGCCTAAGCAGATCATTGACACCAGGGAACAAGAATTAAGAACTCGGACTATTTAGTGGGTCAACGTTCTTTGGGAGAATCATGGACCGGAAGAAGCAACATGGGAATTATGGGATCAAGTTCAGAAGAAGTACCCACATCTCCTACCGGAGGTGAGTTTTAATTTCCATTTGGAGGACCAAATGTCCTAAGGGGAGGAGGATGTAAGACCCCGACCTGAGAGACCTCGATTAGAGTTAATTAAGTTATGTTTTAGTTCTAAGTGTGTTTATAGGTTTTTGGATTAGTTGGGTATTAGAATAGCTTTTATAATAGCTTTGGGGAATTTGGAAATCCTTTTTACTTGTGGGACCCTTTGGGGGTTCTTGTTACGAATTGTGTGAGATTGAGGGTTTACCGATGATTTCCAAAAATTGTGTTTTAGCCCCATTGGACTTATCTTGTTAATCCCTACAACTTTCATGTTGACATCGTTTCCATTCGAGGACCCTAAACCCGACTTTTCACAAATTGAGGGCAAAATGGTCTTTTCATCCAAAATCAGGACACCAATTTCAATGTCACCAAAACGTGCAAAATATATACTTTTTGGAAACTAGAAATTTCGCCGATCAACTTTGTCTTCTTCGTCGTATTCATTTGAGGCCCCGAAAGCCATGTTTTAGCTCGAGAAGTCTTTTAAGTTGTGGGCCCCATCCCCACTTGCTATATATAGAAAGCTTCTTCTTCATTTTCCCATTTCTGGCAAAAACCCTAGAGGAGAAGAGAAATCCCAGCCCTAAGGGTTTTTCCTTGCCTTTTTCTTGCTTCCTTTCCCATAAACCACCACCAGAACCTGGCTAAATCAAGAGATGGACCTTGCAATCTTCTTCCTCACTTCAAGAGCTCTCTATTGGTACCATTTATGAAGACATGCATCACCATTAGAGCTTCTTGTGAGCTCTCTCTACTTATTTGAACCACTTCTAGGTAAGTGATCCTTCCAAGCTTTTAGAATCTTGTTTGTTTAGCCCTAGGGAAGCTCCATTTCGTTTATTGGAAGATTTCGTTTTGTTTTACTTGGATTTTGACATTCTAGGGTTTGCATTTGGGGGTTTTGTGTAGATTTGGTATCTTGGCTTGGAGAGGTGTTGAAGCTTGATTTTCTTAGCATTTGGACCTAAGGCAAGTGGATGAATGGATTGATTTCATAACTACATGTTTATAAAGATTTGAACTCTTATTCACTGCTTTCACCTAACTTATCTTATGAATTTTTATGGTTTTGGAAACATGCATAATGATAGGTTATTAATAGTTCTCTTGGAAAACATGTGTTTTATTGTCTTGCTTTTAGATCATTTATGATCATTTATGGATTTTCATTTATGGAGAAGTCTTGCATTGAATGAGGTGGAAGTGATGGAGAAATGAATGATTTATTGGAGTGGTTGTTAGAGGAGTTGATGATGAATTGAAAGGGGTTGAAAGGAGGGTTTGAGACCCTTAATTGTATGTATAAAAGGATGCCCAAAGGAGGATGAAAGGAGGAGAAAAGGAAGGGATGAACTGTACCCAGAAAGACAGTTTCTGGACAGTTCGCTCGAGCGACCGTGACACATCGCTCGAGCGAACCCATCACAGAACCTCATTGGCTCGAGCCAACCCTTTGATCGCTCGAACCAACCTGACCCGAGCGGGTCTGCTCAAGCGAACCTTAAGTCCGCTCGAGCGAACCCCAGACAGAGAGCTGTTCGCCCGAGCGAACCTCACAGTTCGCTCGAGCGAACTGCCTGTCTGTCATGGGTCAATGCCTAAGGGTTTGAAACTTTGTTTTTAGGCTTGGGGAGGTATCGTATGGAGCCCCAATGCCATGTAAGGACTTGTAAGGCGTTATATGAAGTCCGGAAGAAGGAGAAACCTCATCATGGAGATTCCATGAGGTTTTCTAGTTTGACCAATGTGTATAAGGACCCGAAATGTCCCTAACTCTTAAAGAGTACCAAAATTTTATCATGATCGACATACGGGACCCTATTCACACTGATTCAATTCTAGGAACCCCATTGTTAGCCTGTAAAGGTATGGGAAAATATTTGTATTCGGTTTTCAACCAAACTCCTATTTTGGGATTTCAAACCACATGATAAGACTAGACTGTTCCAAGAGTATTAGAAGAGATGTGCTTAGCTTTTGCTAACCTGTATATGTCAACTTGAGATGAACGTGTATTTTGTGCCTCTTGGCACCCCGTTTCTTACTACGCATATGATTTGATTTATCGTATTTGACCTATGAGTCGGCACCACTGAGCTTGGATGACCTTATCGGTTTGATCCACCGACTTGGGGTTCCTTCCCCTCCTGATAGTCAGCTGCAGTCTGGAATGTGCAGAGTTTTTTTACCCGGTTCGCTACCGTGGTCCCGCAGAGTATATATATATGTATATTATAGTATTTATCAGTGTCCCTCCTCACCTTGTGTGACTGAGGTCAATGATCCTGTAAGGGTATGCGCTCTCTTCACTTCGGTGAGAGAGGATGTAGCTTTGTGTGGTTGCCATCTTGACAGTTCCTTATCCTTGGTACCTCTACTGTTTTATATCGTTCATGTTGCTATTTAACAAATGATGCATTATCTTTTATGAAATTCATTATTTATACACAGGTTTTCTAAACTCTTGCATAGCATCATTGTTTTATTATTATTATATCTTTTCACCCACCTGCCAGACCGTCGTGTCTGATCCATTTATTTTGATGCTCAGGTCCCGAGCTTATTGCCATTGAGGAGGAGCCTGAGGAAGCGGTCGGTGAACCGCAGCGTGTGATTGAGTGGCAAGCCGACGATGTCATGTAGACATTCGGCCTTGCCTTGAGAACGACACATTCTGGGGAACTTGTGATAACTTTATTTTGGGTTTCATTTGGTTGTATGGTCTTTGTTGACCGTTACTTTGGGGCATTAATCAACTGATCTTTTGTAAATATACTTAACTTTACTTTTGGGGAAATATGCTTATGATCGTTGCTCATTCTGATATCTTGTAATGTTAATCATAGGTCAATCTCGTTTATGGGATGGAATAACATTATTATGATTTGCTACACGCTTCCGCAATTTTGAGAATGTGTTTGATATGGTATTATGTGAGATGATGTGCAAAGATAATCCTCACCGCGGAACCCTGTGGGAAATCACGTGCATGGATAAATGTCTTTTAATTCCGTGTGGGGTTTAGCCAAAGAGATGCACGTGGCGCGGCATCACCTCACCGTCCCGATCCCGGACTTGGCTTTTCCCCTAATCCCGGTCCGGGGTCGCGACAGAAGTTGTCTCCATTGGAGTAAGAGCAGGCTGAACTTGCTGAGTGTCAGCTTGGCTTGACGATGTGTCATCTTCTGGCTCTGAATCCGAATCCATGTCTTGCATGATAGACACAAAAGAGACAACAAATTTGCCCTCAGACTTTTGCTTTGCCTTTTTCACTTTAGTTGTGATGACCCAAGGCTTTGAAGGTTTGAGGGAGATGATGAAGGGAGTTTGAATGCTCTCTTCGGATTTACCGGATGGTTTGTTTTCTTCCGGTGGTTATTGAGGAGTGTTGACACCAAAAATGTCACTTTGCCTCTTCAAGATCCAAAGAGCTACATGAAGTCGCAACCTGCCATAAATAGGCAATGCTACTTCCAAAAAATCAAATCTTGTCAGAATCAAACAAAAACTGCAAGATCCTTCAAGACAGCCAAAAGAGAAGTACACAAGAAGTTTCGGGCCATTTCAAAATCATTTAGCCTAACTTCGCTTCTCCGACAGTTGAAAAGGAGCTCCCGGCGGCGAAAGCATCGGAGACATCAAATCTTCGATCAGAGCCGATGGATGGTCTCAAAATACATCCAAAAGGCTCCACGTCGAGTTCCGAGTCAAACCGACAATGTTTGACCCTACATCAACCCTCGAACAGCTAAATCAAGCCTCTCGGTGGCAAGAACCACCGAGACCATCACTCATCAGATAGAGTACATGGACGGCTTCAAAATGCTTACAAAGGGCTACACGTCAAATTTCAGGTCATTTCGACAACATTTGACCATAGTTTGACGCTCGGAAGCCAAATCAGGCCTCTCGGCGGCAAAGCTCCCCGGGACCATGGTTTCCAAGACAGAGCCTATGGATCATCTTAAAATCACTCCAATAGGTTCCCTGTCAAATTTCAAGTCAATCGGATATCGGTTGACCGCACATCAAACCGCGACATCTTCATCGCGACAAAAGCAAGTCTACTGTGATAGGACCCCAAACGGCTTCAAAACTCAAACAGAAGCCTATGGTTGGTCTTATTTATTGTTCAGGAGGCTTCACCTAAAATTTCAGGTCATTCCGACATCGTTTGATCCAGTTTCAGCTTCTGACGGAAAATCAGCAGCTCTGCGCAATAAAGTCTTCGGCTTTCTCGGAAAATTGAAAACTTTGCAAAATAAAATGCAAGGATTCTCATCAGGTTTTCTACAGGGAAATCAAGCCAATAAATGATCAAAAATGTCAAGGAAAAATACAGAAGAAAAAGAATAAAAAAACAGCAAAAACGGACACAAAACGGGAGAAAAGGGGAAAAAAAAACCCCAGGGTCGCAGACCCCTGCGACCCTGGGGCCCGGGATCGCCTTGTGGGCCCCGGAAACCACGTTTTTCGCCGTTTTTTTTGCGACTCGAAGCGTCCGGCCTCTGGTATTTTCCAAAATTCATACTTTTGAGACACCAAATCCTCTAACATCCTTCAAAAACATGGGTTAATCATCAAGAGTATCGAAAACAACATTGATCGCCACCCGGTCAACCAAAAAAAGTGTGCTTTCTACCCGACCGATCGAGAAATCGACATGACAGATGGTACCGATCCGCTGTTGGCAACCAACACCTGAAGTTACATGGTCATCCGATGTCGATCTACATAAAGATCCATCGATGATCATCGCCAGAAGAATCCCAAAAGACGCGGCACGGCCCGCGTCTTTTCAACTGCTCGGCGACCACTTAATGCGATTAATTGACTAGCTTTATTACAGTCATTAATCCATTTCTTTGGACGGCCCAATCAGAAGCAAGCATCCGGGAGTTACAAGTCAAGAGATTCATGGCATTTAACCCATGAAACTCCTCCCATCATGGCGATTAAAGGCGATTAAATGCCCTCAATCTCCTCCGGCCAATCAGAAGCCAAGAAAAAGGAGTTACAAAATAAAGAATTCAATCTTGTGACTCCTCCCTTTATGTAGCTTTATGACAATTAAGGCTCATAAACCCTCCTAAATGGCTACCTAAAAGCCTATAAATAGGAGAGCTCTCCAAGAAGAAAAGAATCACAAACACACATACAACAGACTGCAGAAAATCCGGAAACTCAGACAGAAAAAGGCATCAGAAATCTAAGAGAGAAAACTCTGCGGAAGTTCTACACCGACCACCGCTACAAGGTGACAAAAGTCCCTTGGGGGGTACCCCCCCCCCCCCCCAAGGTCCTTGCCTTCTCCTTCTGCCTCCAAATGGCTTAGACGTGGCTTTTCAGCCCGTCTACTTGGCTTTTTATTGGACATAGGACCTCCTTTTGGTCTTTGTCATCTAAAAACCTGAGGTTATAGCCAAGCCAAATGAATCAATAGCATCCTCTGTTCTCATCTGCATGGATGATGGCGAAGTCCACATATGGCTTGCGACCGTCAATCTGAACGGGTCCCCCAAAATCTCCTGAGAAGTTAGATCCTCCTTTTCTTGCTTTTCATTGTAGTTTGTATTTTTTTAAAAGAGACAAAAATCACAGCTCTTGTCTTTCATTATTGATAAGGATTGTAAAACGGCTATAAACGCCAAAATCGGCTATAAACGCCAAAAATCGGCTATAAACGCCAAAATCGGCTATAAATGCCAAAAAAATCGCCTTTCACGGCAAATCAAGAAAATGTCTCTTTTCTTAAATATATGTGCAATGAAAAACTTGAAAGAAGTTGATTTCCTTTTTACTTGCGAAAGTTGATCTCCGGATCAACACTTGCAATTCCAAGCAAAAATAGAAAATCTGGCACACCCACACAAAGAAATGTTGATGCACGCCCTTGCCCCCCGGTCACGAAAGGGTCGGACCCAACGGACTCCCACGTCCGCCGACCTCGGTAGGACCAGGCGCCAGGAGCGCTGTCCATCAAGCTGGCACACCCGGTGGGACCCGTTCATTTGAGAACACGATGCTAGAAATGAAATATTTGCATATCATATCTATTGCTCTATGCTTATACTTCTTTTCTTGATTCTTTGGTTACTTGTTGATTGGTAGCCATGTTGGATTCCGCATCTAAAAAAAAATGAGATGAGATTTTTTGGAAATTTCTAATTCTTTGAATTTAGTTCCACTTTTTCTCTTTTCAAAAAAAAAAAAAAAACAAAAAATTAGATTTCTCAGTATGGATTCAAAATTGAGAAACCTTGATCCGTTCCTATCGTTCATCGCGCTTGCAGAAATGTTGAGCCTGTTCGACTAAGGTTTTGGGCCATCGTTTCTCTTCGATGAGTTCGTTAAAAATAAAAAAAATAAAAAAAAAATATATAAAAAAAAATAAAAAAAACAAAAAAAAATTAGATTTTTCATTTTGGATTCAAAATTGAGAAACCTTGATCCATTCCTATCGTTCATCGCGCTTGTAGAAATGTTGAGCCTGTTCGACTAAGGTTTTGGGCCATCGTTTCTCTTCGATGAGTTCGTTAAAAATAAAAAAAATAAAAAATATACATATATATAAAATAAAAATAAAAAACAAAAAAAAATCAGATTTTTCATTTTGGATTTAAAATTGAGAAACCTTGATCCGTTCCTATCATTCATCGCGCTTGCAGAAATGTTGAGCCTGTTCGACTAAGGTTTTGGGCCATCGTTTCTCTTCGATGAGTTCATTAAAAATCAAAAAAATAAAAAATATATATATAAAAAAACAAAACAAAAAAAAGACATAGACCACTAAGGTTAAACCAACTGTGTTCTTTGATCATGGTTGATTCAAGAAAAGCCTTGTGCAGAGTATGGAGACAGCTTGACTGTTCTAGGCAAGGGTCCTCCAAACGGTTCATTAAGTAATCCTACCCTTACCTGGGGGCAATTCTATCAATCAATATTTCATAAGACCGGGTTAGGAGGCCTATGTGTACTCTCTCGTCTTTTAAAATAAATTTTAAAAAAAAATAAAAATTTTAAAAATAAAAATTCTAAAATAAAAAATAAAATTAAAAAAAAAAATTCTTAAAATTTTTTTTTAAAATAAATAAAAAAAAGATTTTAAAAAAAAATCTTCAAAAAAAAAACTTCAAAAAAAAAAACTTCCGTCATTTTGGGTTTAGATTGGAGAAATCTTGGTCTTCTCCTTTCTGAGCACTGGCGCTCGCGGAAATCGCTGAGCCCGTGTTCAGATTGGAGTGCCTTTTGCTCTCTTTGATGAACCCGATATTGGCCTTTTAAAAAAAAAAACTCGTCATTTTTTGATTCAGATCCGAGAAATTATGGTTCATTTCTTTCTGAGCACTAGCGCTCGCGGAAATCGCTGAGCCCGTGTTCAGATCGGAATACCATCTGCTCTCTTTGATGAATCCAATCTTGACCTTTCAAATTAGAGAATCTCATCTCATGGATGCGGTCTCAAAATGTTTGTGTCTAGCGGTACTAGTACGCCCTTTCAGGGTCTACTGTATTGCGACCGGCACATTTGTAACTCCAACTTTATATTCTTCTTACCTCGAGCAAGCTCTGCTTCTCGATAAGTCAAATTTAAGTTCACAATTGCTTCTAGCAGTCACTGGGACGCTCATTCTGGGCTTACCAAACCTGCGATCAGAACAATTGTACCCTCTATGGCGTTTTGCCTTCTTCATATTGCTTGGGTCATCTTCCTCGAGCAATTTGAAAAGACAAAACCATAGAACTTCCCATTTATGATCATTATATTCTTGTGATTGCTAATGGATGTGGTCTTGTTTCAGAAATTTTTTTGAAAAAACTAACAATGACAGCATCGCTTACCATTACTTTCGATGAGAACAAGCACCAAGTCATGCTTCAACAGAAGCAAACTACGCGCATCTACAAGCGCCCCATCAGCTGCCGAAGCGTCAACTCCCTCGGCAACTCTCTAAGCTCCGGGTCGACCTCGACTCCCCGGACTATCATCTTTGGGACGCTGGGACCATTCCCACATCCTGAGGAACAAACTGCTCCTTCCAAGAAGCAGAAACTCGCCTCTCAACGTGTCACTATCGTGACACCAAAGGCGAGCACCAGAAGGCCCGAAGCCCGTGGTAGCCCCACGAAGCCTCGACCAGCAAACGACCAGGTCTATCCCAAGACTTGGTCCCCAAGACCTTCACCAAAACAGAGAAGGTCCCAAACATCTACCAAGCAAGCATTCCTAGCCCCACTCAAGGAGAACCAGTTCTACCCTCTTTCTTACATGAAAGAGGAGAGACCCATCTCCAACCTGACTCCCAAGTCAAACCAGCATGAGCCGGCTTGTTTCTACAAGCCCAAAATCAGATCATGCATCACAAGGCCTCTGCAAGCACCTACTAAGGCCTATAAACCTGCAGTTCGACCCTTCATCTCTACAGGGGCCGAACTCCAAAAATTCAAAGCTTCGCTGCAACAGGCGAAGGACAGGGTTCGCATCCTATCCTTGCCCAGCTGCAAAGAAGACAGGCTCGGCTGCTGCGCCCGAGGGAGCACATCCTTCATCGTCAAAGCCCAGCCAGAGCTGACCGAAGCTCAAATTGCTCGTCGTATACGCCGCCGCGCGTCATATCGGCAAAAGAGACTAGAGAAGCAAAGGACCGAGTCTCCTACACTTCAAGTCTCTCCCAAATGGGTCGAAAAAGAAAGACCCAACCAAGTTGTTGCCGTCCATATGGTTGGAAAAACCAGAAGGTGCCAAAAGTCAGCAACAAAAATCCATGTCCAACGTCCGATGACCCGCAGCGTCTCCAGGACAAGAAGACATTCAGAAGAATCCCCTGCTCCTTCAAGCAAAGGACGGCAGAGTGATCCTTCCTCAAGCTCTTCTTAAAAAAGAATGAGCCCCAGCTCAGTCACCAGGACAATTTCTTCGTTCGAATCACGAAGGATGAACGTCTTGGCCACAAATTCTGAGCCACCACCCCGCAATCCACCTCTAGATGATGCGATCACCCGCATCCAGCAGTTGGAACAAGGCCAACAGAGGATTGAGACTCTGATGGAAAACCTTCTCCTCGCCTTCCAAAATCAGGCGAATAATGAACCTCATCCGAATCATCAAGACGATGAGGTAAATGGAGAAGAAAATGAGTCACGCGCCCTCACCAAAAAGGACGTAGACAGTATCCTCGCCAAAGCAAAAGAAGAGGATATACTCAAGGAGCATGGGATCAAGCCACCATATCCCTTATGGATGGACTCGGTCCCGTTCCCCACCAAATTCAAGCATCCTACTCTCCAAACATATACGGGGAAAGGGTCAGCCAGACAGCACGTCATCCACTTCAAGATCCTGACGGGAGCTATCGCGTATCAAGATGCACTCAAGATCCACCTCTTTGCAAATACCCTAAAAGGTACGGCCTTCGATTGGTACTCCACTCTGCCGGAGGACTCGATCCAAAACTGGGCCATGCTAGAGACACGCTTCCTGACTCACTTCAAAGGTGAGGATCATCCCGCTACTATGGCTCAGCTGTGCAGCCTAAAACAGGGGGAGAATGAGTCAACATATGACTTCATTCACAAGTGGAAAGCAATGGCGTACAAATGTTCTGATGTACTGCCACAAGCGTCGCTAGTCGACATCTGCCGAAATAACATGAGAGCTAGAATCCGCTCCATGATCATCGGCAACAAATCAAAGAACCTGGGAGAACTCCTGGAAGCTTCCATGGAAGCTGAACCGGTGATTAAAGACCTCAACAGTCAGAAATCATCAAGAAAAGAGCCAACCTCCATTGCAACCTCTAAACCAAAGAAGAAAGAGGTCATCAATGTGCAGACCAAGCTAGCTCCTCAGCCACCAAAGAAAGCTGAAAACAAAGCTGCTGGTAAGAGACCTGAACTCTCTGATGCCTTCAAAGAACGAGTAGAGAAGAAATACCCGTTTGATGAAGATGTTGATGAAATCTTCGGAGCTCTTGTGGCAAACGGCAAGCTCACCTTGCCTGAACCCAAAAGACCGGGTGATGTTGGCAAAACCAACGATCCTCGGTACTGTCCATACCACCAGATGATCTCGCATCCTCTCAATCAATGCTTCGTTGTGAGGGAGAAAATAAACGAGATGTGGAAAAACGGAGTCATCACCTTTGACAAAAACTATGGGTCTGCCTCCGTCAACATGGTGACATGTGGACAAACATCAAAATCACCGAAGAAGAAGATCACTACTTCCTTCAAGGTGATAAACTCAATCCAAGCGTCCGAGGATCTGGTTCCTTACCCGACACCAGACGGACAACCCATATGGGTACATCCCGATATCCTGGAAGATGAAAATTGCGAGGTCATGAAAACAAAGCCTATAGCTCAACAGCGAAGGCAGGCTAGGAAATATCTCCTCAAGCTCAAACGGCAAGAGAAGACCCAGCCAAAACAAGAGGTCAAAGAAAAGGCAGAGGCTTCCTCTACCGCTTCACTGGAGGCAACAAAAACATCCCTTCCAGAGACTTCAAAGGGGGTAAGAAAATTCACTCTCAGTGATTTCATACCACCTCAATTCAAAGAAGCCATGCAGGAGGCATCATACTCTTGCAATTCGGTAGTTGGATTCTCCATTGATGGATACGAGTCCAGCGATACCGATGATGGATTCGAATCCAACTACACAGATGAGTGGGAGGAGTCCCTTGAAACAGGAGAATACCTCTCCGATGAAGAATGGGTTCCTGAGTCTCATCTTATGCCAGTAATCTGGTATAACCCTCTACAACCACAAGGATCCTGGTCTGATGATGAAGAAGACCAAGAGGCTGTACAAGAAAATGCTGCTGACCCAGCACCTCTCATTACTCCAGTGGAAATCAACCATGTTGAGCCATAAAGAGTTAATGAAGAAGAAGATTTGGCTCCCATGCCTAATCTTGAAGAATATGCAAGGATCTTGCAGCGTCTCGCTCTAGAACAAGAGCAAGACCACGTCAACGAGCCTCCTCGCAATCCAGAGCCTGAAGTCCCTGAAGACCATCAGGTACATCCTCCCTTAACTCCTGAAAATGGAGAAAATTGCTGGATAGACGATCCTCTTACATCCGAGGATGAGTCTGACTCCGATCAGACAACGTCTCCCGTCAGAGCTTCCTGCAATGTGATAATTTGGGATTATAGCTCTTTCGAAGCATCGTCTGATGAGAGCACTTACACTCCGGCGATGCCTAGCAATGTATCTTCTGAAGCCACCTCGTCTCACGTGACTTTCACTGAAATGACACCCTCTCAGGTTTCTTCTCTTGAGACTGTGACTTCAAAGTTCACACCCTTCCTGACTGAAGAATTCCCAGCTATTGATGCTTGGGACGATGAATTAGTCAACGAAGAAGAAAGGTTGCTAGATGCTGTTCAGGACTTGTTCCGGGAAAATGCTCTGTGCAACACAATCACTAAGGATGGCAACTCCGCTGCTGATACATCCTCAGCAAATGAAAAACGACAGCCTCTTGATCCTAAAGACAATCTTCCAAATGAAGACCCTTCTCAAGAAGCTCTCGAAGTTGGTAGAGGCACCCGATCTGGCCGAGACTACCACAAAAACTACAACCAATCTTCCTTTACATATGTTAATCCTTCGGGAAAAGATGTTGTAAGCGCCTATTAGTGGCAACAATGATGAACATGCAGGCCCTAAGGAGGCTTTCAAGTATGACTTGATTGAACACTTCAAGCACGTACCTGCACGTCTGCACATCCTAGATTTATTACGAATGTCTCCGCACACTCGTGATAATCTCATCTCAGAATTACAAAAGCTGAATGAGGATGTCGACAAACATGCCCCGCAAGTCCTCCAAATTGAAATGGATTACCGGGTTAAAAACTCAGAAGCCTCCTCAAAGGGAGAAAAGAAGAAAACTGGGGGATCATGCATTGAATGCCTCTCGGTTAAAAAAGCAGCCAGTGCAACCATCGCCTTCATAAAGGACGACCTCCTACTTGGCGAAACCAGGCATAACCGACCCCTGTACTTCATAGGGTACATCAAGGAAATGCCTATGAATAGAGTTCAGATCGACCCAGGTTCTGCACTCAACCTCGTCTCCACATCGGCTCTTGAAGAGTTGGGCATCCCACCCAGCAAGCTGAGCCACACATCTATATCTATCTTTGGACACGATGGGAGTACTCAAAGGCCTATCAGCAAAATCAGATTCAAGTTGCAGATCGGTGATCTTATTTCTGAGGTCACTGTGTATGCAATAAAAACCCCTTCATGCTACAACATCCTTCTCAGACGCCCTTGGACCCACGAGAATGGTGTTGTCCCTTTAACTCTACATCAATGCATCAAGTTTGTTGGTGACGACGGCATGATACATCGAGTCTTTGCGGACAGAAAACCCTTCAAAGGTAAAGAAGTCCACTTCGTAGACTCACAGATGTATGAAGGTGAAAAAAAGAAGAAGAGGATAAGCACACAGCATCCTTTGCCGAAAATCTTCAGAAAGATAAAGGCAAGGCTCCTCAACAATCACCGGAAGAAAATAATCCATCCGGTAAATCCGAAGAGAGCATTCAAACTCCCTTCATCATCTCCCTCAAATCTTCAAAGCCTTTGGTCATCACAACAAAAGTGAAGAAGGCAAAGCAAAAGCCTGGGGGCAAATTTGTTGTCTCTTTCGTGTCTATCATGCAAGACACGGACTCGGATTCAGAGCCAGAAGACGACACATCGTCAAGCCAAGCTGACACTCAGCAAGTTCAGCCTGCTCTCACTCCAATGGAGACAACTTCTGACATAGAAGATCCTACGTCAGCTTCCTTCGTTGTTCCAGCAACTTCAGCAAAGGAAAAGCCGATCTTCTTCCATAGATTGGATGCTTTTTCATCAAACTCTATGCTTGAACCTTTCCAAAATAAAGGTATGCCTCAACTATCCTTATATAGTTCTGTGGCATAAGCTATTATGAAGAAAATGGGCTATGACGCTCAAAACCCAGTCGGTTTGGGAGAAGGACGCGGTATTCTCACGCCATTGGGGCCCATCTTGACCAAAAGCCAGCTGGAAGATTGGAGACTCTACGACTATATGTAGAAAAGTCTTCACACGGGTTAGGGTATGATCCCGACACTCCCCTGAGACAGTTGACACAAAGGCTTAAAAGTCAATATACTGACCAAGCCTCAACATCTCAAGTCCATGAAGACATCGATCTCCCTGGATATCTCTTCGATGAGTCACCTGACAAAGATCCAGGAAGCTCACCCAATTGGCACGATTTCTCCGAAAATGAAGAGGAGTTGTCTGATGGCACAGACGTGTGGTCTTCTGACCCAGAAGAACCCTCATCTCCAAAAGAAGTAGCCTACTTCGACCCGGTTTCAACAGGCGATTGGGATCACCTCATAGCAAGCCTTGGGAAAATTACCGATCAAGAAGACCCGTGGAAAGGAACAAAACCTTGGTCTGGAAATGCCTTTGAAACCCCAGAAGGTTTCGTTGAGCTGGAAGCCTCCAAAAATATTGTGGAGGAACCACCTTCGAACCTTCCAACAGAAGATCCTGTTCAAAAGATAGACTTGGGAACACCAGATAACCCACATCATGTATTCATAAGCAAGAATATAAAGGATGATGAGTTACCCGAGTATATCGCCTTTCTTCGCGAGTTCGTTGATTGCTTTGCATGGTCTTACGCTGAAATGCCTGGCTTAGACCCCAAAATAGCGGTTCACAAACTCAATCTTCAAGAAGACATCAAGCTTATCAAGCAAGGCCAAAGAAGATTCCGTCCAGATGTGATGGATAAAATTGAATAAGAAGTTCAAAAACTCAAAAGCGTCGGCTTCATCCGTGAGGAACGACATCCTGAATGGTTGGCCAACATTGTCCCCTGACAAAGAAAAACGGGCATATTAGGGTCTGTATTGACTATAGAGACCTGAATGGCGCATGCCCAAAAGATGAATTTCCGCTCCCCATACCAGAGGTAATGATTGATAATACCTGTGGATTCTTGCGAATGACATTCATGGATGGTTTCTCTGGCTACAATCAGATAAAGATGCATCCTGAAGACGAAAAACATACATCCTTTCGGACCCTATTTGGCGTGTATTGCTACACTGTCATGCCATTCGGTCTGAAAAATGCTGGTGCCACATATCAGAGGGCTATGATGAAGATATTCCAAGATATGCAGCACAAGACGGTCGAGTGTTACGTAAAATGACCTCGCCGTCAAAAGCAAAAGAAAAGAAGATCATCTCGAAGACCTTCGAGAAGTCTTCCTCCGGCTTCGTAAACACAAACTGCGAATGAATCCTTTGAAATGCTTCTTCGGCGTCTTGTCGGGTAAGTTCCTCGGATTCCTAGTTCGAAAAGCTGGAATAGAGCTTGACCCTATAAAAGTCAAAGCCATTCTAGAAATGCCCTCTCCAAGAACCTTGAGAGAACTCAAAGGGCTTCACGGGAGATTGGCCTACATCAGACGGTTCATCTCCAATCTTTCGGGGAAATGCCGTCCATTCTCCCGGTTGATAAAAAAAGGTGTAAACTTTGTCTGGGATGCTGACTGTGAAGCTGCATTCCAAGATATCAAGTCATACCTGACAAAACCTCCAGTGTTAGTTGCTCCTACCACTGGAAAACCATTCATCTTGTACACAAGAGCCCTTGATCACTCTCTGGGAGCTCTTCTTGCACAAGAAAATGATGAAAGAAAAAAAGCTGCTCTATATTACCTCAGCTGCATGCTAGTAGGTGCAGAGCATCGCTACTCTCCAGTCGAAAAAGAATGCCTTGCAGTGATGTTCGCCGTACAAATGCTGCGTCACTACTTGCTTTCCAACACAGTCTACTTGGTCTCGAGGATCAACCTCTTGAAGGTCCTTGTCACAAAAGCAGGTTCTCTCAATGCCCGACTGGCAAAATGGTCCATCCTTCTGTCACAATTTGATATTAGGTATGTACCACAAAAGGCAATCAAAGGGAAAACTCTAGCGGACTTCCTCGCAGAGCATTCATTGCCTAAAGATTCTCCACTCAGAGATGTTCTCCCAGATTAACTAGTCTACAATGTGGAGACTTTCTCACAAAATGGTTCCTGGGACATGTACTTTGACGGTGCAACCAGGACAAATGAAAAAAGACAGCTGATCTCGGGAGTTGGCATCCTCTTTGTTAGCCCCAACAAATACATGATTCCACACGCTTTCTCGCTACTGGAACCATGCACAAACAATGCAGCTGAATATCAAGCTCTGATCCTAGGATTAGAACTCGCCATCGAATCCGGTATCACCATGCTGGAAGTCTTTGGAGACTCTCAACTGATCGTCAACCAGATGAATCAGAAATTTGAAGTCAGGAAGCCAGATTTGCTGCCTTACTACAACAAGGCACAATCACTTCTGCAAAATTTGACATATGTCACATCACCCACATCGTAGAGGTGAAAACATACGTGCAGATGCCAAGCTGGACTTGCCGCATCCATGGCAATCCAAGAAGGGGAAAACATGCAAATCACAGTGTGCGAAAGAAGAATCCTTCCTCCTCCTAACACACACTAAGCTGTTGCTGAATGCCACCAAGTGGTTGGAAGTCGGATTTCAATCCTTCAAACTTCGATCGGCGATTGGAGGGATCCGTTCATTGATTACATTATGTTTGGAATCCTACCTGAAGATCCAAAAGAACGGGTAAGCATCCAAAGGCGAACCCCAAGCTTTCATTTGGATATTCCTTCAAAAATCCTTTACAGGAAATCTTTCAACGGAGTACTTCTACGCTGCTTGTCACAACAAGAGGCTGAAGAAACACTCAAAGAAGTTCATGCTGGTCTTTGCGGAGCTCATCAGGCTGGTCCCAAGCTCTATGATCAGATAAAAAGGTTAGGTTATTACTGGCCTACCATGGTAGCTGACGCAATGCAATTTGCTAAGCGCTGCCAACAATGCCAAGTTCATGGAGATTACATTCACATGCCTCCAGAATGGCTGCATCCTACAGCAATTTCATGGCCTTTCGAAGCCTGGGGTATGGACATCATAGGTCCTATTTCTCCCCCTTCGAGCAAAGGTCATCGCTTCATCTTCGCCCCTACAGATTATTTCTCAAAGTGGTCAGAAGCATTTGCATTTAACGAAATGAAGACCTCATCAGTCCTTCAGTTCTTGTGCACCAACATCATTTGTCGTTTCGGCATACCCAAAAGATTCGTCCATGATAACAGACCACAATTCCGGGATCATCGATTCTACAGGTTCTGCGACAAATACAAAATCCAAAGCTGTCCTTCGACTCCATACAATCCCGTAGCAAACGGATTGGCAGAAGCTTTCAACAAGATACTCTGAAAAATCCTCAAGAAAATAGTCTCTAGTCATAAAAGAGACTGGAGCGACAAAATGTCTGAAGCTTTGTGGGCCTATCGAACCACCATTTGAGGACCAACCCATAGCACACCATTCTCCTTGGTCTATGGATGCGAAGCTATCGTACCCTTGGAAGTACAAATTCCTTCCTTGAGAGTATCCTTGCAAAATGATATGACTCAAGAAAGCAATGTCAAATTGCGACTCTATGAGCTGGACAGTCTCGATGAGAGACGGCTCGAAGCTCGACAAAGCATTGAACTTTACCAAGCACGAATGGCAGGATCTTTCGACAAAAAGGTCAGGCAACGCGCCTACAAAAAGGGTGACTTGGTTCTTACGGTAAAAAGACCAATGGTCTTCGCTCACAAATCCAAAGGCAAATTGGAGCCAAAATGGGAGGGACCCTATGTCATCTACAAGGTTTTCTCCAACGTCGCATACGCACTCCTAAACATGGAAGGTGACAGATATATGCTGCCCATCAACGACAAGTTCTTAAGGCGGTACTACCCTTGAAGACTTACCCAACTGGGTAAGAGCAATGCCTGTACGGCCAAAACCGGTTTCCAGGTACACGCTCGCTAAACCCACCTTTTTTAGAATTTTCATATCAAATGTTCAAATTTCTAGAAATTTAAACAATGCTTACTTTCATCGTTTCATTGTTCAAAAAAAAAAAAAACCCAAGTTTAGGAACCTTTCCCTAACTTTTTAACCCTTGAACCCAAAATTCATGGTTTGAAACAAAATCTGGATTCAGGGATTTCCACCCTTGTCCACCCTACCTTTTACCGCCTAAATGGTTTTAGGTCAAAACTTATGACCCTTGTGTCTTTAAAAAAAAATGTTTTTTCAAAAAGTCGCGGGGAAGCGACGTTTAGTCGATACTCGCACAAATCGGAAGCATACGAACCACGTTCGACACTTCCAAAATTGCAGGGAAGCGACATTTCGTCGATACTTGCAAAATCTAAAACCGTGGAGATGCAACATTTCAGTTGATATCCACAACCCAAATCTCAAAGGTTCGAAAAAACCTAAAAAACCGTGGAAACGCAACATTTCAGTTGATATCTACGACCCGAATTTCAAAGGTTCGAAAAAACCTAAAAAACCATGGAGATGCAACATTTCAGTTGATATCCATAACCCAAAGGTTCAAGAAAACCACAAATTTCAAAAATCGTGGGGAAACGACATCAAGTCAGTACCCGCAAAACCAAAATTTTTGAAAAGCAAGGATGCGACATTCCATCGATACTTGCACCCAAATCTGCGAGGATGCGACATTCCATCGATACTTGCACCCAAATCTGCGAGGATGCGACATTCCATCGATACTCACAACCGAATGAGCAAGGATGCGACATTCCATCGATACTTGCAAGAACATTCAGCAGGGAGGCGACTTTTAGTCGATACTTGCATTTTTAAAAACCAAACCGGCTATAAATGCCACCAAAACAGGCTATAAATGCCACAAACCGTCTATCAATGCCACAAAACAACACCGGCTATCAATGCCACAAACAAAAAAATTGGCTTTCAAAAAACCAGGCTATAAATGCCACAAACCGGCTATAGATGCCACCTAAACAAATCGGCTATAGATGCCACCAAAACAAATCGGCTATCAATGCCACCAAAAACCGGCTATAGATGCCACAAAAAAAAACTCGGCTATCAATGCCACAGAAAAGCTGGCTCTCATGCCAAAATCGGCTTCCATGCCACAAATATAAATCCGGCTCCCATGCCAAAACAATCATTTGACAAAAGATTTTCACAAAATGACAAGCTTTTGATCAAATCTCATTTAGCAATTACTTTTATCACAAAAAGATTTAAGTAAGCGTAAGCAAAACAAAAAAAAAAGGCATCCCATTTAGCAATTACTTTTATCACAAAAAGAGTCAAGTGAGCGTAGGGATAACAAAAAAAAAAAAAAAGAGGACAAAAAAAATACATGTGGTACAAAAAAAAAAGGAAGTGTTCACAAGCAAAACAAAAAAAAAGTACCAAAAAATACATGTGGTACCAAAAAAAAAGAAAGTGTTCACAAGCACTACAAAAAAAAAGAAAAGTACCAAAAAAATACAAGTGGTACTAAAAAAAAAGAGAGAAGGATGGTTTATGTTTTAAAAAAAAAAAAAAAACAGGAGCTCAATCAAAAATGGTCTCCAGCCAAGAGTTCAGCTCCTTAAGCAAACTTTTGGCCTCGGCCGTCAGGGATTCCAAGGCACGCTTCTTCAGGAACTTGCCATGAGATGCTGGGGTGGGCTGTAACCCTTCTTTCGCACCAGGAAGCTTATCTCGAGCAGTTCGCCATTGTTTGTTCTCGTCAAACTTCCTTTTAAGAACTCGATTGGCATCTGCAACCCGGCGAATCAAAGCACTCTCCCTGTCACGAGCCTCTGTTATTGCAGTCCACTTGGCAGCGACTTGTGCCTGCAAATGCTCAAGACGTTTCCTGGCCTCATCGACCTCCCTATCAAGGATGTTAAGGTCAAGTGTCAGCCCAATGATGTTTAGCTCTTCTAAGTTCTTCTCTCGGACTACCTGCTTCCTGCTTTCTGTAGCCTCATCCAGGTTAGACTGAGCCTTATCCGCAGGGTCCAAGAACATCTCCTTGAAGAACTGGTCATCAGGAAAACCCATGGTCTCAAACCACCTGTCACCCAGCTCAATGATCCTATCAACGATCGTCCTGGCACTTGTGACATCTAGACTAGCCTCTTCAGCATCACCAAGAATCTCACGCACATGCTGGATCATCCCAAATCCGGCATCTAAGTGCCCAGAAAGCAGAGTCTCAATCCAAGAGCTCAGAACTCGCACCACCACCTTCTTTGCAAAAAGAAGAGATGGCCCCGCTGAAGATTCGCCCAACTCCGTTGGTCGGCTGCTCATGTCATCACCTGTTGGAAGAGTAACAAAAGAACTCTTTCCAGTTGAAGCTGCTCCTGCTCGGGAAGGAATCTCAGCACGAGGTATCTCCTCAACATTGTCAGAACTAGTCCCAGGAGTCTCTACCTCTGGAACAACCTCTGGCATCCCTTGCTCTGGAAGCGATGGATCCTCCTCTGTCACTTCAAAACCTGCCAAAGAAACACAAAAAGGTATGAATATGATCCTGTTTGAAAATCATTATCAAGGGTTATTACTACAAAATACCTTCTTCGATGACTGGCGGAAGACTCTCTTCCTCCATGAACTCATCGGAAGCATCATCAACATTTGCGTCCATCGATGGTTCAAAGTCATCGGAATCCTGTGGCAAGTCAGCTGGCAAGAAAAATGTGTCAGCAAACCAAGTCACAGACACAAAAGGAAAAGAAAAGCAAAAGAAGTTATACCAATTGGAGATTCTGGATTCACTCCAGAGTCCCTTGGTTCTTCTTCAGGTGCCCCGATAGGATCCGTCACCACCTCATCGGTTGGAACCTCAGGCATCACCAAGTCTTCCTCTGCTAAAAAAAAAAGAAAAGCAGAAATAAGAAGCAAATCAGAACATGGAAAAATCCCATGAAAAGAAATGGAAAGAGAAAAAGGAAGAATCATACCTTCACCGACGGTCTCTTCTTCTTGGCTTATCTTCTCTGGAGGCTCGTCTGCATCCACTGGCACATCCTCATTGATAGTAAGAGGAACTTCCAAGTCAGGAGAGTCCTCATGCTGCCCCTTGCTGCGATGATGACTCCTCCTCCTCCTACTCCTGCGGGCTCGCTTCTTAGAGGAACCTGCCCCGCTGTAAGAGTCAGGTTTCCCACTTGACTCCTCACTGGATGGTCTACCCTTGCCAGTAGACTCCATGGAAGCTTGCCTCTATGCCGCTTGCATCCAAGCACCAAGTTCAGCTTCCTCCTGTTCTAGCTGCTCTAAAGCCTCATCAGGTATTTCTCGAACAACTTTAGAACCAATGACGCCCTGGTCACCGAGAAAGCCTATCTTGTGCTTCTCTCCAGAAAGGAAGGCCCAAACTTCCTCTCGCCGGATGCTATCCGACTTTCCAAGGCCCTTTCCAGATGCCAGCTTCACATCAAGCTCCTTCTTAGAAAGGCCCCGATATGCCGAAAAGCTCTCCGCGAACCACTTCGCAAAGTCGGCAGTCCGGGAAGTCAACAACACAGGATAAGAGATCATGGCTGTAGTGTCTTCAGCACTATAGAAAGCCCATGCATTTCTCCCATCCTGTAAACCTCCAAAGCGCTTCACCATGCTTGAAGGCGCACCAACAACGCCTTGAGAAAAGCCCAGCTACAAAACAAAGTGAGAGGGTACATACGGTTGGATGTCAACGAAAAGATGTCTGCGGTACACCATCGTGCCGACACATATGCTGAAAAGCCACTCTCTCTCTGCATTCGTCAAAGAGTAATGCCTTCCCGACCCCGCCCTGGTAGAGTCTCGGGAGGCACCAAAATCAAAAGCCTTCTTCCGCAACTCCGGAGAAAGCTTCACTGAAGACTGCCCCATCTCGACGTCCCTGAACCGTCGGATCCTCATGCTGGCAAACAAAAGTGATTCGGACATGGCTTTGCCCTTAGCCAGTCGAATCATTAAAGGATCATCATCCTGTGCAGCACCCAGCCGGTGGAAGCCAGGACAGTGGTACACGTACCATGAATAAAAGATGTGGGCTGAAAATACCCTATTCATGGGAAGCCCAAGCCGAACCAAAAAAACAGCAGCCTGCAGTTCGGTACACAGGTAGGAGTAAAGAGCTGGCACCAAAGCAAGCTGCTCTCCAAACGCCATCTGACAAGCCGAAAAAATACAATGCGGCCTGATGTGCGTTCCATCTCCTCCAGTAAAAATAGCCTCACCAAGCCAATAAGTGAGGTAAATAGCGAGATCTCTCCGCAGTGCAATGTCAGGACATATGGCGTTTGTACTCGCACAGAAATCTCTCAACTCTCCTTGCATAGCTAAGATCTTCTTCGAACTTGGATCCTGAGCCCTGGCTTCCTGGGTCACACTATCAGAAGACTCCCTGCTATCAAAAAAGTTGGGGAATGAAGAGTTAGAACTCTTCCAACTGCTGGATCTAACTTTCAAACCCTCATCCTCCTTAAAAAAATCATAGAAGGCGATGAGCTGAAAGTACAGAAGCCTGAACTCCTCAGACTGCCCCTCAAGGACGCTGTCAATCGGCATAAACTCCTCATAGAGTTTGCCAAGGATGGGCAATCCAGTAATGGCACTCAACTCCTTCAAAGAGAAACTAATCTCCCCATTCGTCACAACGAAGGTATTGGTTTGTGGGAGGAATGACTCCAGCATTGCCATGAAGGCCTCGTCGGAAAAGATCACGGTCTCCCTAAAGGCACGGACCGCATCAAAAATTCCGGCTTCCTTCAAAATGGTGTTAGACCCTAAGTTGTTTGCAATTTGATGTCTTGCATTTGCACAATAGTCATCTCATTAGGTTCATTTTCATTTCACATGTTTCTTCTTGAAAATCATCTTTTAACTCAACCTACTCATGTTTTGATTTAAACTCTTTATTGGTTGATTTGAACCTTGATTTTAATCATGTTTTTTTTTCTTGATGAAACAATGCATAAAGACACCTTTCAAATCTGAGTTTTCAAATGATTTCAAAAGTTTCATTTTTCAAAACTTCAGATGTTCAGAAAATTGACCTGACCAGTCTGTCGGTCAAGTCGTCGGTTCCCATCGGTCAACCCACAAGTGAACCAAGGTTAACCGATGACTCCATCGGTTCCCATCGGTCAGCCTATCGGTTCCCATCGGTCACCGATAGTGCATGAAATCTCAGACCGAGACTCGTCGGTTCAAAAAACAGACGGCAACCTTTTTCCATGATTGTTGTGCTGTCGGTTCGGCTATCGGTTCCGCATCGGTCAACCGATGAAGGACGGTCAACCGACGGATGCAAAAGGGTCAGGAGGACTGTAAAAAATATGACCGTTGCATATGACCGTTGAGCCATCGGTCAACCGACGGCTAGTTATCGGCTGACCGACAGGCATCCGTTGGACCATTTTTTCTATAAAAAGCAAGTTCATTCCAAGATAAAGAGTGATGGGAATAGAGGCCATTTTTGGTGTTTTTAGTGCCCAAGCAAAGGGAATGAACTAAGGAAGCTTGTTTGGTCCAAAGGGAAAGCTAAAGCTTGATTTCAAGAAGTTAAATTCTAGTAAGCTTTAATTTCCTTGTTCATATGTATCATGCTTTGGTATAAACTTTTGGAAAATGTTTACAAGCATGCTAACTATGTTGTGTGGAATCCATTTCCCATTTAATCTTTGATTCACATATTTTGGATTTCAACACTTGATTTCAAACCAAGTTTTGTTTTAAACTTTGTTAATCATGCTTAGCCAAAATCTTTGATTTCTTTACAACATGATACATTAACTTGTTTGAATCTTTCTATGTTGTTTTCATTCATTTGAACTTTAGTTAAACCTTGTTTTGAAAACAACATAGAATATGCATCACATGTTTAGAAATATTTAGTTTCATACAACTTGTGAGATTTTGATTTTCATATCATCATCAAGTTAACTTTTATACATGTGATTTGCATATTGACTTCAATCATATATTTGAGTGCTTTAAAACTTTCAAATACATTAAGCATATATTAATTGAGCTTATGTTTTAAACTTGATTGAAGTTTCCACACACACATATCATGAGCATTCATCTTTGCATTTCATTGTGTTGTGTGAGTTTATTTTCACTTTCATATTTGCCTAATTAGGAGGCACCCAATCAGAGCTTAATCTATTTCTCTCCTAGTGTGTAGACACTTTCTTGAGAAAGAAGACTATTGTACAGGTTATTGCTAAGCCTAAGAAAAGCATAGTGTAAAGGTTGTTGTTTAGCCTAGAAAAACAACTTTGTAAAGGTTATTGCTTAGCCTATTGCAAAAGCATAAATAGTGGAAATCCGGTGGGGTGTTGAGCACAAGCCGGTAGTGGATGTAGGCATTGAGGCCGAACCACTATAAATCATTGTGCAATGGTGAACTACTTGTGGTGATTGATTAGTTTATTTTTCGCACTTTCTCACATAATCATCACTAGTTAAAGGTGAATTGGAAAGGAATTAAAATTGGCCATTAATTGTAGATCACCCTATTCAACCCCCCCCCCCCCCCCCCCCCTCCTCTAGGGTTAGGATCCCGAACTTTCAATCGGTATCAGAGCAAGGTTGCTCTATATTTAGGATCAAGTGTTTGGAACTCTTGTAGGTGTAAAAACCTAGAGTCATAACCCTAGTTGTGTATTGCACGAAAATCATTAGAATGGCTTCCACTAAGTTAGATGTTGTACATTCCCTTGTAGATTCTTCTAGACCACCATTTCTTCCATCTATTGGAGATACAAATATTGGAATTATTGAATCCCAAGATGAATTAAAAGAAGAAGAAAATGAATATGAAGATGACCTTCAACATGCTTATAATGAACTATATACATTGTTCCTAAAGCTTGATAAGAACAACAAAAGTTTAAAAGAAGAATCTAAAAGATTAAACAAGGAAATTGACACTTCAAAAGATGAACTTAGAGAGAAAGAAGAATTAATTCAATGCCTAGACTCTAAGTTCATGATCACTTTGCACAACCTATCAAATGCTCAAGATGAACTAAATGAAATAAAATTAAGTCATAATGAGCTAAATAAAGAAAATATAAATCTAAGAGATACATTAAAAAGACAAGATGAGAACATTATCCATTTAGAATCCAAATTGAAAATTTCTAAAGATAATTTGTTAAATCTTCAAGATGAATTAAATGTATCTAAGATAAGTTGTGAAGGACTTACCAAAGAAAATTCAACTCTAAGTGATCATATAAAAAATCAAGTTGAAGACATTGTCAACCTTGAATCCAAGTTAATAACCACTAAAGAAAATTTATCCAATGCTCAAAGTAATTTAAAAACTTTACAACTTGGATCTAATGTTAATGAACTCAAACTTGAATTAAAACTTGCTTATGAAAAGGTAAATAAGTTTAATGGAATTGGAATTGAACTTACAAAAGTTAAACATGAAAATTCAATTCTTAAAAATCAAGTCACTCAACTTGAAACTCACAAACGAAAGTATGAGTGCAAATTTACCCAAGGAGAAGAGAAATTTGAAAAATTATTTAGATTGGGTAAATCACAAAGAGATAGGATGGGTCTTGAATTCAATAAGTATATTACACATGACCCAAATTTCACCAACACATTTGTGAAAGGTGAGTCCTCATTCTCATGCACTCAATCTTCATTGCCCAAAACAAAATGTCATTATTGTGGTAATGAAGGGCATTTCAAATTTGAGTGCAAATTAAGAAAAAGTCATTTGTCCAAACCCATCTATGAACCTAAAAATGGAAAATCTAATTCTATGATGGTTAAGGCATCTAAATCAAAGGAAGACTCTAGAAAGTTCAAACAAGTCAAAGCATTTCAACAAGATTCTTCTAAGATAGATTTTAAAAAGACTAAACAAGTAAAATATGGTCAAAACAAATCTATCAATAAGAAACCTCTCACCTCCCCTCCATTAACCTTGGAAATAAAAGAACTTTTGAAAAAGGTTGAAAGATTAAAATTAAAATTCAAAAGACAAAAAGAGGGAGGAAAAGCTAAAAGAAATGAGAAGAATAAAAAGAAAGTTGAACACCAACTACCAAAGACTAATCATCAATCTAATTATAAAGTTGTCAAACCTCAAAGATATGATGTCAAGTCTAAAATAAATCTATATTTATCTCCTATAGTTGGTGAAATCTCTAACATAGGTTCAAAGGCTCAAGACCTTAGATGGATACCTAAGTTTAGGCTATTAGACAAATACTAAGGCCTAGTAATCAGATTAGACCAACCCACTCTCATAAGTTATATATCTAGTTGGTCCTAAGTCTAAATGGTTCAAACTTTCTAGGTATTCTCTATATGTTTAGAATTTCAAATTGTTTGAAAATTAATTGTTGAAAATGCATTTTTGAACCCAAAAGGCCCTTGATATTAAAATGTATGTGTTTGATCAGTTTAAATCTAAAATTGTTATGATTGATAATTGTTCTTCATAAGTTAAATCAATCATAAAACACTCTTAGCAATGATCATAAGCTAAGAAGGCTGATTCAGTGGATTAGTCCAATTTTCAACATCTATCGGTCGACCGATACTCAAATCGTCGGTGGACCGACGACACAGTGACGACTTAAATACCCTGCGCGCAGAAATCTTCCTCTCTGTTCTGTTTATCCCTGCATCGTCTCCAAAGCCCTAGGGTGCTGTGTCTGCTGGTTCTCCTTCTCCAAGAGTGAGATCTTCATTCATTTTCAAACATTGATCATTAGCAAACATCGTTGGGCATCTTCCGAATCTGATTTCAATGTCAGAAGCCTGCACTGTTCATCTTCTTGGCTACTGTGCTTGACTGATTCCTTCTCCAAAACGTGAAGACACTCTGTTCAAGCTTCTCCAAAATCCTAAGAGACCTACTGAGCTCCAGCCAAGCCTCCCAAGTTCTCAAAACCGTGGTCGGCCTCTCCAAGCTGTTGTGCTCCATTTTGGCAAATCCAACCTCAGTTTCTCTCGTCTGTTTTGGGTTATCTGGATGTTTTCTTGTATTGGATGGTTGTATGAAAAGTTCAGAAAGCATTTGTAGACATTTTTGTCCACGATTGAGCAGCTGTTCGCAGTGAATACCCCAGCTACAATTTCTGCCTGTCAAGTGTTTGACAGTTTGCCTGAACCAACCTTCCCTGCCACTTCAGCATCTGTCCTTGTTTCTTTTCAAAGTTAGAGTCAGGTAAAATTGAATTCAACCTTCCTACATCTTAGTCCACAGTCATTCTCCAAAAAATTTCAAATCCTTCTATCATATTACCACTGTGCACACTAAGTGTTTGTAAAAATGCCTCATAGAACAAAGAAGGCTACTCCTAGGCGCCCTATAAAGATGGGAAAGGCCACAGCTTCTTCTAGCAGACCAATAGAAGATAGTGGGAATGAAAGCTCATCTCCGTCACCCCCTCCTCCTTCAACCAATTTGAGACTTGACTCAAATATCTTACAAAGTCTTCAAAGGAGGAATGTTGTAGTAGAAAGGAGGACTATCGTGGAAAAGATTACTTCCATGGGTTTCAACTTGAGCAATGTGCTTGGTCAAGTGGGTTGGGAGAGGATACTTCTTTGGGGTGATAATGCATACCCTTCTATAGTCAAATTCTTGTATGCATCTATCACAAGCACAAATGACTCTATCAATGCTTGTTCTTTTACCATTTCCTTTATGGATAGAGATGAAGTGTTCACACCCCAAAGAAAAGGACTGATAATGAGGATTCCTTGTACTCCTACGGGAGTAACGTATGTGACTGATACTCCTTCGGAGGACGAGAGGATCAAAGCCACCATTGACATATGTGGCTTCAACTGTCCATGGGATCAAAAGAAACATCATCTAACCATTAGTTCCCTAATTCCAATCAATAGGATTATTCACAATCTTTTCACTTACAATGTATATCCTAGAGGTGGAAATAGGACTGAGCTTACAGCTTTCATGGTTAGTATCCTATCCAAGGTAGTAACTGGCACTCCCATCTGTCTACCCTCTCTCATCTGCCATACAATTATCAAGTTTCGAAACTCATTGGCACAAAAGAATGCCATTCCGTATGGATACATGATGACTCAGATTGCTCTTCAGTTTCGTATTCCTATACCCACTGGAGAAAGCTCCATTTTCAAAGCTCCATTCTCAGTAACCAATCTGAATCAAATGAATCTCATTCCAAATCCTCATATCCCCATAGCAGATGATCCTCCATTGGCACAAGAGCCACCCTTGAGACAGGAGATACCTAGATCTCCACCTCCTCCTACTCGTGCTTCATCTTCAAGGCATACTCCTGGTCCTTCTACCCCTGGCACATCCTCTGACTGGCAAGCAACTGTGGAGAGAGATATAGCCTACTTGAAAAGAAAACAGAAGAAACAATCGAAGACCATCAATAAACTGTTCAAATATCTCTCCAAGATCTCAAAGAGCTGCAGAAGAGATGACGTTGCTAGATCACCATCTCCATCACCTCCATCTCCATAGTCTGATTAGGAACTAACTTTCCATGTCACCACATTTTGTGTTTAGATTGGTGTATTATTGGTGGTGTCTTTTGTATTGGAAAAAGGCTGGATTTTGTTATTTAAACTTCTACTTTCAGTTTATGAATAGTCATGTTTATGTCATTTTCAAAGTGTAAGACTTCTTATTAATATCCTTGTATAGTAAATGACATCTTTTGGATCTAGTTGCCATCTACATAAATGCTTTTTCTTTCCTTTACATTGAAGATATCAAAGTTATGCTATGAGAAAGGTATATGTTTGCATGAGTATTGTTTGCAGACTATTTAGCAATTTGATGTCAATGGGGGAGAAGAAGAAGAAACATAAAGACTAAGTGGGAGATGAAGACTAAAGAAGATGAAGAGGAGTTGAAGCAAAGACACCATTGCTAGAACAATGGGGGAGAGCAAGGACATTGGGGGAGAAAAGAGAAGGAGCAGATTATGAACAATGGGGGAGAGCAAGAACATTGGGGGAGCTGAAGCAAGAAGAAGTGGATTGGACAAATGGTGATGAGTTGATAGTTTTAATGGGTGGTTGAGTGTTATTTGCCATCAAATTGCAAAGGGGGAGATTGTTAGACCCTAAGTTGTTTGCAATTTGATGTCTTGCATTTGCACAATAGTCATCTCATTAGGTTCATTTTCATTTCACATGTTTCTTCTTGAAAATCATCTTTTAACTCAACCTACTCATGTTTTGATTTAAACTCTTTATTGGTTGATTTGAACCTTGATTTTAATCATGTTTTTTTTTCTTGATGAAATAATGCATAAAGACACCTTTCAAATCTGAGTTTTCAAATGATTTCAAAAGTTTCATTTTTCAAAACTTCAGATGTTCAGAAAATTGACCTGACCATTCTGTCGGTCAAGTCGTCGATTCCCATCGGTCAACCCACAAGTGAACCAAGGTTAACCGATGACTCCATCGGTTCCCATCGGTCAGCCTATCGGTTCCCATCGGTCAACCGATAGTGCATGAAATCTCAGACCGAGACTCGTCGGTTCAAAAAACAGACGGCACCTTTTTCCATGATTGTTGTGCTGTCGGTTCGGCTATCGGTTCCGCATCGGTCAACCGATGAAGGACGGTCAACCGACGGATGCAAAAGGGTCAGGAGAACTGTAAAAAATATGACCGTTGCATATGACCATTGAGCCATCGGTCAACCGACGGCTAGTTATCGGCTGACCGACAGGCATCCGTTGGACCATTTTTTCTATAAAAAGCAAGTTCATTCCAAGATAAAGAGTGATGGGAATAGAGGCCATTTTTGGTGTTTTTAGTGCCCAAGCAAAGGGAATGAACTAAGGAAGCTTGTTTGGTCCAAAGGGAAAGCTAAAGCTTGATTTCAAGAAGTTAAATTCTAGTAAGCTTTAATTTCCTTGTTCATATGTATCATGCTTTGGTATAAACTTTTGGAAAATGTTGACAAGCATGCTAACTATGTTGTGTGGAATCCATTTCCCATTTAATCTTTGATTCACATGTTTTGGATTTCAACACTTGATTTCAAACCAAGTTTTGTTTTAAACTTTGTTAATCATGCTTAGCCAAAATCTTTGATTTCTTTACAACATGATACATTAACTTGTTTGAATCTTTCTATGTTGTTTTCATTCATTTGAACTTTAGTTAAACCTTGTTTTGAAAACAACATAGAATATGCATCACATGTTTAGAAATATTTAGTTTCATACAACTTGTGAGATTTTGATTTTCATATCATCAACAAGTTAACTTTTATACATGTGATTTGCATATTGACTTCAATCATATATTTGAGTGCTTTAAAACTTTCAAATACATTAAGCATATATTAATTGAGCTTATGTTTTAAACTTGATTGAAGTTTCCACACAGACATATCATGAGCATTCATCTTTGCATTTCATTGTGTTGTGTGAGTTTATTTTCACTTTCATATTTGCCTAATTAAAAGGCACCCAATCAGAGCTTAATCTATTTCTCTCCTAGTGTGTAGACACTTTCTTGAGAAAGAAGACTGATATGCATGGCATAATACTAATAACTACCCTTTTATTTGAATTTACTAGTTGTTTATTTTGTCTTAAATGTTCTAATTATAGTATTTTTCTTATTATGTAGGAATTAAAAGGAGCTAAGCATATTTGAGCTTAATTCGGAGAGGTTTAAAGCTAAAGTCCCATTTGAGAAAAGATATACACAAAGAGTATTTAAGCTTGTTGGAGGAGAGCTGGAATTTCAAGTTAGAGGTCATGAGTTCAAGACTTTGCACAATTTATTTTTATTTTTATTTTTGGAGATCGAATTTGGTGGCCCCCACCATATCTAATGCTTGCTAATGGTTGCTAAAAATTAGAAATCAACTTTAAAAGAAGGGAAGGAATCTCATGGACATCAATAAGAATGCTATTCTTTAGCAAGTGATCAAATCATGAAGGAAAGAAGATTTTCGGAATTATAGCCATCCTGCGCAAGCTTTACTATTTTGACCATAACTTGTGACTCAAGACTCCAATTAAGGCAAGATCAGATGCGTTGGAAAGAGGACTCAAAGGAGAAGAATATCATGTCTCACGAGGATCTCCCAATTCTGACGTTTTAGGGGTCAAAACAGGCTGTCAATTGGAGGGATATGGGGGATGACGAATTTGAAAGATTTATCTTTCTTTTTCTTCTTGTATTTTTTTCTTTTTAAGGGGAGGCTCTCTCTTGCTCCAGAAGTAATTTAATTTTTCTTTAATCTTTGTTAGAAAGTGAAGGTGGAGATTGAGTGGTGTAATAAACATTTTTGAAGGCTTTCAATAATGGAGATTTGCTTCTTTATTGTTGTTTGTTCTACAATGCTTGGCTAATCCGTGGATTAGAGTGGAGGAGGAAACCAAAACCGGTGAGATCGTTCCTTATTCTTCTATGTGTTTCCCTTATTATGCTTAGTGATTTAATAGATTCTCCTTCATGAATGTTATTCAACTTCTGATTTTGTAAAGATTATTTGGAATATCTTTTACTTTTTATGCTTGATCTTGACATATCATGTTTTGGTTAAATTCATTTAATGGTTTGTGCTTGATCTTGATAAATAGTTATTAGATTTTCAACATATTGAAGTGAAGGGAGTCTTAGGTACTAATTAGAGAATTTAATTTGTAAGAGAAAAAAGTTTTCAGAGCTAAATCTTCCGATCCAAGGCAGTTGCTTGCACATTGGATTGAGTTTTGTTGGGATAAGACTATGAAGTAATTTTGGAATGATTAAATCTATTTTGGTGAAATCCAATACCCTGATCTCTCTTTCTCTGATTAGTTTGTGTTTAGATTTCCTTTGATATCATTTTAGTTATTAATTTCTTGATTAATTATGGTTTTAAATCCCTAGTGTGAAAACTGATCGAGGATTTTTGGATCTTGTTTCTACAAATCTCCGTGGATCGACCCGTATTTGCCATTATCTACTTAATAGATAGTTGTGTGATTGCGGTTAATAATTTGAGCACATCAAATTTTTGTTGTACAGGTTATTGCTAAGCCTAAGAAAAGCATAGTGTAAAGGTTGTTGTTTAGCCTAGAAAAACAACTTTGTAAAGGTTATTGCTTAGCCTATTGCAAAAGCATAAATAGTGGAAATCCGGTGGGGTGTTGAGCACAAGCCGGTAGTGGATGTAGGCATTGAGGCCGAACCACTATAAATCATTGTGCAATGGTGAACTACTTGTGGTGATTGATTAGTTTATTTTCTGCACTTTCTCACATAATCATCACTAGTTAAAGGTGAATTGGAAAGGAATTAAAATTGGCCATTAATTGTAGATCACCCTATTCACCCCCCCTCTAGGGTTAGGATCCCGGACTTTCAAATGGCGCCACCAATCAGCAGGACGCGATCAGTCCACGACTTCCACTCGGAGTCAGCATTGAAACGGCCACGAAGTCGAAAAGGCTTTATCCAATTGCTGCCGTCACCGCTGAAAATACCAAGGCCCACCGGTCTCAAATCGACCGACGGATAATCAGAACCCTGGTAGCCGCTGGATGGCATCAACAGGTCCATGTCAACAGGCGACCTCTCCGTATATCCAGGAGAACCGCCAACAAAAACCCCGGTCTTGATTACGTTTGTCCTTCTCACCCAGCTTGGAGGATCTTCCCTCTTAGAGCACGTGGGGGCAAGGCTCATGATCGAGACGGTGCGATCAAACGTCGACTGGGTAGCAATAGTCTTCTTCTCACCATCTACTGTGAAAGAGAACTGAAAACATCTCCTCTGTTATGTCATGTCATCAGGGACTGCATCACCAAAGAAGAAGGTAGGCTTGGGCAAAACCCTCTGACCTTCCATCACCCATGGACGACTGCTTACCATGATCTTATAGAATTTCTCTCCCTTGAGAGTGATCAATCGTTGCCTCATCTCATCTCTGTTGAGGGAGTCGCATTCTTCCAGACTTCTCTCAACATACTGGACCTTCTCAAAGACCTGCTGAACGGCCGGATTAGAAGATCTAGCAGATCGACGAGGTGCGCTTGTAGCAGGCTCTTTACCCTTGTTCGTTCTAAAAGAACCACCTGCAAAGGATGGAAAAGAAAAAGATCAAACATCAAAATGACAGAATCTCGCTAAAAGAAAATCTGGCGAAATTTTGACATGACTCCGGGGCAATTCCGAGGAAAAGAAACTATCCCGAAAGAAATAGAAAGCTTGAAGATGGGCTCAACATTCCTGCGAGCTCCGAAAATCCAAACTTTCGAAACCTCAAAGTCTCCGCAAAATCAGGAAGGGCTCAACATCGCTGCGAGCTCCAAATTCCCAAATTTGTGAAAACTTTCAGGTATGCTATCACATCATGCTACAAATTTAATTTACAATAGAATGCTTGCATGAACATCTAGGTTTGCCAAAAAAAAGGGGCATTATCATGATGAGCAAAAGAAAAAAAAAAGAAGAAAAAGAAAACTTTCTCAAAAAAAAAAGAGGGAGAAAGAAAACAAAAAAAAAAAGAAAAGAAACTTTCTCGAAAAAAAAAGGGAAAGAAAAGAAAAAAAAAGGGATGGCCCACAGGCCGTGGCCCACAGGCCACGTGGCCGTACGGCCAGATCCGTACGGCCCACAAAAAAAAAGAGTGTAAAAAAAAAAAAAAAAAAACAAGAAAAAAAAAAGAGGGAAAACACGTGTAAAAAAAAAAAAGAAAAAAAAACACGTGGAAAAAAAAAGAAGAAAAGAAAGAAACGAAAAAAAAAAGAAAGAACTTTTTATTTTTCCTACAATGGAGTTTTCTTGAAAAAGGGAACTTACTTGAAGCCATTGATGGAGAAGAAGAAGAAAAGTCTTGAGGATCTTGAAGAAGAAGAACTCTTGAAGCTCTTGAAGAAGAAGAACTCTTGGTCTTGAAGCCCTCTTGGGATTGTTGCAAAAGAAAGTAATAAGAGCAAGAGATCCAACCTCCTCCTTGCTTTTATAGAAGAGAGCAAACCAAAGAAGGAAAGAAGAAAGAGGTAAGTGTTACTAATTAGTAACATTACCAAAAGAAAGAGATTAGAAAGATTCTTTCCCAAAAGAAAGATATCTTGAGGGATTCTCTCCCAAAAAGAAATCAATGAGAGATTTTCTCCCAAAAGATAGGATCAATAGAAGATTCTTTCCCAAAGGAGGATATCTTGAGATATTCTCTCCCAAAATAAAGGGAACATGAGAAATTCTCTCCAAGTAAAGATATTCTTAGATATTCTCTATCCAAATGAGATATTTTTGGATATTCTTTACAAAAATGACACCATATGAGATCTAAGCCATTTCAAAAGCTTAAGGTCCCATGCGTTAGCCCATATGAGCCAGGTTTGACCACCTAGGCACTTAAAAATAAAAAATTTTGGGCTTTTAGTCAAAGAGAAATTCCTCTTACCAAGAGTATACAAAAATGGTTCCATGCCTCTTTTGAGTTGATTGGACCATACAAAAAGAATTCCAAGCCCCATGAGCTTCCAAAAATCAAACCATCCAGCCTCATCTACCAAATTGAGCCAAAATCTTGAAATTGACATTCCGCAAAAAACAAAAAACCAAAACCTGATCCCCTAACTTGCCACATACAGCCTGTTAGGTCACAAGATCAAAACCAAAATTGATCTCCCAACATTCCACATACAGCTTGTTGGGTCACACGGTCAAAACCAAACCCAACCCCCTAACCTGCCACATACAGCCTGTTAGGTCACAAGGTCAAAACCCAAATTCACATCCCTGATGTCATCTTCAAAACTTTGCCTTGAGATGGTACGTGATCCCTTTCACTACCATAAAATTCCCCTGGAAGCTCAAAAAGCTACAAATACCAAAAAGAAAGACTGCTCAAAGACTCTTGGCAAGTCACAGGCTCTCCTTCACAAATCTCTTCGAGGCACATCGACTACAAATGATAAGCAACTCGTCGCTGTACCTCGAGGGGGCATTTGTTGACACCAAAAATGTCACTTTGCCTCTTCAAGATCCAAAGAGCTACATGAAGTCGCAACCTGCCATAAATAGGCAATGCTACTTCCAAAAAATCAAATCTTGTTAGAATAAAATAAAAACTGCAAGATCCTTCAAGACAGCCAAAAGAGGAGTACACAAGAAGTTTCGGGCCATTTCAAAATCATTTAGCTAACTTCGCTTCTCCGACAACTGAAAAGGAGCTCCCGGCGGCGAAAGCATCGGAGACATCAATTCTTCGATCAGAGCCGATGGATGGTCTCAAAATACATCCAAAAGGCTCCACGTCGAGTTCCAAGTCAAACCGACAATGTTTGACCCTACATCAACCCTCGAACATCTAAATCAAGCCTCTCGGCGGCAAGAACCACCGAGACCATCACTCATCAGATAGAGCACATGGACGGCTTCAAAATGCTTACAAAGGGCTACACGTCAAATTTCAGGTCATTTCGACAACATTTGACCATAGTTTGACGCTCGGAAGCCAAATCAGGCCTCTCGGTGGCAAAGCCTCCCGGGACCATGGTTTCCAAGACAGAGCCTATGGATCATCTTAAAATGACTCCAATAGGTTCCCTGTCAAATTTCAAGTCAATCGGACATCGGTTGACCGCACATCAAACCGCGACATCTTCATCGCGACGAAAGCAAGTCTACTAGTGATAGGACCCCAAACGGCTTTAAAACTCAAACAGAAGCCTATGGTTGGTCTTATTTATTGCTTAGGAGGCTTCACCTCAAATCTCAGGTCATTCCGACATCGTTTGTCCCAGTTTCAGCTTCTGACGGAAAATCAGCAGCTCTGCGCAACAAAGTCTTCGGCTTTCTCGGAAAATTGGAAACTTTGCAAAATAAAATGCAAGGATTCTCATTAGGTTTTCTACAGGGAAATCAAGCCAATAAATGATCAAAAATGTCAAGGAAAAATACAGAAGAAAAAGAATAAAAAAACAGCAGAAACGGACACAAAACAGGACAAAAGCGGAAAAAAACCCCCCAGGGTCGCAGACCCCTGTGACCCTGGCCCAGGGTCCCCTGTGACCCTGGCCCAGGGCCGCCGGTGACCCTGGGGCCCGGGATCGTTCGGTGGGCCCCGGAAACCCCGTTTTTCGCCATTTTTTCGCGATTCTAAGTGTCCGGCCTCTGGTATTTTCCAAAATTCATACTTTTGAGACACCAAATCCTCTGACATCCGTAAAAAAATATGGGTAATCATCAAGAGTATCGAAAACAACATTGATTGCCACCCGGTCAACCAAAAAAAGTGTGCTTTCTACCCGACCGATCGAGAAATCGACAGGACAGATGGTACCGACCCGCTGTTGGCAACCAACACCTAAAGTTACATGGTCATCCGATGTCGATCTACATGAAGATCCATCGATGATCATCGCCAGAAGAATCCCAAAAGACGCGGCACGGCCCGCGACTCTTCAACTGCTCGGCGACCACTTAATGCGATTAATTGACTAGCTTTATTACAGTCATTAATCCATTTCTTTGGACGGCCCAATCAGAAGCAAGCATCCGGGAGTTACAAGTCAAGAGATTCATGGCATTTAACCCATGAAACTCCTCCCATCATGGCGATTAAAGGCGATTGAATGCCCTCAATCTCCTCCGGCCAATCAGAAGCCAAGAAAAAGGAGTTACAAAATAAAGAATTCAATCTTGTAACTCCTCCCTTTATGTAGATTTATGACAATTAAGGCTCATAAACCCTCCTAAATGGCTACTTAAAAGCTTATAAATAGGAGAGCTCTCCAAGAAGAAAAGAATCACAAACACACAGACAACAGACTGCAGAAAATCCGGAAACTCAGACAGAAAAAGGCATCAGAAATCTAAGAGAGAAAACTCTGTGGAAGTTCTACACCGACCACCGCTACAAGGTGACAAAAGTTCCTTGGGGGGGTACCCCCCCCCCAAGTCCTTGCCTTCTCCTTCTGCCTTCAAACGGCTTAGATGTGGCTTTTCAGCCCGTCTACTCGGCTTTTTATTGGACATAGGACCTCCTTTTGGTCTTTGTTCTCTAAAAACCTGAGGTTATAGCCAAGCCAAGTGAATCAATAGCATCCTCTATTCTCATCTGCATGGATTATGGCGAATCCACATATGGCTTGCGACCGTCAATCTGAACAGGTCCCGCACAATCTCCTGAGAAGTTAGATCCTCCTTTTCTTGCTTTTCATTGTAGTTTGTATTTTTTTAAAATAGACAAAAATCACAACTCTTGTCTTTCATTATTGATAAGGATTGTAAAACGGCTATAAACGCCAAAATCGGCTATAAATGCCAAAAAAATCGCCTTTCACGGCAAATCGAGAAAATGTCTCTTTTCTTAAATATATGTGCAATGGAAAACTTGAAAGAAGTTGATTTCCTTTTTACTTGTGAAAGTTGATCTCCGGATCAACACTTGCAGTTCCAAGTAAAAATAGAAAATCTGGCACACCCACACAAAGAAATGTTGATGCATGCCCTTGCCCCCCGGTCACGAAAGGGTCGGACCCAACGGACTCCCACGTCCGCCGACCTCGGTAGGACCAGGCGCTAGGAGCGTGGTCCATCAAGGAGCCTTGCCTTTATCTTTCTGGAGATTTTCGGCCAAGGGTGCTGTGTGCTTCTCCTCTTCTTCTTTCTCACCTTTATACATCTGTGAGTCTGCAAAGTGGACTTCTTTACCTTTGAATGGTTTTCAGTCCGAAAAGACTCGATGTATCATGCCGTCGTCGCCAACAAACTTGAGGCATTGATGTAGAGTTGAAGGGACAACATCATTCTCGTGGATCCAGGGGCGTCCGAGAAGGATGTTGTAGTATGAAGGGGCTTTTATTGCATACACAGTGACCTCAGAGATAAGATCACCGATCTGCAACTTGAGCCTGATTTTGCCGAAAGGCCTTTGAGTACTCCCATCGTATCGAAAGATAGATACAGATGTGTGGTTCAGCTTGCTGGGTGGGATGCCCAACTCTTCGAAAGCCAAAGTGGAGATGAGGTTGAGTGCAGAACCTGGGTCGATCTGAACTCTGTGCATAGGCATTTCCTTGATGTACCCTGTGAAGTACAGGGGTCAGTTGTGCCTTGTTTTGCCAAGTAGGAGGTCGTCCTTTGGGATGCCAAACTCTTCGAAAGCCAAAATGGAGATGAGGTTGAGTGCAGAACCTGGGTCGATCTGAACTCTGTGCATAGGCATTTCCTTGATGTACCCTGTGAAGTACAGGGGTCGGTTGTGTCTTATTTCGCCAAGTAGGAGGTCGTCCTTAGTGAAGGCGATGGTTGCACTGGTTGCTTTTTGAACCGAGAGGCATTCAATGCATGATCCCTCAGTTTTCTTCTTTCCTCCCTTTGAGGAAGCTTTTGAGTTTTTGACCCGATAGTCCATTTCAATTTGGAGGACTTGCGGGGCATGTTTGTCGACATCCTCATTCAGCTTTTGTAATTCTGAAATGAGATTATCACGAGTGCGCGGAGACATTCGTAATAAATCTAGGATGTGCAGAGGTGAAGGTATGTTCTTGAAATGTTCAATCAAGTCATACTTGAAAGCCTCCTTAGGGCCTGCATGTTCATCATTGTTGCCACTAGGGGCGCTTACAACATCTTTTCCCAAAGGATTTACATATGTAAAGGAAGATTGGTTGTAATTCTTGTGGTAGTCCCGGCCAGAGCGGGTGCCTCTACCAACTTCGAGAGCTTCTTGAGAAGGGTCTTCATTTGGAAGATTGTCTTCAGGATCAAGAGGCTACCATTTTTCATTTGATGAGGATGTATCTGCAGCAGAGTTGCCATCCTCAGTGATTGTGTTGCACGGAGCATTTTCCGGGAACAAGTTCTGAACAGCATCCAGCAACCTTTCTTCTTCGTTGACCAATTCATCGTCCCAAGCATCAATAGCTGGGGATTCTTCAGTCAGGAAGGGTGTAAGCTTTGAAGTCACAGTCTCAGGAGAAGAAACCTGAGAGGGTGTCATCTCAGTGAAAGTCATGTGAGATGAGGTGGCTCCAGAGGATACATTGCTAGGCGTCGTCGGAGTGTAAGTGATCTCGTCAAACAATGCTTCGGAAGAGCTATAATCCCGAATTATCACATTATAGAAAGCTCTAATAGGAGACGTTGCCTGATCGGAGTCAGACTCATCCTCAGACATAAGAGGATCGTCTATCCATCAATTTTCTCCATTTTCAGGAGTTAAGGGAGGATGTACCTGATGGTCTTCAGGGACTTCAGGCTCTGGATTGCGAGGAAGCTTGTTGACGCGGTCTTGCTCTTGTTCTAGAGCGAGATGCTGCAAGATCCTTGCATATTCTTCAAGATCAGGCATGGGAGCCAAATCTTCTTCTTCATCAATTCTTTGTGGCTCAACATAGTTGATTTCCACTGGAGCAATGACGGGTGCTGGTTCAACAACATTTTCTTGTACAGCCTCTTGGTCTTCTTCATCATCAGACCAGGATCCTTGTGGCTGTAAGGGGTTATACCAGATTAGTGGCATAAGATGAGTCTCAGGAAGCCATTCTTCATCAGAGAGATATTCTCCTATTTCAAGGGACTCCTCCCACTTGTCGGTGTAGTTGGATTCGAATACATCATCGGTATCGCTGGACTCATATCCATCAATGGAGAATCCAACTACCGAATTGCAAGAGTATGATGCCCCTTGCGTGGCTTCTTTGAATTGAGGTGGCATGAAATCACTGAGAGTGAATTTTCTTACCCCCTTTGAAGTCTGTGGAAGGGACGTTTTTGTTGCCTCCAGTAAAGCGGTAGAGGAAGCCTCTGCCTTTTCTTGGACTTCTTATTTTGGCCGGGTCTTCTCTTGCCGTTTGAGCTTGAGGAGATGTTTCCTAGCCTGCCTTTGTTGTTGAGCTGTAGGCTTTGTTTTCACGACCTCCCAATTTTCATCTTCTAGGAGATCTGGTGTCGGGTAAGGAACCAGTTCCTCGGACGCTTGGATTGAGTTTATCACCTTGAAGGAAGTAGTGATCTTCTTCTTCGGTTATTTTGATGTTTGTCCACATGACACCATGTTAACGGAGGCAGACCCATAGTTTTTGTCAAAGGTGATGACTCCGTTTTTCCACATCTCGTTTATTTTCTCCCTCACAACGAAGCATTGATTGAGAGGATGCGAGATCATCTGATGGTACGGACAATACCGAGGATCGTTGGTTTTGCCAACATCACTCGGTATTTTGGGTTCAGGCAAAGTGAGCTTGCCATTTTCCACGAGAGCCCCGAAGATTTCATCAACATCTTCATCGAATGGGTATTTCTTTTTTACTCGCTCTTTGAAGGCATCTAAGAGTTCAGGTCTCTTACCAGCAGCTTTGTTTTATGCTTTCTTTGGTGGCTGAGGAGCTGACTTGGTTTGTAGATTGAGGACCTCTTTTTTCTTTGTTTTTTGAGGTTGCAATGGTGGTTGGCTCTTTTCTTGATGATTTCTGACTGTTGAGGTCTTTAATCACCGTTTCAGCTCCCATGGAAGCTTCTAGGAGTTCTCCCAGGTTCTTTGATTTGTTGCCGATGATCATGGAGCGGATTCTAGCTCTCATGTTGTTTCGGCAGATGTCGACTAGCGACGCTTGTGGCAATACATCAGAGCATTTGTATGCCATTGCTTTCCACCTATGAATGAAGTCATATGTTGACTCATTCTCCCCCTGTTTTAGGCTGCACAGCTGAGCCATAGTAGCGGGATGATCCTCACCTTTGAAGTGAGTCAGGAAGCGTGTCTCTAACATGGCCCAATTTTGGATGGAGTCCTCCGGTAGAGTGGAGTACCAATCGAAAGCCGTACCTTTTAAGGTACTTGCAAAGAGGCGGATCTTGAGTGCATCTTGATCCGCGATAGCTCCCGTCAAGATCTTGAAGTGGATGACGTGTTGTCTGGCTGATCCTTTCCCCGTATATGTTTGGAGAGTAGGATGCTTTAATTTTGTAGGGAACGGGACCGAGTTAATCCATAAGGATATGGTGACTTGATCCCATGCTCCTTGAGTATATCCCGAGCATGACTTGATTTTGGGCGTGTAAGAATAAGCCGGCTCATGCTGGGTTGACTTGGGAGTCAGGTTGGAGATGGGTCTCTCCTCTTTCATGTAAGCAAGATGGTAGAACTGGTTCTCTTTGAGTGGGGCCAGGTATACTGGCTTGGTGGATGTTTGGGACCTTCTTTGTTTTGGTGAAGGTCTTGGGGACCAAGTCTTGGGATAGACCTGGTCGTTTGCGGGTCGAGGCTTCGTGGGGGTGCCACGGGCTTAGGGCCTTCTGGTGCTCGCCTTTGGTGTCAACGGTAGTGACACGTTGAGAGGCGACCTTCTGCTTCTTGGAAGGAGCCGTTTGTTCTTCGGGAAGTGGGAATGGTCCCAGCGTCCCAAAGACGATAGTCCGGGGAGTCAAGGTTGACCCGGAGTTCAGAGAGTTGCCGAGGGAGTTGACACTTCGGCAACTGATGGGGCTCTTGTAGGTGAGCGTGGTTTGCTTCTGTTGAAGCATGAGCTGGTGCTTGTTCTCATCGAAAGTAATGGTTAGTGATGCTGCCATTGTTAGTTTTTTTGAAAAATTTCTGAAACAAGACCACATCCATTAGTAATCACAAGAATATGATGATCATAAATGAGAAGTTCTATGCTTTTGTCTTTTCAAATCGCTCGAGGGAGATGACCCAAGCAATATGAAGAAGGCAAAACGCCATAGAGGGTACAATTGTTCTGATCGCAGGTATGGTAAGCCCAGAATGAGCGTCCCAGTGACTGCTAGAAGCAATTGTAAACCTAAATCCGACTTATCGAGAAGCGGAGCTTGCTCGATGTAAGAAGAATATAAGGTTGGAGTTACAAATGTGCCGGTCGCGAATGCAGTAGACCCTGAAAGGGCGTACTAGTACCACTAGACACAAATGTTTTGAGACCGCATCCATGAGATGAGATTCTCTGTTTTAAAAGGTCAAGATTGGATTCATCAAAGAGAGCAGATGGTATTCCGATCCAAATGCGGTCTCAGCAATTTCCGCGAGCGCCAGTACTGAAAAGGAAATGAACCATAATTTCTCGATTCTGAATCCAAAAATGACTAGTTTTTTTTTTTTTTTGAAAGGCCAAGATCGGGTTCATCAAATAGAGCAAAAGGCATTCCAATCTGAACACGGGCTCAACGATTTCCGCGAGCGCCAGTGCTCAGAAAGGAGGAGACCAAAATTTCTCCAATCCGAACCCAAAAATGACGGAAGTGTTTTTTTTTTTTTTTTGAAAAATCTTTTTTATTTTTATTTATTTATTTATTTTTTTAAGATTTTTTTTAAAATATTATTTATTATTTATTATTTTAAAAACATTATTTTAAAAAAATTTTTATTTTGAAAATTTTTTATTTAAAAGACGAGAGAGTACACATAGGCCTCCTAACCCGGTCTTATGAAATCTCGATTAATAGAATTGCCCCCAGGTAAGGGTATGATTACTTAATGAACCCGTTTGGAGGACCCTTGCCTAGAATAGTCAAGCTGTCTCCACACTTTGGACAAGGCTTTTCTTGAATCAACCGTGATCAAAGAACGTAGTTGGTTTAACCTTAGTGGTCTATGTCTTTTTTTTTCTTAGATCTCAAATAGACTCATCGAAGAGAAACGATGGCCCAAAACCTTAGTGGTCTATGTCTCTTTATGCTTGTAGACTTTGATGATGTGTCAGGCTTGGTGCAGATGTATCCATCATGTTTTAATGGGTCATAAGAAAGAGATCCTCTAATACTATCATCTAAGTGCACGCAGACAACAGCAAACCCATTAAATGGTGACTTCATAAATTACCTAGAACTTCCCTCACTTCATATAGCATAAGATCCCCAACAACACAATTTCCATCCCATAGATAACTGAATGTACTGCAAGTTTCTTTGAATGTACTGAAAATCAAGATCTAATTAATGGCTATATTGTGCATTTTCCGCAAAATGAAAATAGTTTCTAACTGGAATGACTTCCCAGTGTTCCATGTTAATCTTTTCAATGGTTTTTATTTTTGTAGGTGAAATCATTTTCCACAAGTTTTGTGGATAGCATATCTGGATCTAGGAAGAAGAAGATCACTTTCTTTTAGTCTTACTTGCACTGTTTAAAATGTTTTCGTCACAGTTGAAACTAAAATGGTGGTAAGACTCCAGTTTCCACCTTCGGCGGAAACAAAAATCACCGTGTAAATAAATGTTGTAAAAAATTCACCTGCCTCAGAAGTGGCTTTCAATTTATGTGATCACAGATGCACTGCCTAATAGAGGAACCCATTCTATCAAAACCATTAAATCAATTGTGAATCGGTTCATATCCAGCTCGCAACTGTAGCAATTAAAGATACAAAAAACTGAAGAAAAAAAAGAGATCAGGCCCGTTTGGCATTTTACTATTAAAGTCAAGTGGAGTGAAGTGAAATGAAAAGTATGAATAAATATGTTGTGGGTTATGATGGTATTTTATTTTTAGTTATTTGGGATGAAATATTGTTAACTTTTGGTATGGAAAATGGAGTTTTTTATCTTTTAGTTAATAAATGTAGTTACTTTTTGGCTTTTTGTTGGAAAAGTTGGAGGGAGTTTTGAGAAAAAGTGCTTTTGATGTGATGTTTAGGATGACTTAACTTTACTTGACTTTACTAGTCAAGTTACCAAACGGGCAAAATTCAGACTATTTGCAGCGATAGGTCCTACGTCCACATGATTACATATTTTAGTATTGATTTGCCCTTTCATTCGTTTTATGCATAAACAAAAAGTCTGCATGCATCGAAAAAAAGAGCCTGAAAAAGGCCCTGAAACCTACTCTACCCTAAGATCTCCTTTTGAAATGAGATCCTAGGATAGGGGAGAGCTTCAGGGCCTTTTTCAGGCTTGTTTTTCGGTGCATGTAGACCGGTTGATGCATAAAATCTTGAAATTTAACTTCACTCTCTGCTACCCAAAAGAACCCTTCTCCTTCTTCCCACTTTCAAATCTTCCATTCTCCCTCATTCCTTGTTGTTCTTTCTTGATACGGAGATCGCCGTAGATCTAAATATACGCCACACCAATCGAAGAGCGCCGGGCTCTGTGCGCACCTATGATTTACGCTGTAATGGGGGTTTGAAAGAGATTACCATCAATCCCGTTGCGTTTATTTTGCTGCTACTATCTTCCATGGTTCAGAAAGTGGTTGATCCATCACTGGATCCCCTGGCCTACAGAAAATCGGTTTTCACTGCAACATTTTTTGCGGGTATCTTCTAGTTGACATTTGGATTGTTCAGGTGGGTTTTCTGAAACTAATGTGTTGGTTCTCTCATTTGATCAAAAGGCGTCCTTTTCTTTCTGGTTCTGGAGAGAGCGGTCGGCAAGTGTTGGGCGGGAAGAGCTCATCCAGGGCTTTTCTGAAATGGGAGAGGATCTCCGGGTCGAAATTTCCAATGATGGGGTGGTCCGTTGCATTGAACTGAAGCCAAATTGGTATGGGGGATTCCGCTTTGGTGTAGTCTTTGGGTTTGGTACCTGTTTCAGGGATCTGGGTGTCTGATAAAGCATGAACAGAGAAAGATCGGAGAGGGCTGCTGTCTTCTAAGCCGTCCATCAGCTCCCAGGCGTCGATCGTCTCAGTGTGTGCAGCAGTGGGGTGGGGGGGGGGTGGTTTGATGCAGGGTAGATGAGATGAAGAAAGAAGAAAGAAGAAAGGAAAGAGGGGAAAAAGAAAGAAAAGAAAAGTAAGGAGTGGGGCCAGCCTTGTTGATGAGGGAGACGAAGGACATGTTGATTGGACCATCTCGATGATCTCCATCGTGGGGCGTCAATGACGCGGAGGCGGTTGATAAACTGGGCTCGATGCTGATGCAGCCTAGCCAGGCGTTGACCTCGATGGTGATGATGGGTTTGATTGGGTTCTGATGGGGGTTGGATCGATTGAGAAGGAAGAAAGTCTGCCGGTCTCATTGTAGCTGCCACTATAGTTTTCTAATCATTGCCGAATGTAGTCGACGGACGACGGTGCCGCGCCATTGTCAGAGAAGGAAGGCAGCAGGGCTGTTATATTGTTTTTTGACAAATCTATGAGTTTTTGTTAGATTTATCTGAGTTTTTTGTAAAATTTATCTAAGTTTTTTTCAAATTCATCTGAGTTTTTGACAAATTTATGAGTTTCTGTCAAATTTATTTGAGTTTGGCTTTATTTGAGTTCTCAAATAAATTTATTTGAGTTTTCGATAAATCTATCTGAGTCTTTGGCTAGTTATCTGACTTCTAGAATAAATTTATCTGAGTTCTGACAAATTTATCTGCATTTTAAAAATTTTAACTGAGTTTTTGAACGAATCTTTCTGTGTTTTTAGCAAATTTATTTGTATTTTTTTAGATCTATTTGTGTTTTTGAATTTATTTGTGTCTTTTGAAACTTATTTGTATTTTTTAAATAAATTTAACTGAGTTCATTAATGAGATTCCATTAATCGTGGCCAATTAAATGGTAATTGACCATTATTAATGGGATATCCCACCGACACAAAGTCATGCTTTGAGGGACCTCAAAAAATTATATTATAATAAAATATAGGTAACTTTATGTATATAAAAGTGGAGTTTTTTTTATCTTTTAGTAGAGAAACGAGATTGCTTTTTTGATATTTTTTGAAAAATTTAAAAGGAATTTTAAAATTATGTACTTTTGATATGACACCTTATCAAATCTTGTATGCATTCACTTTATTTTAACTTAACTAGTTAATTTCCAAACACGCAAAGGTTTAACTTTGAGTATTTTCTATTTATAATGGAATGATACAACTTTGTCGAGATTATGACACCTTTGTCATTTCTAGTCTGCATTCACTTTACTTTAACTTAATTAGTTAATTACCATATAGCTTTGAGTATTTTCTATTTATAATGGAAGGATACAACTTTGTCGAGATATGTTTCCTTGACAGATGGAAACAGGTATAGAAAATATCTATTACCCTTATAATAAAAGGGAAGAAAGTGTCATGCCTGGTTAGACGAATTCTCTACATCCATATTCTCAACACACTCCGGTGTGCCCCCCACATGTAAGCAATCCCAAGTACACCCAAATTCTGTACACACTCCAGTATAGCCACATGTAAGCAATCCCAAGTAGCTCATTTGGTCCATATCCCTCCACTTATACAGATGCATCTACGCATGTTTGGCAGGTGGAGCTCTTCCCTACCGCCTTCCTCTCAAAATCTCTACACCTGAGGGGCCCACTTAAGATGCATCTGTGCATTGTCAAGCTTGATTGACGAAAACTGACCACCAACACCTGTGCTCGTGGGGCCACTTACATGTTACCAAAATGGAGACGATTCCATCCCTCTCGATTGTTCGTCTCTCCATGGCAAGTACAGGCGTTTTTTTTTTTTTCTCTTCTAAAGAGGATGATTACCATCACTTTGGATCTTCTCCAAGTCACCCCAACATGTAAGACGATTTTTCTTTTCTTCTCACATCTGCAAAGTGCTTCCATCTATTCTTTTTAATTTTTTGTTCTCTATGATAGAATCTGTAGTGTGGTTTTTTTTTTCCTACCTGCTATGGGAAAGAAAAGGTTTTTTTTTTTCGATGTGTTTGTGTGGGGAGAATTCCAAAACTCCAGGATTATGCTAATCAAGGCTGTAAAATGGGATTAAGCATTCTCACGTGCCTCCCACGTGCCATCCACGTGGCGTCGGGCTCCCCTCGGCTACAAGGGCAGATTCCTCAGCCGAAGTCAGACGGATTTTGGCCCCCAAGTGCCGAGCTCGGCTACACAAGCACCCACCTCGGCTAAAAGCCTAACCGCGGCTAAAGGAGCCGGGACAAAAGCCGAAGCAAGAAAGAGTCTCCACTCGCGCCCTCCCCCCCCCCCCCCCCCCACGTCATCAGACACGTGGAGGAATAGGGGCGCGAGCCAGTCAGACGGATGCGACATCCAGCCGTCCACAATCTTCACCAGATCACTGACAGGGCGGCATCCAACGGCTGATGCCAAATCAGGGCAAGGCCGAAGGGCGGATCCGATGGTACCCCTACCGCCAAAGGCGTCCAGCGCGATCTGGCCCAACATGACACGCATTAAATGCATCATGGGCTGATCCGACTGGCATTAAATGCAATGTGGGCTGGAGTGGACCGTATTTATTACTTTGTGGGCTGATCGGAGCCTCATTTAATGAATGGTGGGCTGACATGATGTCGCCCCTAGACATGCCAAGGCATCATCAAGAGCCTCGCCCATGCAACGTAGGCATCTTCCTCTATAAGAAGAGAAGCAATCTCCATTACAGGTATGCGCACCAAAAAACCAGAGCTATTATTCTACCTCTCTTCTTCCTCTCCTTCCTTTGTTCCAGTTCATTCACTGACTTAGGCATCGGAGAGCCTTGCGTCGCCCAGGCCAGGGTCCTCTGGCCGTTTGCTCTTCCCTTTCAGGCTTTCAGGCAACGGGTTATCTTCTTTATTTGGATAAGTCCTGTAAGGCACCCCGATTATTGTGGGTCATAATTTTTCTGCACCTACAATTGGCGCCGTCTGTGGGAAAGTACTATCCCAACCTTCCCAATCTTCTTAACCTTCCCAGAAACCATGCCCCCGAAAGCTAAGAAGGGCGAAGAGTCCCTGAGAGCAGCATTCGAGCGTCTGGGACCGTCGGCGGACGTCCCTCCTTAGGGACGGCCCGGAGCGGACCGTGGCGCATCAGTAGGCGAGGAGCGCGTAGCCTCGCAACCCTTCGTCGAATCTCCCTTCCGAGAGGGAGTCGAGACCTCGTGCTCTGACGATGAAGTCCCGCCTCCCCCACGAGGGGAGCGTCGACGTGAGCACCCTCTCAAAGGCAAAGCTCCAGCGGTGGAGGAGCCACGCCGTGTGCAACCCCCTGATGCTGGAGGAGACATCGCAGCTCAAAACGCTCTCCTCCAGGAGCAGGAGCGAATAATCCGGCAGCTCCAGCAGCAGCTGAGGGCGGTGCAAAATGCCTCTCTAAGGCAGCCCTCAGAGCCCCAAGGCGAAAAGAGAGCTGTCCAGAGCAAGGTAGTCCAGCCGTCCAGGGAGGATCTAAGAGCCTATCTGGATCAGAAGCGTAGCCATGCCTACGATGAGGGCTCGAGCAACACCCATAGTCATCGTGGCCGCGACGGGCGAGCTCATAGCCACCATGGTCGAGGCCATGCAAAGTGGAAGCCAAGAGCGCTGACGGCGGAGAAGGACGATGAGCAGGAGCGGCTCGACAAGCGCATCAAGATAGCTCTCCAGCGCAACCTGGAGATGCGGGACTAGCAGGAGATCTGTGGCCCCACCGATCTGGGGGCCTCTCCTTTCACGCGGGACATCGAGAGAACTCCATTGCCCAAGAAGTTCTCAGTCCCGCGGTTCGTCCCCTATGACAGACTGTCTGACCCATCTGCTCACCTCTGTCATTTCTCCCAAAAGATGTCCATCTAGGGGAACGAGGGTCATCTCAACTGCAAGATTTTCTCCTCCAGTTTGAGCGACCTCCCTCTGAAGTGGTTATGCGCTCTACCGGAGAAGTCTATTTCGAGTTGGAAAGAGCTCCAACTCTCCTTCCTCAAGAAGTTCCAGGCCTACAGCATCGTTCCCAAGACCGATGCTGACATCCTCGCTCTAAAGATGAAGCAGGGCGAGACTCTCACCCAGTTCGCCCGGCGGTTCTGGGCAATTTACAGCCAAATCGAGGATACCAGAGAAGAGGTGGCGATCTTCGCCTTCCAGAATGCCCTGTTACCAGGGCACGAGCTGCGGAAAGATTTAGCCGGAGATCCCGCTCCCTCCATGCAGGCCTTGATGTCCCGGGTAAAACGCTATATCGCCCGGGAGGAGGACGAAATCCGGGCCCAGGAGGAGGAAGACCGGGAGATCGCAGGCCCGGAACCCAAGGAAAGGAGCAGCCAGCCCCAGCAGCGGGGTAAGAAGCCATTCTAGAGGCAAGAGCCGAAGCAAGCCTGGGTCTCCAATTCAGCAAGAGCTTCAGCGTCCAGGACCGGGGGCAGCAGGAGGGCCAGACCTCCCCCCGACACCTACCGAACTATGAACATCATCTTCAAGGAACCAATCCACCAGGTTATGGACAAAGTCAAGTCCCAGCCATTCTTCAGGTGGCCTCGTCCCTTGCAAGGCGATCCCTCCACTCGTGACCAATCCAAGTTCTGTGCCTACCATAAGGGTAACGGGCACAGGACCGAGGAGTGTAGAACTCTGAAGTTTCACTTGGAGAGGCTCGCCAAAGAAGGCCATCTCGCGGAGTTCGTGAAGGCAGGAGACGTCGACAGCGGCGGCGGTAGCCGAGCTCATCAGAGCGTGGCCAGGGATCCAGACAGTGAAGACTCTGAAAAGATCATTAATGTGATCCACCTGGCGCCCGCTCCCTCTCCCTCAGGTCGAGACAGCCCTCAGGCTCGTGCCGGAGCCAGGCGGGCCTCGCACGGGAAGGAAGTGATGAGAGCCGAACTCGAGCCAGCGCCCAAGAGACCTCGCTGCGACCGACCAGCAATCTCTTTCTCGGACAAAGATCTAGAGGGAATCCAGCTCCCTCACAATGACCCTCTGCTCTTGACCATGAAGCTGAAGGACTTCACTGTGAAGAGGATCCTCGTCGACTCCGGCAGCTCTTCCGAGGTCCTCTACTATGAGTGCTTCAAGAAGATGAACCTCTCAGAAGCCGACCTCACGGAGGTCCGTGCGCCCTTGCTAGGGTTATCCGCCAAACCAGTCTATCCCAAGGGTAAAATCACCCTGGAAACCCGAGTGGACGGAGCCTCCGTGTTGGCCGACTTTCTAGTCATGGACGCCCCTTCTCCCTACAACGTCATCCTGGGCAGAACGTGGCTCCACAAGTTGGAAGCAGTCCCCTCTTCCCTCCACCAGAAGCTAAAGTTCGTGCTCGAAGGCAAAGAGGGCAAGATGGAAGTGGTCACAGTGGAAGGAGATCAGCAGCTAGCCAGGCAGTGCAAGCTGTCCGTGGTCCCTGTAGAGAAGGAGCCAGAGCGCGTCAACCTGGCCGAATTCGGAAAGGGTCTAGATGAGATCGGCCAAGACCCTGACAAGAAAAGTATAGAGGACCTAGCCGAAGTCAGGCTCGACCCAGCAGACCCCGACAGATTTTTCCCAATCGACACTCAGCTGCCAGATGAGGAGAGAGCCGAGCTCTCAAGGTTTCTAGTGCAGAATGTGGATGTCTTCGCCTGGACCCCGACCGAAATGCCTGGGGTCGACCCCGAGGTCATGTGCCACAAGCTCAATGTGGATCCCAACCACAAGCCAGTGGTGCAGAGAGCCCGTAGGACGGGGTTACACCAGACAGACGCAGTAGTCGAAGAGGTCGGCAAGTTGCTGGAGGCAGGCGCAATCCGGGAAGTCCAGTACCCGGTTTGGCTGGCCAATACGGTGGTGGTTAAGAAGAAAACTGGCAAATGGAGGGTGTGTGTAGACTTCACCGATCTCAACAGGGCCTGCCCTAAGGATAGTTTCCCCCTTCCGAAGATTGATCAAATGATCGACGCCACCGCCGGCCATGACCGAATGAGCTTTCTTGATGCCTACAGAGGCTACCATCAGATTCCCATGTATGAGCCGAACGAGGAGAAAACTGCATTCATAACCCCCCGCGGCACTTATTGCTACAAGGTCATGCCCTTCGGGCTGAAGAACGTGGGGGCAACATATCAGCGCTTCGTGACAAAGATGTTCCAGGCTCAGCTCGACAAGACGGTGGAAGTCTACATTGACGACATGGTCGTCAAGTCCAGACACTCCAGCGATCATCTGGAGGATCTGGCCCAAGTCTTCAGCATCCTTCGCGCGTTCAAGCTCAAGTTAAATGCTTCCAAGTGCGCCTTCGGCGTAGCTTCTGGCAAGTTCCTTGGAAGCCTGGTAACGCGGAGAGGGATAGAGGCCAACCAGGACCAGATTACTGCGATCTTGGGCATCCAGAGCCCATCTACTACAAAAGAAGTCCAGAAGCTTATAGGCATGGCTGTGGCACTCAATCGCTTCATTAGCTGATCATCAGATAAGTGCAGGCCTTTCTTTCAGCTTCTGAGAAAAAATGTAAAATTCCAGTGGACCCCTGAGTGCGACCAAGCGTTGGCAGCACTCAAAACTTATTTGTCTTCACCACCTCTACTCTCAACCCCAACTCAGGGGGAGATTTTGTATTTATATCTTGCGGTCTCGGATCATGCGGTGAGCTCGGTCCTCATCAGGGAGGACGAAGGGGTCTAAAAACCAATTTATTATACAAGCAAGATCCTGCTTGACGCTGAGACCAGATACCTTTTGTTGGAGAAGCTCGCACTGGCACTCGTCAGAGTGGTGATCATTGTGGTGATCACGGAGCATCAACTCCGTTCTGTATTCAAAAAAGCCGACTTTTCAGGGCGAATCTCAAAGTGGGCAGTCGAACTGGGGCAGTATGATATTCAGTACCGTCCCCGGACTGCAATCAAAGTCCAGATTCTAGCAAACTTCATCGTGGAGTTCGTCTCGCCAAGCTCGGCTCCACCCCAGTCCGGCACGGAACTGGGGACAAAGGGCATGAGCATGAAGTCACCGAGGTCGAACAAGCTCCCGCCTCGGCATGGAAGGTCTTCGTTGATGGTTCGTCCACCTCCAAGTGAGCTGGCACCGGCATAGTCCTCCAATCGCCAGAGGGACTGGTCATAGAGCAAGCCTTCACCTTGGACTTCAAAGCAACAAACAATGAAGCAGAGTATGAAGCAATGATAGCAGGGCTGAACAGCGCCCAAATCCTCGGAGCCCAGCACCTGGTGATCTTCAGCGATTCGCAACTGGTAACTAGCCAGCTCGCTGGAGACTACCAGGCCAAGGACGATAGGATAGCGGCCTACTTAGCCCTCGCCAAAAAACTGCTCTCTCATTTCCAGACAGCCGAAGTTAGGCAGATCTCCGGAGATACCAACACGCACGCTGATGCACTTGCGAACCTGGCCTCCGCTGTCGAAGCAGGAAATAAAAGGACTGTCGAGGTTGGATCGATATCAAGATCAAGCCTAGGGCTCCAATCGCCTCGGCAAATCCTTTGTGCTGATCTCGGCCCGAGCTGGATGGACCCAATCATCTCCTACTTGAGGGACGACCAGCTCCCCGAGGACAAGACTGAAGCCCACCGAATCAGGCTCAAGGCAGCTCGATTCTGGCTATCTCCCGAAGGCAAACTCTACAGAAAATCCTTCACGGGTCCATACCTCCAATGCGTCCACCAGACCAAGGTGGACAACTTCCTGTATGAGATCCATGAAGGAATCTGTGGTAGTCACATCGGAGGTCGATCACTGGCATACAGGGCTATAAGCCAAGGTTACTGGTGGCCCTACATGCAGAAGGACGCGCAAGTATACGCCAGGAAATGCGAGAAATGCCAGAAGTTCTCCCACTCATTTCATCAGCCAGCGCAAGACCTGAGTGGCCTCTCTAGTCCATGGCCCTTCTCTCAATGGGGGCTGGACATTGTGGGGCCTCTTCACCGAGCTCCGGGGAACAAGAGGTGGCTGATCGTTGCGACGGGTAACTTCATGAAGTGGATAGAAGCTGAGCCGCTGTCCTCCATCACTGATAGGGACTCCAGGAACTTCATGTGGAAGAACATCATAACGAGGTTGGGCATCCCCAGGACCCTGATTTCGGACAACGGGACTCAGTTCGACTCCAAATCCTTCAAGGACTTCTGCCAAGAACATGGCATCAGAAACCATTACTCCACTCCGGCGTATCCACAGAGCAATGGCCAGGCTGAAATTTCCAACAAGATAATTTTGGACGGCCTGAAGAAGCGGTTAGACAAGGCAAAGGGGAGATGGGTAGAGGAGCTTCCCAGCGTGCTATGGGCATACAGAAAAACTCCAAGGCGATCCACCTCGGCGATCCCTTTCTCTCTGGCTTATGGGATGGAGGCGGTCATTCCCTTGGAAATTGCCCTCCCCACCCTGAGGACAGAGTTGGTCGACCAGGGCCGAAACGAGACAAACTTGGCAATGGAGCTGGACCTAGCAGACGAGCGTCGAGAAGCAGCAGCCCTACGACTGACTGACTATCAGTAGCGGCTAGCCAGAGGCTACAATGAAAAGGTCAGAGAAAGAAGTTTCTCCGTAGGAGAGCTAGTCCTGAAGAAGACCCTGCCCGCTGACAAAGATCCGAACGAAGGGAAGCTGGCCCCGAACCGGCATGGCCCATTCAAGGTGGTCTCACTGGCAAACGATCATCCTACAAGCTCGAAGACTTAGAAGGAAAGCCGTTGCCGAGACCATGGAATGCATCCCACTTGAAGAAATTCTATTTTTAAAGATGTAACATGAGTCTCAGAATCAATGAAAGTAGTTTTTGCCCTCTCATCAATTTGTGACATCTCTCCTTATCTGATTTCGGCAGCTCTGGGTCCTTGACCCTGGAAGAGACTTCGAATCCATACATCCAGTCCCTTCCTAAAGTTTGGGTCCTTGACCCTGGAAAAGGCTTCGAGTTCATACACTCAATCGTTTCCTAAAGTTTGGGTCCTTGACCCTGGAAAAGGCTTCGAGTTCATACACTTAGTCGTTTCCTAAAGTTTGGGTCCTTGACCCTGGAAAAGGCTTCGAGTTCATACACTCAGTCGTTTCCTAAAGTTTGGGTCCTTGACCCTGGAAAAGGCTTCGAGTTCATATACTCAGTCGTTTCCTAAAGTTTGGTTCCTTGACCCTGGAGAAGGCTTCGAGTTCATACACTCAGTCGTTTCCTAAAGTTTGGGTCCATGACCCTGGAAGAGGCTTCGGATTCATACATCTGGTCGCTTCCTAAACTCCGGGTTCACACGCCCCTCGAGATCGTTCTCGAACTCAGGCTTGCACAGCCGAGATCCTCGAGACTCTGGGTTCGTCTCGGCAAAAGACAGTTCGTCTCGGCCAATGCTGGTCCATTTCGGCCAATGTCAGTTTTCAAAAGAAAAAGAGCAGTGCAAGCACTGAAGTGCAAAAAAGCAGCACAGAAATACAAGTATCACAAAACAGTATAAGAAAAGCAAAAAAGAACACAAAAATATTGTACACAGATTGTACGATCACGAAATTTGCTCTTTTATTCATTGTAATTACTTCATTACAAGGGTTACAGAAAAGGAAACAAAATACAGAAAGGAGGTTCGCAGTCCTCTAAAAATAGAAAAAGAAAGGAGGCTTCGAGGCTGCTCTTCACTGATTAAATCCGCTGACTGGATATCTTCAGCCGCAAGACTTCTCGATTCCGCCCGCTGCCTGGAGGTCTTGACATCCCACACTGCGAACTGCGGCGTGGTCCCACACAGCGACCTGCGGCGTGGTCCCACACAGAGCCCTTTGGGATGAAAATAAGACTCCCCAGCCGCTCGGGGGCACTTGGATCTGGTGTTCAGCGCCAGGAGCTCCGCAATACGCTTTGATTGGTCAGACCAAGCTTTGCCAGAAAGCTCGAGCTCCTGGTCCACTGTCGATGCTTGGATCTCCACAGAGCACCCTCGTTCAGAGGGTGCGCAGTCCATGGAGATCACCTTCAGAGGGAGCGCAGACCACGACAAACAGTCCCTCTCGGAGGAAGCTGTCTTCTGGGGCAGGGGTTTCGCCCGGATCAAAGGTTCCTAAACCTCTATAGTACCTGGCTGCCAGAGTGTTTGGTAGAGGCAAAAAGGTCCCCATTACACTGGAAAATCAAAGAGAAGAAGAAGGGCCTCTGGTTTAAGTCCTCTCTCCCATGGCGAGCTTACCCCCCATATTTATAGAGGGACGGAGGACTCGACACTCAAGGAAATTTATGGGGCGAGGCCTCCCATCCCCCACGAGGAGCGCGCGTCTTCTAATATGTTGACCACCGGCTCCGATGGTGACACGTGGAGCCATCTGCTCGATTTCCTCATTGACCATACCGCCATACTTACTGCTATTTATGGTCTTCAGAATACGGAGTATCAGCGCGAATACCTAAGTAGATCGCTCGGTACTCTCCCCAACTCAACTCACGCGTCGCGTCACGAAAAGCACTCAGCCGCACTCAAGCATAGAAGAGCCGAGCTCAAAAAGATGGATGAGACAGAAATTGCAGGAGCAAAAGAAGGAGAGACAGGGGTCTACAACGACTTCGGTACTCCCGCTGGCTTAGCCCAGAACTAAACTGGGGGCAGTTCGGCATCTACTCCTACTGAGTCCGTACACATTTGAAACGTTTAGCAGGCAAAAAGCACGCGACTGGTAAAGTAGAGACAAGCGGCTGGAGAAACTCTCAATTGCATTAAAATTTTGTTCATTACAGTGCGCGGCAGATACAATTGAAAGGAATTATAAGGAACATATAACAAAAAAGCCTTCTCCATGATCAGAGCCGACAAGATTGTCCCGAGGTCATGCTCGGTCAGATGTGCGGGCGGTAGCTTCAGAAGCTTTGCCGGCTGGAGGGGCAGAGTTCGGCGTCGGAAGTGGAAACGGAGGAGGTTCCCGGAAGGACGGGTGATCCTCCGAGACTCCAGCCTCCTTCAGGCCAGCGCGCCATCCTTTCACCTAGGCCTTGTCCCTCACAACGAGGACTCTTTGCTTGTATTAAGCAGTGACCTGCGCTATGGCATCCTCAAACGAAGCATCGCACTCTGACTCAAGCTTCGTCTCGGCTTCATCTGCCCTTTTAGATTTGGCTTGAAGCAGGGCCGCGTAATCATTTTCCATCTTTGAGATGGAAACTTCGAGTTCGGCCACTCTAGTCCTTTCAGCCTCGGCATCTCCCTTCGCTTGCTCGAGCCCCGCCGCATACTCTTCCTCAACCCTTGACAATTTCTGAGTAACGGCGTCTAGGGATTCTTGCAGGCCATTTTTCTCCACGGTTAGCTTGGCAATGTCGGCGCCGTACCTACAGAGTCTGTCAGCCGCGACCATGGACTTCTGCACCGCCTGTTGGGGAAACAGGGCGTTCATGACAAAATTCAGGAAACATTGACGTTGAACAGCTAGATAACATAAAGAAGCACAGATAAATTTACCGTGAAGTTCGACTGCAGTATCGACAAAATCAGCTTCTGGTCGCTGTACCTGTCCAGTTGTGCTATTCTCGAGGAAGGGCGAAGGCTCGCCCGAGTGCCTCGAGGACCGGGGGATCGATCTTGTGAAGGACGCGATCGTCCATCGTCATCGGCCTCCCCGGTTCAAGCATGAAGCTCGGCTCCCACGGAGGTGGACCCTGGGGTAGCAAAGCCGCGGCTGAACTAGGGCCTGCATCAGTTCTCGGCATCTTCAGTGGCCGAACTTCCTCTTGCCCGACCTCAGCCGGGGGCGAGCATACCTCCAAACCGGCGGGGTTACGGGGGGCAGAAACCTCTACCGCAGTCGCAGGAGAAATTACCCGAACCCTCGGAGAAGGAGCCTCAAGGGGACTCAAATTTGCAGGCTCTTGGGGAGCTCGGACATCTTCAACTCCGAGCGCCAAGGTCTCGAGGTCCTCGAAGGACAAACATCTGGCGCGCCTCATCTCCAAACTCGGTGAGGGAGATCGGGCAATCTGACTCGATTCCCTTCCTGAAGCCTCGTGAGGCCTCGACCCCGACGTGGAAGCTCGGGCACCGGACGCAACTCTGACGTTGGACGCCACCCGTGAAGGCCCCTCTTCGACCCTTACACTAGGACCAGCCTGTTCTCGCCCGTCCTCAGGATCGGCACCGCCCAAACCTTCGCCTCGGGCCGGCTCGATGGTGCCCCTTAAGTATCCACAATATTTCGGCTGGTACCCTAGTAGTGACCAAGCCGCCCTACCATCATGACCGCCGTATCGCTTTACCAAATGGAGCCAGCCTTTGTTCCTCTTCCAGATGTACCGAGCAGCCTATTTTCTCTCCTTCAAAGCTGCAGCGATCAGAGGCATCAGTATGGCAGAACAGACAAGAAATCACATGGAAAACGAACGGAGAAAAAAGGGTGTTTACTTGGAACAGTTCCGAAATGGCGAGGAACTTGGTAGCCTTTATCGGTATCGGCCATCCCGAACTCCCAGTTGCCCGAGACATACAGAAGATCGTCTCCAGCATATTTGCTCGAATCTTCCAAGTACCAGACGAAGCCATCCCGACCCGGCTTAGCCTGGAGATAATAAGCACCTCCAGACTTACATATATCATAGACGTCCTCAATATCGAAGACGCTGAGGTTAATGCCCAGAACCTCGTTTAATTTGGCCATGCCCATCACGATCTTGATAGCATTGGGCAGCAACTAGCAAGGGCAGAGGCACCATTGACTGAGGCATCTCCTAAGAAGGGGATGAAGGGGAAATCGGACCCCACCTTCTTTCACGGCCACTAAGGGGAAAGGCATCCAACCTCCCGAGAAGTCACGGAGGTTGATGCCATTAGGTTCAGCACCCCTGACTTGGACATCGGCGGGAATACTAAAAGTCGACCTGAAACCCTCAATCGCTGCCTCGCCCTCTAACCAGTGGCTAAAGATTCCCATTCCTACCCTAATCCAAAAACAGAGAAACCCACAGGAAGGAGGCAGGGTAAATGGGACTTACGGAGGCGAAACGAAGATGCTGCAAAGAGATTCGACCCCAGCAACGCTCCACTTCTCAGGCAAAGTTTCTTCGCAGCAGCTTTCTCCCCTCTGATTCAGAATGACAAACGAAGAAGAAATGAACCTCGATTGCCCTATATATAGCAGAAAGGACCCCCTCTTCAGAAACCCTAATGGTGCGCGCCAAATAACACTTCCTAGAGCTCCACGCACATCATTTCAAATATTGAATACACCCCTGACAAAACGACGCGCGCAACATCGAGGCAATAGGACATCTAATCAGAGAAAGACACGCGGAGCCGTCGATATATCTTCGGCATTGACTAACGGATGCCATTTATTGCCTCAACCATCCAAAGCGACTCCGATCAAAGGCCAAGCGCCAACTGCCAAGACCAGGCGGGACAATCCCAAGAAAACTCCCCGTCATATAGCTTCTGACCTCACTTTGCTGGCGAGCCTCGCAAGGTCAGAAGCTAGGGGGCAATTGTGTGGGGAGATTTCCAAAACTCCAGGATTATGCTAATCATGGCTGTAAAATGGGATTAAGCATTCTCACGTGCCTCGCACGTGCCATCCACGTGGCGCCGGGCTCCCCTTGGCTACCAGGGCAGATTCCTCAGCCGAAGTCAGATGGGTTTTGGCCCCCAAGTGCCGAGCTCGGCTACACAAGCACCCACCTCGGCTAAAAGCCTGACCTCGACTAAAGGAGCCGGGACAAAAGCCGAAGCAAGAAAGAGTCTCCACTCGCGCCCCCCCCCCCCCCCCCCCCCAACGTCATCAGACACGTGGAGGAATAAGGGCACGAGCCAGTCAAACGGATGCGACATCCAACCGTCCACAATCTTCACCAGATCACTGACAGGGCGGCATCCAACGGCTGATGCCAAATCAGGGCAAGGCCCGAGGGCAAATCCGATGGTACCCCTACCGCCAAAGGCGTCCAGCGCGATCTGGCCCAACATGACACGCATTAAATGCATTAAGGGCTGATCCGACTGGCATTAAATGCAATGTGGGCTGGAGTGGACCGTATTTATTACTTTGTGGGCTGCTCGGACCCTCATTTAATGAATGGTGGGCTGACATGATGACGCCCCTAGACATGGCAAGGCGTCATCATGAGCCTCCCCCATGCAACGTAGGCATCTTCCTCTATAAGAAGAGAAGCAATCTCCATTACAGGTATGCGCACCAAAAAACCAGAGCTATTATTCTGCCTCTCTTCTTCCTCTCCTTCCTTTGTTCCAGTTCATTCACTGACTTAGGCATCGGAGAGCCTTGCGCCGCCCAGGCCAGGGTCCTCTGACCGTTTGCTCTTACCTTTCAGGCTTTCAGGCAGCGGGTGTAAGACCCTGACCCGAGAGACCTCGTTTAGAGTTGATTAAGTTGTGTTTTAGTTTTGAGTGTGTTTAGTGGTTTTTGATTAAGTTTGGGATTAGAATAGCTTTTAAAATAGCTTTGGGGAATTTGGAGAGCCTTTTTACTTGTGGGACCCTTTAGGGGTTCTTGTTACGAATTGTGTGAGATTGGGGGTTTACCGATGATTTCCAAAAAATCATGTTTTAACCCCATTGGACTTATCTTGTTAATCCCTACAACTTCCATGTTGACATCGTTTCCATTCGAGGAACCTAAACCCGACTTTTTGCAAATTGAGGGCAAAATGGTCTTTTTACCCAAAATCTGGATACCGATTTCAATGTCACCAAAATGTGCAAAATATATACTTTTTGGAAACTAGAAATTTTGCCGATCAACTTTGTCTGCTTCGTCGAATTCGTTTGAAGCTCCGAAAACCATGTTTTGAGCCCGAGAAGTCTTTTAAGTTGTGGGCCCCATCTCACTTACTATATATATAGAAAGCTTCTTCTTCATTTTTCCCATTTCTGGCAAAAACCCTAGAGGAGAAGAGAAATCCCAGCCCTAAGGGTTTTCCCTTGCCCTTTTTCTTGCTTCTTCATCTTCAATCCCCCACTAAGCTAGTGCTAATGGAAAATTAGAGGCTACAATCTTCTTCCTCATCTCAAGGGCTTCATCTTGACACCATTTTTGAAGAAAACCGCCCACTCCAAGACTTCCTTTGAACAACGCCTTGCTTTTTGAAGAACTTCCTTGTAAGTGATCTTCCTAAAAGTTTTATAATCCTGTTTGTTTAGCCCTAGGGAAGCTCCATTTCATTTATTGGAAGATTTCATTTTGTTTTACTTGGATTTTGATATTCTAGGGTTTGGATTTGGGGTTTTTGTGTAGATTTGATATCTTGGCTTGGAGAGGTGTTGAGGCTTGATTTTCTTAGCATTTGGACCTAAGGCAAGTGGATGAATGGATTGATTTCATGTTTTTCTTGCTATTAAGGATTTGAACTCTCATTCATTGCTTTCACCTAACTTGTTTCATGAACTTTCATGATTTTTGGAAACATGCATAATGTTGGACTACTCTCTATTAATAGTCCTCTTGGAAAACATGTGTTTTATTGTCTTGCTTTCAGATCATTTATGGATTTTCATTTATGGAGATGTCTTACATTAAATGAGGTGGAAGTGATGGAGGAATGAATGATTTATTGGAATGGTTGTTAGAGGAATTGATGATGGATGGAATGGGGTTGAAAGGAGGGTTTGAGACCCTTAATTGTATATGTACAAGGATGTCCAAAGGAGGATGAAAGGAGGATAAAAGGAAGGAACGGACTGTATTCAGAAAATGAGTTTCTGGATAGTTCGCTCGAGCGACCATGACACATCGCTCGAGCGAACTCGTCACAGAACCTCGTTGGCTTTAGCCAACCCTCTGATCGCTCAAGCCAACCTGATCCGAGCAGGTCCGCTCGAGCGAACCTTCACTCCGCTCGAGCGAACCCCAAACAGAGAGCTGTTCGCCCGAGCGAACCTCCCAATTCGCTCGAGCGAACTGCCTGTCTGTCATGGGTCAATGCCTAAGGGTTTGAAACTTTATTTTTAGGCTTGCGGAGGTATCATATGGAGCCCCAATGCCATGTAAGGCGTTATATGAAGTCCGAAAGAAGAAGAAACCTCATCATGGAGATTCCATGAGGTTCTCTAGGTTGACCAACGTGTATAAGGACCCGGAATGTCCCTAACTCTTAAAGAGTACCAAATTACATCATGACCGACATACGGGACCCTATTCACACTGATTCAATTCTAGGAACCTCAATGTTTAGCCCGTAAATATATGATAAACTATCTGTATTCGATTTTCAACCAAACTCCTATTTTGGGATTTCAACCCACATGATATGACTAGACTGTTTCAAGAGTACTAGGAGAGATGTGCTTAGCTTTTGCTAACCTGTATATGTCAACTTGAGATGAATGTGTATTTTGTGTTAGACCCTAAGTATTTGCAATTTGATGTCTTGCATTTGCATAACAGTCATATCATTAGGATCATTTCCATTCCGCGTATTTCTTCTTGAAAATCATCTTTTAACTCAACCTACTCATGTTTTGATTTGAAACTTCTTTTTGGTTGATTTGAACCTTGATTTTAATCATGTTTTTCTTGATGAAAACAATGCAAAAGGACACCCTTCAAATCTGAGTTTTTAATCATGTCAAAAAGATCATTTCTCAAAACTTCAGATATTCAGAAAAATTGACCTGACCAGTCTGTCGGTCAAGCCATCGGTCCCCATCGGTCGACCCACAAATGGATCAAGGTGAACCGATAACTCCATCGGTTCTCATCGGTCAGCCTATCGGCTCATATCGGTCCACCGATGGTGCATAAAGTCTCAGACCGAGACTCATCGGTTCCAAAAACAGACAGCACCTTTTCTGATGATCAGTGTGCTATCGGCTCGGCTATCGGTTCCTCATCGGTCAACCGATGAAGGCCGGTCAACCGACGAATGCAAAAGGGTCAGGAGAACTTTAAAAAATATGACCGTTGCATATGACCGTTGAGCCATCGGTCAACCGATAGCTAGTTATCGGTTGACCGACATCCATCCGTTGAACCATTTTTTCTATAAAAAGCAAGTTCATTCCAAGAGAAAATATGAGGAGAATAGAGGCCATTGTTGGTGTTTTTGATGCCTAAGCAAAAGGAATGAACTAAGGAAGCTTGTGTGGTCAAAAGGAAAGGCTAAAGCTTGATCTCAAGAATTTAAACTCTAGTAAGCTTTAATTTCCTTGCTCATATGTTTTATGCTTTGTCTAAACTATTGGTAAATATTTTTAAGCATATAAACTATGATGTGTTGAATCCTCTACTTTTGATTTAAGTCAAAGGATTCTTCACCTTGATTTCAAAACAAGTTTGTTTTATAAACTTTGTTAATCATGCACTGTAAAAATCTTTGATTTCTTTTATGTCATGATCCATTAACATGTTTTGAATCTTTCCTTGTTGTTTTCATTCATTTAAACCTTTGTTGAATTAATTAGTTTTTGAAAACAACATTGCACATGCATCACTTGATTAGTCTTAATCATTTTCATACAACTTGTGATCTTTGATTTTCATATCATTCACAAGTTTGTATTTGTTCAAGTGATTTGCATTTGACTTCAATCATATCTTTTATGTGCTTTAAACTTTGAAATGCTTTAAGCATAAAATTCATTGGTCTTAATTTTAAACTTGATTGAAGTCTTCACACACACACATCATGAGCATACATCTTTGTATTTCATAGAGTGTTTGTGTGAGTTGATTTACACTTTCATATTCGCCTATTTTAGAGGCAATTTATTTAAGCTTAAATTGTAATCTCTTAGAGTGTTTTGTCAAGACACTTTCTTTGAGAGAAATCATTTGCTTGTAAGGTTATTGCTTAGCCATATAAAAGCATTGTGTATAGGTTGTTGTTTAGCCTAGAAAAACAACATTGTAAGGTTATTGCTTATCCTTGGAAAGCATATTGTAGAGGTTATTGCTTAGCCTTTTGAAAAGTATAATAGTGGAAATCCGGTGGGGTGTTGGATACACAAGCCGGTAGTGGATGTAGGCATTGAGGCCGAACCACTATAAATCTTTGTGTAGTGGTGATTGTTTTGTGGTGATTGTTTTGTTTAAGCTTCCGCATTTTGTATGTTAATCATCACATGTGACTAGTTTATTGTAAAGAAATTAAAATTGGTCATAATTAGTCATTAAGTGTAGATCACCCTATTCACCCCCCCTCTAGGGTTAAGATCCCGGACTTTCAATTGGTATCAGAGCCTCGTGCTCTATTTTAGGATCAAGTGTTTGGAACTCTTGATTAGGTGTAAAAACCTAGAGTCAAAACCCTAGTGTTGTGCTTCCATGAAAATCATTAAAATGGACTCCACTATGCTAGATTGTGTAGATTCCCTTGTAGATTCTTCTAGACCCCTCCTTTCTTCTATTGGAGATTCAAACCTTGAATTTAATGAATCTAAAGTTGAATCAAAAGAAGAAGAAAATGATGATTATGAAGATGATATACATCAAGCCTATGAGGAATTATATGAACTATGTGAAGTCATAGCTAAGAAGAATAAAAAGTTAAGAGAAGAATCAAAAAGGCTCAACAAAGATTTAATCTCTTCAAATGATGAACTTAGAGAGAAAGAAGAAGTAATACATTGCCTAGACTCTAAGTTTATGATCACTTTGCACAATCTATCCAATGCTCAAGATGAACTAAAAGAAATGAAATTAAATCATAATGAGCTAAATAAAGAAAATTTAAACCTAAGAGATACATTAAAAAGACAAGATGAGAACATTATCCATTTAGAATCCAAATTGAAAATTTCTAAAGATAATTTGTTAAAACTTCAAGATGAATTAAATGCATCTAAGAGAAGTTGTGAAGGACTTACCAAAGAAAATTCAACTCTAAGTGATCATATAAAAAATCAAGTTGAAGACATTGTCAACCTTGAATCCAAGTTAATAACCACCAAAGAAAATTTATTTAATGCTCAAAGTAATATAAAAACTTTACAACTTGGATCTAATGTAAATGAACTCAAACTTGAATTAAAACTTGCTTATGAAAAAGTAAACAAGTTTAATGGAATTGGAATTGAACTTACAAAAGTGAAAAATGAAAATTCAATTCTTAAAAATCAAGTCACTCAACTTGAAACTCACAAACAAAAGTATGAGTGCAAATTTACCCAAGGAGAAGAGAAATTTGAAAAATTATTTAGATTGGGTAAATCACAAAGAGATAGGACGGGTCTTGGATTCAATAAGTATATTACACACGACCCAAATTTCACCAACACATTTGTGAGAGGTGAGTCCTCATTCTCATGCACTCAATTCCCATTGCCCAAAACAAAATGTCATTATTGTGGTAATGAAGGGCATTTCAAATTTGAGTGCAAATTAAGAAAAAGTCATTTGTCCAATTCCATCTATGAACCTAAAAATGGAAAATCTAATTCAATGAGGGTTAAGGCATCTAAATCAAAGGAAGACTCTAGAAAGTTCAAACAAGTCAAACCATTTCAACAAGAGTCTTCAAAGATAGATTTTAAAAGGACTAAACAAGAAAAGGTTGGTCAAAATAAATCTATCAATAAGAAACCTCACACCTTCCCTCCTTTGACCTTGAAAATGAAAGAACTTTTGAAAAAGGTTGAAAGACTAAAATTAAAATTCAAAAGACAAAAAGAAGGAGGAAAAGTTAAAAGAAATAAGAAGAATAAAAAGAAAGTTGAACACCAACTGTCAAAGACTAATCATCAATCTAATCTTAAAGTTGTCACACCTCAAAGATATGATGTCAAGTCTAAAAGAAACCTATATTTATCTCCTATAGTTGGTGAGATCTCAACCATAGTCACAAAGGCTCAAAACCTTAGATGGATACCTAAGGTTAGGCTATTAGATAAATACTAAGGCCTACTAATTAGATTAGACCAACTCACTCTTTTAAGTTACATATCCAGTTGGTCCTAAGTCTATATGGTTCAATTCTTCTGGGTACTCTCTACATGGTTAGAATTTCAAATTGGGTGTAAATTAATTTTTGAAAACGCATTTTTGAACCCAAAAGGTACTTGATATGAAAATGCATGTGTTTGATTAATTTAAATCAAAAATTTGATGATCTAAAAATTGTTCTTCATAAGTTAAATCAATCATAAAACACACTAAGCAATGATCATTAGCTAAGAAGGCTAATTCAGTGGATTAGCCCACTTTTCTACATCTATCGGTCGACCGATACTTAAGTCATCGGTGGACCGATGAAGCAGGGCTTCGATTAAAAACCCTGTGCGCAGAAAAATCTCTTTCTGTTCTGTTTCTTCCTGCTTCGTCTCCAAAGCCCTAGGTTGCTGTGTCTGTTGGTTCTCCTTCTCCAAGAGTGAGATCCTCATTCATTTTCAAACATTGATCATTAGCAAGCATCGATTGGGCATCTTCCGAATCGGATTTCAAAGTCAGAAGGCTGCACTGTTCATCTTCCTGGCTGTTGTGCGTGACTGATTTCCTCTCCAAAACGTGAGGACGCTCTGTGCAAACTTCTCCAAGATCCTAAGAGATCTACTGAGCTTCAGCCAAGTCTCCCAAGCCCTCAAAAATCGTGGTCAGTCTCTCCAAGTTGTTGTGCTCCATTTTGAGAAACCCAACCACATGTGCCTCATTCAGATTTGATCATCTGTCCTTGTTCCCCTTCCAAGGTTGATTCAGGTAATATTGAATTCAAACTTCCTAAAATCTTGGTCCACAATCATTCTCTAAAAATTTCAAATCCTTCTATCATATCCACACTGTGCACACCAAGTACCTGTGATAATGCCTCCTAGAACTAAGAAGGCCACTCCTAGGCGCCCTATAAAAATGGGGAAGGCCACAGCCTCTTCTAGCAGACCTATAGAAGACAGTGGGAATGAAAGCTCATCTCCATCACCCCCTCCTCCTTCAACCAATTTGAGACTTGACTCAAATATCTTACAAAGTCTTCAAAGGAGGAATGTTGTAGTTGAGAGAAGGACTATAGTGGAAAAGATTTCTTCCATGGGTTTCAACTTGAACGATGTGCTTGGTCAAGTGGGGTGGGAAAGGATACTTCTGTGGGGTGATATTGCATACCCTTCAATAGTTAAATTCTTGTATGCATCTATCACAAGCACGAATGACTCTATCAATGCTTGTTCCTTCACCATTTCCTTTATGGATAGAGATGAAGTATTCACACCTCAAAGGATAGGACTGATAATGGGGATTCCTTGTACTCCTACGGGAGTAACATATGTGAGTGACACACCTTCGGAGGATGAGAGAATCAAAGCCACCATTGACATATGTGGCTTCAACTGTCAATGGGATCAAAAGAAACACCATCTAACCATTAGTTCCCTAACTCCAATCAATAGGATTATTCACAATCTTTTCACTTACAATGTGTATCCTAGAGGTGGAAATAGGACTGAGCTTACAGCTTTCATGGTTAGTATCCTGTCTAAGGTTGTAACTGGCACTCCCATTTGTCTACCCTCTCTCATTTGCCATACAATTATCAAATTTCGAAACTCATTGGCACAAAAGAATGCCATTCCATACGGGTACCTGATGACTCAGATTGCTCTTCAGTTTCGTATTCCTATACCTACTGGAGAAAGCTCCATTTTCAAAGCTCCATTCTCCGTAACAAATCTGAATCAAATGAATCTCCTCCCAAATCCTCACATCCCCATAGCAGAAGATCCTCCCCTAGCACAAGAGCCTCCCTTGAGACAGGAGATACCAAGATCTCCAGCTCCTCCTGCTCGTGCATCATCTTCAAGGCAGACTGCTGGTACTTCTACCCCTGGCACATCTACTGATTGGCAAGCAGCCGTGGAAAGAGATATAGCTTACTTGAAGAGGAAACAGAAGAAACAATCAAAGACAATGAGCAAAATGTTCAAGTACCTCTCCAAGATCTCAAAGAGCTGTAGAAGAGATGACGTCGCTAGATCACCATCTCCATCTCCTCCATCTCCAGAGTCTGACTAGGATTTTACTTTCCCTGCTACCACATTTTGTGTTTCAATTGGTGTATTAATGGTGGTGTGCTTTTGTATTGGGAAAAAGGCTGGATAATCAGTTTAGACTTTGTCATTTAAACTTCTAGTTTCAGTTAATGAATGGTTATGTTTTATGTCTATGTCATTTGTTAAAAGTGTAAGACTTTTGAATCTTTATATATTGAATGACATCTTTTGATCCATGTGCCATCTACATAAAATATCTCTGTTATTGTTATTTCTTTCCTTCACATTGAAGATATCAAAATTATGCTATGAGAAAGGTATATGTTTGCATGAGTGTTTGCAGACTATTTAGCAGCAATTTGATGTCAATGGAGAAGAAGAAGAAACATAAAGACTAAGTAGGACATAAAGACTAAGTGGAAAATGAAGACTAAAGAAGATAAAGAGGAGTTGAAGCAAGGACACCATTGCAAGAACAATGGGGGAGAGCAAGGACATTGGGGGAAAAAAGAAGGAGCAGATAATGAACATTGGGGGAGCTGAAGTAAGAAGAAGTGGAGTGGACAAATGTGATGAGTTGATAGTGTTAATGAGTGGTTGAGTGTTAGTTGCCATCAAATTGCAAAGGGGGAGATTGTTAGACCCTAAGTATTTGCAATTTGATGTCTTGCATTTGCATAACAGTCATATCATTAGGATCATTTCCATTCCGCGTATTTCTTCTTGAAAATCATCTTTTAACTCAACCTACTCATGTTTTGATTTGAAACTTCTTTTTGGTTGATTTGAACCTTGATTTTAATCATGTTTTTCTTGATGAAAACAATGCAAAAGGACACCCTTCAAATCTGAGTTTTTAATCATGTCAAAAAGATCATTTCTCAAAACTTCAGATATTCAGAAAAATTGACCTGACTAGTCTGTCGGTCAAGCCATCGGTCCCCATCGGTCGACCCACAAATGGATCAAGGTGAACCGATAACTCCATCGGTTCTCATCGGTCAGCCTATCGGCTCATATCGGTCCACCGATGGTGCATAAAATCTCAGACCGAGACTCATCGGTTCCAAAAACAGACAGCACCTTTTCTGATGATCAGTGTGCTATCGGCTCGGCTATCGGTTCCTCATCGGTCAACCGATGAAGGCCGGTCAACCGACGAATGCAAAAGGGTCAGGAGAACTTTAAAAAATATGACCGTTGCATATGACCGTTGAGCCATCGGTCAACCGATAGCTAGTTATCGGTTGACCGACATCCATCCGTTGAACCATTTTTTCTATAAAAAGCAAGTTCATTCCAAGAGAAAATATGAGGAGAATAGAGGCCATTGTTGGTGTTTTTGATGCCTAAGCAAAAGGAATGAACTAAGGAAGCTTGTGTGGTCAAAAGGAAAGGCTAAAGCTTGATCTCAAGAATTTAAACTCTAGTAAGCTTTAATTTCCTTGCTCATATGTTTTATGCTTTGTCTAAACTATTGGTAAATATTTTTAAGCATATAAACTATGATGTGTTGAATCCTCTACTTTTGATTTAAGTCAAAGGATTCTTCACCTTGATTTCAAAACAAGTTTGTTTTATAAACTTTGTTAATCATGCACTGTAAAAATCTTTGATTTCTTTTATGTCATGATCCATTAACATGTTTTGAATCTTTCCTTGTTGTTTTCATTCATTTAAACCTTTGTTGAATTAATTAGTTTTTGAAAACAACATTGCACATGCATCACTTGATTAGTCTTAATCATTTTCATACAACTTGTGATCTTTGATTTTCATATCATTCACAAGTTTGTATTTGTTCAAGTGATTTGCATTTGACTTCAATCATATCTTTTATGTGCTTTAAACTTTGAAATGCTTTAAGCATAAAATTCATTGGTCTTAATTTTAAACTTGATTGAAGTCTTCACACACACACATCATGAGCATACATCTTTGTATTTCATAGAGTGTTTGTGTGAGTTGATTTACACTTTCATATTCGCCTATTTTAGAGGCAATTTATTTAAGCTTAAATTGTAATCTCTTAGAGTGTTTTGTCAAGACACTTTCTTTGAGAGAAATCATTTGCTTGTAAGGTTATTGCTTAGCCATATAAAAGCATTGTGTATAGGTTGTTGTTTAGCCTAGAAAAACAACATTGTAAGGTTATTGCTTATCCTTGGAAAGCATATTGTAGAGGTTATTGCTTAGCCTTTTGAAAAGCATAATAGTGGAAATCCGGTGGGGTGTTGGATACACAAGCCGGTAGTGGATGTAGGCATTGAGGCCGAACCACTATAAATCTTTGTGTAGTGGTGATTGTTTTGTGGTGATTGTTTTGTTTAAGCTTCCGCATTTTGTATGTTAATCATCACATGTGACTAGTTTATTGTAAAGAAATTAAAATTGGTCATAATTAGTCATTAAGTGTAGATCACCCTATTCACCCCCCCTCTAGGGTTAAGATCCCGGACTTTCATTTTGTGCCTCTTGGCACCCCGTTTCTTACTGTGAATATGATTTGATTTATCGTATTTGACCTATGAGTCGGCACCACTGAGCTTGGACGACCTCGTCGGTTTGATCCACCGACTTGGGGTTCCTTCCCCTCCTGATAGTCAGCTGCAGTCTGGAATGTGCAGAGTTTTTACCCGGTTCGCTACCGTGGTCCCGCAGAGTATATATATGTATATTATAGTATTTATCGCTGTCCCTCCTCACCTTGTGTGGCTGAGGTCAATGATCCTGTTAGGGTATGCGCTCTCTTCACTTCGGTGAGAGAGGATGTAGCTTTGTGTGGTTGCCATCTTGACAGTTCCTTATCCTTGGTACCTCTACTGTTTTATATCGTTCATGTGCTATTTAACAAATGATGCATCATCTTTTATGAAATTCGTTATTTATACACAGGTTTTCTAAACTCTTGCATAGTAGCGTAGTTTTATTATTGTTGTATCTTTTCACCCACCTGCCAGACCGTCGTGTCTGATCCATTTATTTTGGTACTCAGGTCCCGAGCTTATTGCCATTGAGGAGGAGCCTGAGGAGGCGGTCGGTGAACCGCAACGTGTGATTGAGTGGCAAGCCGACGATGTCATGTAGACATTCAGCCCTGCCTTGAGAAGGATACATCTTGGGAAATTTGTGATAACTTTATTTTGGGTTTCATTTGGTTGTATGGTCCTTGTTGACCGTTATTTTGGGGCATTAATCAACTGATCTTTTGTAATTACATTTAACTTTACTTTTGGGGAAAGATATGCTTATGATCATTGCTCATTCTGATATCTTGTCATGTTAATTATAAATCAGTCTTGTTTATGGGATGGAATAGTATTAAGATGGTTTGCTACACACTTCCACAATCTTGAATATGTGATTGATATGCTTATATGTGAGATGATGTGTAAAGATAATCCTCACCGCGGAACTCTGTGGGAAACTACGTGCACGGATAAATGTCCATTTTAATTCCGTGTGCGGTTTAGCCAAAGAGATGCACATGGCACGGCATCATCACCGTCCCGATCCCGGACTTGGCCTTTTTCCCCTAATCCCGGTCCAGGGTCGCGACAGGACTGGTATCAGAGCGGGACATGTTTCAAGCAATTAAAAGAAACTAGAAACCGTAAGTACGTGGCGAGGATTCGTTAGATAGAATCGTGTGAGAAATGTGTGACCACCCTGTACTTAATTTATATGTGCTAACAAATTGTTTTGCAGCATTATGCCACCTCGCAAATGAGCAGCGAACGGTAATCACGTTGCTAGTAACAGTGAGAGTGCAGGGCTTATTGCAGAGGAACCACAGGATAACAACATGCAGAATCAATTCCAACAGATGATGCAGGCTATGCTAGACCAACAACGTTAGGCAAATGAAAACCAGGCTAGACTCCAAGCACAAGCACATGAGACACAGACCAGATTGCAAGAACAGATGCTTAAGAAAGATGAGGATCATGCTAGGGAGATGGCTCGAATGCAGGCACAGTTGTTGGGTGTGCTAGAGAGGAGACCGGAACCAATCCCTGTTGCACCACCTGGTCCGATTAACAATAGAGGAAATGACTCTAATGTGTTGTATGAGCGGTTCAAGAAGAGAGGACCGAAGGAATTCTTGGGGACAGAGGATCCACTAGCAGCAGATGATTAGCTTGAGCACACCGAGAACATATTTGAGATCTTTACATGTACAGGTATAGAACGACTACAGCTTGCAGCCTCTATGTTCGCGGGCTTAGCAGATATTTGGTGGAAGACCATCAAGGCAGAATACAGGACAATGGCTGATGCAGAAGCATGGGCTAACTTCAAGAGACAGTTCGGGGAGAAATATGTACCTACACATGTCAAGAGGCAAAAGGCAGCAGAATTTCAGCAACTTGTGCAAGGGAACATGACAGTCCTCGAATACCTCACCAAATTCGAGAGATTGTCAAGGTATGCACCAGAGTTAGTGGACACGGAGGAGAAGAAGATAACCAAATTCCTTAAGGGACTTCACGCGATTATTGAGAGGGATGCTACCAGGGTTGTACCACCCGCCACCTTTGAAGAAGCTGTCAAGAGAGCATACAAATTTGAAAACTTCCACAACAAGATCGTCAAGAACCAAGGAAAGGGTCAAGGCCAGCAGCAGAACTATCAACAAAGAAACAATCAGAACAAGAGGCCAAGACAAGAGCAGAATGCACAGAATCAAGGAGCTTGTATCCATTGTGGAAAACATCATGGGAATGCCCAATGTCGTTTTATCACAGGGGCATGTTTTAGATGTGGTTCATTGGACCACCAGATGAGGGATTGCCCAAGACCAGATAGACAGAATAGACAGCAGCAGGGAGTACAGCGTCAGGCACCACCTCAAAATGCATTAGTAGTTCAAAATCAAGCAAGGCCACTACAGCAACAGGCACCACAACAGCAGTATAGGCCACAGCAGCAACAACAGGCCCGTTAGCAAGGGCAGAATCAGAATTAGAATCAACGTCCTCAAAATCAGAACAGGAATGCACAGCAGGGCAGGCAACAGCAAGGGCAAAACAGGCCACAACAGAGGGCACAGCTTTATGCTATAAATAGAGCGGATGCAGAGGCAGAAGGCGATGTAGTGGAAGGTACACTTCTCATCTGTGGTTTTGAGGCTAGGGTTTTGTTTTTTCCCTGGCTCTACTCACTCATTCCTATCTCCAAGATTTGCTAAGTTGATTGATATGCATGCTAGTGAGTTGAGTTTCATTTTGACTGTGACTACCCCTTTAGGTAAGGAAGTTGTTTGTAGGACTTTTTACCCTAGTTGTTCAGTCATGTTAGGAGAAGTAGTATTACCGGCAGATCTCATTTTATTGGAGATGCAGGATTTTGATGACATCCTAGGGATGGATTGGTTAGCAGGTTACCATGCTACTATGGATTGTTTCCATAAGACCCTAACTTTTAAGTTAGAGGAGACCCAAGCAGGGGTGTTGTTTCAAGGAGAGAGGAGTAGTTCTCGTGCAGGGTTTATTTCAGCGTTGAAGGCTGATAGACTTCTAAGAAGTGGTTGTGAGGTTGGCGTTTATCATGGAGGATAAACAGTCCCAAGGGGTGGAGGAGATCCCAATTATTTGTGAGTTTCTGGATGTTTTTTCGGAGGAGATACCAGGATTGCCACCCATTAGAGAGATAGACTTCACTATTGAGTTGTTACCGGGGACCGCTCCGATATCTATCGCACCCTACAGAATGGCCCCGGCAGAATTGGGAGAGTTGAAGATGCAATTGCAAGAACTTTTAGACAAAGGTTTCGTGAGACCTAGTGTGTCACTGTGGGGAGCACCAGTTTTGTTTGTGAAGAAGAAGGATGGTTCCATGAGAATGTGTATTGACTATAGAAGATTGAACCAAGTGACCATCAAAAACAAATATCCATTGCCAAGGATAGATGAACTGTTTGATCAGTTGCAAGGAGCTGCTTACTTTTCTAAGATTGATTTGAGGTCAGGCTACCATCAGTTGAGAGTTAGAGATTCAGATGTACCAAAAACAGCCTTTAGGACAAGATATGGACACTATGAGTTTCTAGTGATGCCATTTGGATTGACTAATGCACCAGCAGTTTTCATGGCATTGATGAACAAAATATTTGTGGAGTATTTGGATCAGTTTACAGTGGTATTTATTGATGATATTTTGGTGTATTCCAAGACCGAAGAAGAGCACAAAGAACATTTGAGGATAGCACTTCAACTTTTGAGGGAGAACCGATTGTTTGCAAAGCTTAGTAAGTGTGAATTTTGGTTGGACCAAGTCACATTTTTGGGTCATATCATCTCGAAGGAAGGATTGTCAGTGGACCCGTCCAAGATTGAGGCAGTTATGAGTTAGGATAGACCGAAAAATGCTTCGGAGATCAGGAGTTTTCTTAGATTGGCAGGATATTATCGGAGGTTTGTGCAAGGATTTTCGTCGATTGCGTCACCTTTGACGAAGCTGACAAGGAAGAATGCACCATACGTTTGGACAGATAAGTGTGAGGCTAGTTTCCAAGAGCTGAAGAAGAGATTGACTATAGCTCCAGTCCTTACTTTGCCATCTGGGAGCGGGGGTTTCACCATTTTTACCGATGCTTCCAATGTTGGACTTGGATGCGTGTTAATGCAAGATGGGAAGGTAGTTGCATATTGGTCCCGGCAGTTGAAAGATCATGAGAAGAACTATGCAACACATGACCTCGAGTTGGCAGCAGTCGTGTTAGCTTTGAAGATGTGGAGACACTACCTCTATGGAGAGAAGTTTGAGGTTCACTCCGATCACCGTAGTCTACAGTACTTGTTTTCTCAGAAGGAGTTGAACATGAGGCAGAGGAGATGGATGGAATATATTAAAGACTATGATTTTCCAATCAAGTATCACCTAGGAAAAGCGAATGTAGTTGTAGATGCCTTGAGCAGAAAGTCAGTGAGCATGGCAAGTCTTCGGGGGAATTATGTGGTACAACAGTTAAAAGAGTTGGGAGTAGAATTTCACCCACTAAGAGAGGGTGTCATGTTGGCAAATATGTCAGTGTCAGAACCTTCGTTCATTCAGAAGATCAAAGAGAATCAGTTACAAGACCCAGAGTTGGCTAAGATTTCAGAACATATAGCAGATCGCCCGGATTCTCGTGTTGTAGATGGAGTTTTGTACTACCGAGACCGCCTGTGTGTGCCTAACTTGGAGGACTTGAGGAATGATATCATGTCTGAGGCTCACAATACCAAGTATTCCATACACCCGGGCAGTACGAAAATGTACCAGAATTTGAAGGGCAGATTTTGGTGGAATAACATGAAGAGAGAGATAGCAGCCTTCGTCTCTCGTTGTATGATATGTCAGTTGATCAAGGCGGAACACCAGAAGCCTCCAGGGTTACTACGGCCATTAGAAATTCCGGAGTGGAAATGGGAGCACATTACTATGGATTTCATCTCGGGGTTACCAAAGACTAGCAAGGGCAATGATGCTATTTGGGTCATAGTGGACCGTCTCACCAAGTCAACTCATTTCCTACCGATGAAGACTGGGAAGAAAATGCATATGTTACCTTTGGCACAGTTGTTTGTCACAGAGATCGTCAGTCGTCATCGACAGCCAGTTTCCATTACATCCGATAGAGATTGTAGATTTGTCTCGAGATTTTGGAAGACACTGCATGAGTCTATGGGTACGAAGTTACAGTTCAGCACAGCCTATCACCCACAGACCGATGGTCAGTCAGAGAGGACAATCAGACACTTGAGGATATGCTCCGAGCTTGTGTGCTAGATTTCAAGACTCAGTGGGACGAAGCCTTACCGTTGTGTGAGTTCGCTTACGACAATAGTTTCCACTCGAGTATCGGGATGGCGCCTTTTGAGGCTTTGTATGGCAGAAGGTGTAGGACACCTGTTTGTTGGGAAGAAGTTGGCACTCGCAGTTTCCATGGACCGACTATTGTTAGTGAGACAAGTGATAAGGTCAAGTTGATCCAAGAACGTCTGAAAGTGGCTCAGAGTAGACAGAAGAGTTATGCAGATTCTCGCAGAAGGGATTTACAGTTCAAAGAAGGAGATAAGGTTTTCCTAAAAGTATCACCTACTCGTGGAACCTTGAGGTTTGGGTAGAAGGGCAAATTATCTAGGAGATACATTGGAACGTACCACATTGTGAGTAAGATTGGTGATGTGGCTTACCGGTTAGCCTTACCACCTGAGCTCTCTGGCGTACACAATGTTTTCCATGTGTCTATGTTGAAGAAGTACGTTCCCGACAGGCTACACATACTCCGTTATGAGCCGTTAGAAATCCGAGAAGATGCTACATATGTTGAGAAACCGAAACAAATTATTGACACCAAGGAGCAAGAGTTGAGAACTCGGAATATTCAGTGGGTGAAGGTACTTTGGGAAAATCATGGACCAAAAGAAGCAACATGGGAATTACGGGATCAAGTTCAGAAGAAGTACCCACATCTCCTACCGGAGGTGAGTTTTAATTTCTATTTGGAGGACCAAATGTCCTAAGGGGTGGAGGATGTAAGACCCCGACCCGAGAGACCTCGTTAGAGTTGATTAAGTTGTGTTTTAGTTTTGAGTGTGTTTAGTACTTTTTTATTAAGTTTGGGATTAAAATAGCTTTTAAAATAGCTTTGGGGAATTTGGAGAGCCTTTTTACTTGTGGGACCCTTTGGGGGTTCTTGTTACGAATTGTGTGAGATTGGGGGTTTACCGATGATTTCCAAAAAAATCGTGTTTTAACCCCATTGGACTTATCTTGTTAATCCCTACAACTTCCATGTTGACATCGTTTCCATTCGAGGAACCTAAACCCGACTTTTCGCAAATTGAGGGCAAAATGGTCTTTTTACCCAAAATCTGGATACCGATTTCAATGTCACCAAAATGTGCAAAATATATACTTTTTGGAAACTAGAAATTTTGCCGATCAACTTTGTCTGCTTCGTCGAATTCGTTTGAAGCTCCGAAAACCATGTTTTGAGCCCGAGAAGTCTTTTAAGTTGTGGGCCCCATCTCACTTACTATATATAGAAAGCTTCTTCTTCATTTTTCCCATTTCTGGCAAAAACCCTAGAGGAGAAGAGAAAATCCCAGCCCTAAGGGTTTTCCCTTGCCCTTTTTCTTGCTTCTTCATCTTCAATCCCCCACTAAGCTAGTGCTAATGGAAAATTAGAGGCTACAATCTTCTTCCTCATCTCAAGGGCTTCATCTTGACACCATTTTTGAAGAAAACCGCCCACTCCAAGACTTCCTTTGAACAACGCCTTGCTTTTTGAAGAACTTCCTTGTAAGTGATCTTCCTAAAAGTTTTATAATCCTGTTTGTTTAGCCCTAGGGAAGCTCCATTTCATTTATTGGAAGATTTCATTTTGTTTTACTTGGATTTTGATATTCTAGGGTTTGGATTTGGGGGGTTTTGTGTAGATTTGGTATCTTGGCTTGGAGAGGTGTTGAGGCTTGATTTTCTTAGCATTTGGACCTAAGGCAAGTGGATGAATGGATTGATTTCATGTTTTTCTTGCTATTAAGGATTTGAACTCTCATTCATTGCTTTCACCTAACTTGTTTCATGAACTTTCATGATTTTTGGAAACATGCATAATGTTGGACTACTCTCTATTAATAGTCCTCTTGGAAAACATGTGTTTTATTGTCTTGCTTTCAGATCATTTATGGATTTTCATTTATGGAGATGTCTTGCATTAAATGAGGTGGAAGTGATGGAGGAATGAATGATTTATTGGAATGGTTGTTAGAGGAATTGATGATGGATGGAATGGGGTTGAAAGGAGGGTTTGAGACCCTTAATTGTATATGTACAAGGATGTCCAAAGGAGGATGAAACGAGGACAAAAGGAAGGAACAGACTGTATTCAGAAAATGAGTTTCTGGATAGTTCGCTCGAGCGACCATGACACATCGCTCGAGCGAACCCGTCACAGAACCTCGTTGGCTCGAGCCAACCCTCTGATCGCTCAAGCCAACCTGATCCGAGTAGGTCCGCTCGAGCGATCCTTCAGTCCGCTCGAGCGAACCCCAAATAGAGAGCTGTTCGCCCGAGCGAACCTCCCAGTTCGCTCGAGCGAACTACCTGTCTGTCATGGGTCGATGCCTAAGGGTTTGAAACTAATTTTTAGGCCTGGGGAGGTATCATATGGAGCCCCAATGCCATATAAGGCATTATATGAAGTCCGGAAGAAGAAGAAACCTCATCATGGAGATTCCATGAGGTTCTCTAGGTTGACCAACGTGTATAAGGACCCGGAATGTCTCTAACTCTTAAAGAGTACCTAATTACATCATGACCGACATACGGGACCCTATTCACACTGATTCAATTCTAGGAACCTCAATGTTTAGCCCGTAAATATATGAGAAACTATCTGTATTCGATTTTCAACCAAACTCCTATTTTGGGATTTCAACCGACATGATATGACTAGACTGTTTCAAGAGTACTAGGAGAGATGTGCTTAGCTTTTGCTAACCTGTATATGTCAACTTGAGATGAATGTGTATTTTGTGCCTCTTGGCACCCCGTTTCTTACTGTGCATATGATTTGATTTATCGTATTTGACCTATGAGTCGGCACCACTGAGCTTGGACGACCTCGTCGGTTTGATCCACCGACTTGGGGTTCCTTCCCCTCCTGATAGTCAGCTGCAGTCTGGAATGTGCAGAGTTTTTACCCGGTTCGCTACCGTGGTCCCGCAGAGTATATATATGTATATTATAATATTTATCGCTGTCCCTCCTCACCTTGTGTGACTGAGGTCAATGATCCTGTTAGGGTATGCGCTCTCTTCACTTCGGTGAGAGAGGATGTAGCTTTGTGTGGTTGCCATCTTGACAGTTCCTTATCCTTGGTACCTCTACTGTTTTATATCGTTCATGTGCTATTTAACAAATGATGCATCATCTTTTATGAAATTCGTTATTTATACACAGGTTTTCTAAACTCTTGCATAGTAGCGTACTTTTATTATTGTTGTATCTTTTCACCCACCTGCCAGACCGTCGTGTCTGATCCATTTATTTTGGTACTCAGGTCCCGAGCTTATTGCCATTGAGGAGGAGCCTGAGGAGGCGGTCGGTGAACCGCAACGTGTGATTGAGTGGCAAGCCGACGATGTCATGTAGACATTCGGCCCTGCCTTGAGAAGGATACATCTTGGGAAATTTGTGATAACTTTATTTTGGGTTTCATTTGGTTGTATGGTCCTTGTTGACCGTTATTTTGGGGCATTAATCAACTGATCTTTTGTAATTACATTTAACTTTACTTTTGGGGAAAGATATGCTTATGATCATTGCTCATTCTGATATCTTGTCATGTTAATTATAAATCAGTCTTGTTTATGGGATGGAATAGTATTAAGATGGTTTGCTACACACTTCCGCAATCTTGAATATGTGATTGATATGCTTATATGTGAGATGATGTGTAAAGATAATCCTCACTGCGGAACCCTGTGGGAAACTACGTGCATGGATAATTGTCCTTTTTAATTCCGTGTGTGGTTTAGCCAAAGAGATGCACGTGGCGCAGCATCATCACCGTCCCGATCCCGGACTTGGCCTTTTTCCCCTAATCCCGGTCCGGGGTCGCGACAGCGGGTTATCTTCTTCATTTGGATAAGTCCTGTAAGGCACCCTGATTATTATGGGTCATAATTTTTCTGCACCTACAGTGATCCTTTGATAATTATGGTTGAAATATTACATAGATGATGGAAAAATCGAATTTTGCATTTGGTTGAAATATTACATATGGGAAAACCGGAAGAGTTGAAATGTTACCAATACCAGCATCCCAGTATTCTTTGAATGGCTCAAAGTGTAGGTTGGGAGTGGATTCTGCCATCATCTATGTGCTTGTGGGGGCTACTTGAAATGGTACATAGATAATAGGGTGATCCTTAACATTGGTGAGGGTGAGTGGATTCTGTGTGATGCTCTGCTTTGCATTCAATAGTTCTATTTGAGAATCCCAAATTCCCAATAGTATATATGCTATTTGGTGAAATGGGATGGTGAAATTTTTATGAATAAATAAGCCAATAAAACAATATTTTCTTATGAATAAAATTCTGAGATTTCCCGTGGCACAGGAAAAATCATCTTTCAAGAATTTTACCATTTTTTGAGTAAATGACATTGGGGGATTCTCTGCCATGCTCTATTTTCTTGTGTGGAAATTTCTAAATTGTCTTTATGAGAGAATGAGCATGTATGATAACTGCTTGATCAAATGCAAGTTATAGAATAAGAATGCAATGCTGTCTGGGTTGTTTGATTCTTTCTCTTGAGAATTTGAATTGTTGGTTTTTGCAGATTTTGATGATTTTAACTTTAAAATGCCAAGAGGTTCTAGGGTTGAATATAAGGAGCTTGGGTGGTTTCCATTATTTGAACATGAAGTCTAATTCAGCTCTTCATTATGCTATATTCCAGTCATCACCAAAGAGGTCACAATGAGAAGACTCAGGATGTGTTTTTTTTTATAACATTTGTCATCTATTCTATTTTTTACTTTTTCTTCCTTTACTTTCTCATATGCGAGTTATTTGTTTTGGCAGAAGGAAAAACTTAGAAACTTACTTCAAGGTTGGTGTAGCCATTTGTGCCTCATCTAAAGGTCGCAGAGCAACAAGTTGCTCTCAAAGTTCAGTCAATTAAGCTGAAGGAACTCTTAAATGGCTAGCAATGAGGGTGGCATGGTGGCACTGTTGTGCTTTGTCGTGTTCTTCCGGCGGCTAAGAATATAAAATATTAGTTGGCTAAAGATGGACGAAATTGCCTAATGTCGTACATGTATGTGTGATAATAAACTTGGTTAGCTTCTATTTGTAATGCTTATTTCCAATAAAAGTTTATGTTATCTTTTTTTGTCAAAAAAAATAAATAAATAAATAAACTGATGGGAGGAGATTAAAGTCATGAAGAAACTATAAAAAGGGATCATTTCCAAAAAAAGAGCAAATATCTATTGTCACCCATTTATTTTTGGATAAATTAGCGAAAGGTCCCTATAAGTCCATGTTTCCAGCCTCCAGTCCAAGGAAAAACTTTTTAAAGTCTTTGGTCCATTCAGCTATACTTTTTCCAGCCTTAGGTCCCTGTGCACACATGTTTTTTTTTTTCAGGACCAAAATACCCTTGTAACTGACGCAGAATGGAATGAAATGGTCCCCAACTTGTAACGTTATTTCAGCAACGTGTCACGATAATGTAGCCTCAGATTTAGGTGATAACTCATTGACTGTTACTGATATGCCCTTGTAATTTATCGCAAATCTAGCATTTTGAATTTCAAATGGCAGTCACGCTAGAAAACTTTTGATGGAGATTTTATTATTAGTAGATTGCAGATGAGTCGGCTGTGTTGCAGATTATAGATCTAGCATTGTGGAAGCATGTTGATGTTCTGAATCGAATCAGATTGTAATTCATATGCAACGATTATTTCAAATCAGATTGTAATTCATGTGGGAAGATTGCGAGCAGATTTCAGAGATTACAGATTGAAGCAGTTCGTAGATTCACTGTGAATCAGATCTGAGTTTCTGTGCGTAAGAGATTACAGATTCAACTTTGGATGGAGGTAGATCTGAGTTTCTGTGCGTAACAGATTGCATATTCAACTTTGGCCGGAGGTAAGGAAGGTTTTATATTCATAGCAGAGTGTATCCAAGTTTTCTTGTTTAAATTGTAGATTTATATTTCTGATACTCATTTTCATTTTTATTTGAGAAGTTATTTATTTTGTATAGGATTCTGATCTGTTGTTCAGATTTGTTATTTGATTTTGTTGTTTTTTTTATTTATTATAGTTATATTTTTTTATTAATTCTTTAATTTGATTTGATTCGTATAGATAAAGCCTGATGTATCTAGATGTCAAATAAGTTACTTTGTTTCTCATTAAATTGTTTAATAGTTTGAAATTCTGTTCAAAGCTGCAATGTTGATGGAATCATGTAATCGAATAGATGTGACTTTTTGAATCAAATGTATCCGTGTTTCTAATATACATACGCGATTTATAAAGTTAGTTCAGTTTCTTTATAAAATTATCTGAATTCTATAGAAATTATCTGAATTCTATATCGAATTTATCTGAGTTCTTTAGATTTTATCTGATTTCTGCATCAAAGTTATCTGAATTAGAATGAATAAATATAGATAACTTTTATATAAATGCATAAAAATTTGTTTAGAAATAAGATAATTTTGTTCAGAAATCAGATAAAAGTTTACAGAATTCAGATAAATTTAGATAAATGTTTGTTTTTTGTTGTTTTTTTCTTATATTCTGCACAATTTCAAAGATTCTGATGACTTTTGATCTTCGTTGATTTTAGTAAATTCAAAGATGGCGCAGCCGGTAATGCTTCTTTGTAAGTATGGCATGTTTACTGCCGTCATTCATTTTAGTCTGGGCATGAGATTTGATGATTTAATTCGTCAAGTTTGCAACAAATGGAAGATGTTGGCAGTAAACATGGTATGTCTAACTTACACATTGCCTGGCCATCCAAAGTGCTTGCTGGACAGCGACTCAGATTTGTTGAGCTTATCAATGTTGGCGTCTTCAATGGGATTGGGAACAGTGGATGTTTTCCTATCAGAAATGCAGGAATCAGATGATGATGATCAAGAGGAAAACGTTGATGATTTTGTTGAAAATGCCATTCAATTAGTGGGTTATGAGGGCACAGATATTGAGACAGATCTACTTCCGCAGTTCTGCACACACAAGGAGAAGATTTTGCTGTCTTCAGGCTGGTCAAGTGGTATTAGAGAAGTGGGACAGAGGTTTGAGGGCGGTGTTGCAGAGTTTAGAAGTGTTCTGTGTAGATATTCAATGGAGGTTGGGTTTGAGTTTGTATATGTGAAAAATGATAAAGTTAGGGTTACAGCTGAATGTTCTCGCAGTCGTTCGATGGGTTGCAAATGGCGTGTTCATGCATCGATTGAGAAGTCATCTGGACATTTTATATCAGGACATTAGATAATGAGCATACTGATGGACCGCGCTCCTGCTCGAGTTGCTACCGAGGTCGGCGGACGTGGGAGTCCGTCGGGTCCGACCCTTTCGTAACCGGGGGGCAAGGGCGTGCATCAACATTTCTTTTTTTTTTTTTGGGTGTGCCAGATTTTCTATTTTTACTTGGAATTGCAAGTGGTGATCCGGAGATCAACCTTCGCAAGTACAAAGGAAATCAACTTCTTTCAAGTTTTCCATTGCACATATATTTAAGAAAAGAGACATTTTCTTGATTTGCCGTGAAAGGCGATTTTTTGGCATTTATAGCCGATTTTGGCGTTTATAGCTGATTTTTGGCGTTTATAGCCGATTTTGGCGTTTATAGCCGATTTACAATCCTTATCAATAATGAAAGACAAGAATTGTGATTTTTGTCTCTTTTGAAAAAATACAAACTACAATGAAAAGCAAGAAAAGGAGGATCTAACTTCTCAGGAGATTGTGGGGGACTCGTTTAGATTGACGGTCGCAAGCCATATGTGGGCTTCGCCATCATCCATGCAGATGAGAACAGAGGATGCTATTGATTCGCTTGACTTGGCTATAACCTCAGGTTTTTAGAGGACAAAGACCAAAAGGAGGTCCTATGTCCAATAAAAAGCCGAGTAGACGGGCTGAAAAGCCACATCTAAGCCATTGGAGGCAGGAGGAGAAGGCAAGGACCTTGGGGGGGGTACCCTCCAAGGGAATTTTGTCACCTTGTTGCGGTGGCCGGTGTAGAACTTCCGCAGAGTTTTCTCTCTTTTTCTTTTCTCTGGATTTCTGACTGCTGTCTGTTGATGTTCGTTGTGTTTTTCTTCTTGGAGAGCCCTCCTATTTATAGGCTTTTAAGTAACCTTTTAGGTGGGTTTATGGGCTTTTATTGTCATTAAGCCGCATAATGGGAGGAGTTACAAAATTGAATTGTTTATTTTGTAACTCCTTTTTCTTGGCTTCTGATTGGCCGGAGGAGATTGAGGCCATTTAATCGCCTTTAATCGCCATGATGGGAGGAGTTTCATGGGTTAAATGCCATGAATCTCTTGACTTGTAACTCCCGAATGCTTGCTTCTGATTGGGCCGTCCAAAGAAATGGATTAATGACTGTAATAAAGTTAGTCAATTAATCGCATTAAGTGGTCGCCGAGCAGCTGAAGAGTCGCGGGCCGTGCCACGTCTTTTGAGATTCTTCTGTTGATGATCATCGATGGATCTTCATGTAGATCAACATCAGATGATCATGTAATTTCAGGTGTTTGTTGCCAACAGCGGGTCGGTGCCATCTGTCCTGTCGATTTCTCGATCGGTCGGGTGGAAAGCACACTTTTTTTGGTTGACCGGGTGGCGATCAATACTGTCTTTGATACTCTTGATGATTTACCCGTGTTTTGGACGGATGTCAGAGGACTTGGTGTCTCAAAAGCATGAATTTTGGAAAGTACCAGAGGCTGGGCCCTTCGAATCGCGAAAAAACGGCGAAAACCGGGGTTTCCGGGGCTTTCCCGGCGACCCCGGGGTCCAAGGTCGCCGGCGACCCTTTCGTGTCCCGTTTTCCCCCTTTCGTGTCCCGTTTTGCGTCCGTTTTTGCTTTTTTCTGATTCTTTTTTCTTCTGTACTTTTCCTTGACATTTTGACCATTTATTGGCCTGATTTCTTTGTAGGAAACCTGATGAGAATCCTTGCATTTTATTTTGCAAAGTTTCCAATTTCCTGAGAAAGCCGAAGACTTTGTCGCGCAGAGCTGCCGATTTTCCGTCAGAAGCTGAAACTGGGCCAAACGATGTCGGAATGACCTGAAATTTGGTGTGAAGCCTCCTGAGCAATAAATAAGACCAACCATAGGCTTTTGTTTGAGTTTCGAAGCCGTTTGGGGTCCTATCACCTGCAGACTTGCTTTTTATCACGATGAAGATGTCGCGGTTTGATGTGTGGTCAACCGATGTCCGATTGACTTGAAATTTGACAAGGAACCTATTGGAGTCATTTTAAGATGATCCATAGGTTCTGTCTTGGAAATCATGGTCCCGGAGAGCTTTTGTCGCCGAGGGCTCCTTTTCGGCTGTCGGAGAAGCGAAGTTAGGCCAAATGATTTTGAAATGGCCCGAAACTTCTTGTGTACTCCTCTTTTGGCTGTCTGGAAGAATCTTGCAGCTTTTGTTTGATTCTGACAAGATTTGATTTTTGGAAGCAGCATTGCCTATTTATGGCAGGTTGCGACTTCATGTAGCTCTTTGGATCTTGATGGGGCAAAGTGACATTTTTAGTGTCAACAAATGCCCCCTCGAGGTACAGCGGCGAGTTGCTTAACTTTTGTAGTCGATGTGCCTCGAAGAGATTTTTGAAGGAAAGCCTGTGACTTGACCAAGAGTCTTTGAGCAATCTTTCTTTTTGGTATTTGTAGCCTTTTGAGCTTCCAGGGGAATTTTATGGTAGTGAAAGGGATCACGTACCATCTCGAGGCAAAGTTTTGAAGATGACATCAGGGATGTGGATTTGGGTTTTGACCTTGTGACCTAACAGGCTATATATGGCAGGTTAGGGGGTCGGGTTTGGTTTTGATCGTGTGACCCAACAAGCTGTATGTGGAATGTTGGGGGATCAATTTTGGTTTTGATCTTGTGACCTAACAGGCTGTATGTGGCAAGTTAGGGGATCAGGTTTTGGTTTTTGGTTTTGGTCTTGTGACCTAACAGGCTGTATGTGGCAAGTTAGGGGACCAGGATTTGGTTTGATGGAATGTCAATTTCAAGAATTTGGCTCAATTTGGTAGATGAGGCTGGATGGTTTGATTTTTGGAAGCTCATGGGGCTTGGAATTTTCTTTTGTATGGTCCAATCAACTCAAAAGAGGCATGGAACCATTTTTGTATGCTCTTGGTAAGAGGGATTTCTCTTTGACTAAAAGCCCAAAATTTTTCTTTTTTTTTTTTTGTGCCTAGGTGGTCAAACCTGGCTCATATGGGCTAACCCATGGGACCTTAAGCTTTTGAAATGGCTTAGATCTCATATGGTGTCATTTTTTGTAAAGAATATCCAAAAATATCTCATTTGGATAGAGAATATCTAAGAATATCTTTACTTGGAGAGAATCTCTCATGATCCCTTTATTTTGGGATAGAATATCTCAAGATATCTTTCTTTTGGGAAAGAATCCGTCATAGATTATATCTTTTAGGAGAAAATCTCTCATTGATTTCTTTTTTGGGAGAGAATCCCTCAAGATATCTTTCTTTTGGGAAAGAATCTTTCTAATTTCTTTCTTTTGGTAAGGTTACTAATTAGTAACACTTACCTCTTTCTTCTTTCCTTCTTTGGTTTGCTCTCCTCTATAAAAGCAAGGAGAAGGTTGGATCTCTTGCTCTTATTACTTTCTTTTGCAATAATCTCAAGAGGGCTTCAAGACCAAGAGCTTTTCTTCTTCAAGATCTTCAAGAGTTTTCTTCTTCTTCTCCATCAATGGCTTCAAGTAAGTTCTTCTTTTTCAAGAAAACTCCATTGTAGGAAAAAAAATAAAGTTCTTTCTTCTTTTTTTTTTTGTTTCTTTCTTTTCTTTTTTTTTTTATGTTTGTTTTTTTTTTTGTGTGTGTGGGCCGTACGGACACATCCGTACGGATCTGGCCGTACGGCCACGTGGCCTGTGGGCCAGCCCCTCTTTTTTTTTCTTTCCCTCCCCTTTTTTTTTGAGAGAGTTTCGTTTCTTTTTTTTTTTTGTTTTCTTTCCCCTCTTTTTTTTTGAGAAAGTTTCTTTTCTTTTCTTTTTTTTTTTTTTTTGCTCATCATGATAATGCATTTTTTTTCGCAAACCAAGATGTTCATGCATGCATTCAATTTGTAAATTAAATTTGTAGCATGATGTGATAGCATACCTGAAAGTTTTCGCAAATTTGGGAACTTGGAGCTCGCAGTGATGTTGAGCCCTTCCTGATTTTGCGGAGACTTTTAGGTTTCGAAAGTTTGGAGTTTCGGAGCTCGCAGCGATGTTGAGCCCATCTTCAAGCTTTCTATTTCTTTCGGGATAGTTCCTTTTCTTCGGAATTGCCCCGTCATCATGTCAAAATTTCGCCAGATTTTTTTTTTAGCGAGATTCTGTCATTTTGATGTTTGATCTTTTTCTTTTCCATCCTTTTCAGGTGGTTCCTCCAGAGCGAACAAGGGTAAAGAGCCTGCTACAAGCGTACCTCGTCGATCTTCTAGATCTTCTAATCCGGCCGTTCAGCAGGCTTTCGAGAAGGTCCAGTATGTTGAGAGAAATCTGGAAGAGTGCGACTCCCTCAACAGAGATGAGATGAGGCAGCGACTGATCACTCTCAAGGGAGAGGAATTCTATAAGATCATGGTAAGCAGTCGTCCATGGGTGATGGAAGATCAGAGCGTTTTGCCCAAGCCTACCTTCTTCTTTGGTGATGCAGTCCCTGATGACATTACATACCAGAGGAGATGTTTTCAGTTTTCCTTCACAGCAGATGGTGAGAAGAAGACTGTTACTACCCGGTCGATGTTTGATCGCACCGTCTCGATTCTGAGCCTTGCCCCCACGTGCCCTAAGAGGGAAGATCCTCCAAGTTGGGTGAGAAGGACAAATGTAATCAAGACCGGGGTTTTTGTTGGCGGTTCTCCTGGATATACGGAGAGGTCGCCTGTTGACATGGACTTGTTGATGCCATCAAGCGGCTACCAGGGCTCTGATTATCCGTCGGTCGATTTGAGACCGGTGGGCCTTGGTATTTTCAGCGGTGACGGCAGCAATTGGATCAAGCCTTTTCGACTTCGAGGTCGTTTCAATGCTGACTCCGAGTGGAAGTCGTGGACTGATCGCGTCCTGCTGATTGGTGGCGCCGTTTTGAAGGAAGCCGGGATTTTTGATGCGGTCCGCGCTTTTAGGGAGACCGTGATCTTTTCCGACGAGGCCTTCATGGCTATGCTGGAGTCGTTCCTCCCTCAAACCAATACCTTCGTTGTGACGAATGGTGAGATTGGTTTTTCTTTGAAGGAGTTGAGCGCCATTACCGGATTGCCCATCCTCGGCAAACTCTATGAGGAGTTTATGCCGATTGACAGCGTCCTCGAGGGGCAGTCTGAGGAGTTCAGGCTTTTATACTTTCAGCTCGTCGCCTTCTATGATTTTTTGAAGGAGAAGGGGGGTTCGAAAGTTAGATCCAGCAGTTGGAAGAGTTTTTGCTCTTCATTCCCCAACTTTTTTGATAGCAGGGAATCTTCTGATAGCGTGACCCAGGAAGCCGGAGCTCAGGATCCAAGTTCAAAGAAGATCTTGGCCATGCAAGAAGAGTTGAGAGATTTCTGTGCAAGTACAAACGCCATATGTCCTGACATTGCACTGCGGAGAGATCTCGCTGTTTACCTCACTTATTGGCTTGGTGAGGCTGTATTTGCTGGAGGAGATGGAACGCACATCAGGGCCGCATTGTATTTTCCCGGCTTGTCAGATGGCGTTTGGAGAGCAGCTTGCTTTGGTGCCAGCTCTTTACTCCTACCTGTGTACCGAACTGCAGGCTGCTGCTTTTCTAGTTCGGCTTGGGCTTCCCATGAATAGGGTATTTTCAGCCCATATCTTTTATTCGTGGTATGTATACCACTGTCCTGGCTTCCATCGGCTGGGTGCTGCTCAGGATGATGATCCTCTGATGATCCGACTGGCTAAGGGCAAAGCCGTGTCCGAATCACTTTTGTTCGCCCGCATGAGGATCCGACGGTTCAGGGACGTCGAGATGGGGCAATCTTCAGTAAAGCTTTCTCCGGAGTTGCGGAAGAAGGCTTTTGATTTTGGTGCCTCCCGAGACTCTACCAGGGCGGGGTCGGGAAGGCATTATTCCTTGACAAATGCAGAGAGAGAGTGGCTTTTCAGCATACGTGTCGGCACGATGGTGTACCGTAGACATCTTTTCGTCGACATCCAACCGTATGTACCCTCTCGCTTTGCTTTGCAGCTTGGCTTTTCTCAAGGCGTTGTTGGAGCGCCTTCAAGCATGGTGAAACGCTTTGGAGGCTTACAGGACGGGAGAAATGCATGGGCTTTCTATAGTGCTGAAGACACTACAGCCATGATTTCTTATCCTGTGTTGCTGACTTCCCGGACTGCCGGCTTTGCGAAGTGGTTCGCGGAGAGCTTCTCGGCATATCGGGGACTTTCCAGGAAGGAGCTTGATGTGAAGCTGGCATCTGGAAAGGGCCTTGGAAAGTCGGATGGCATCCGGCGAGAGGAAGTTTGGGCCTTCCTTTCTGGAGAGAAGCACAAGATAGGCTTTCTCGGTGACCAGGGCGTCATCGGTTCTGAAGCTGTTCGAGAAATACCTGACGAGGCTTTGGAGCAGCTAGAACAGGAGGAAGCCGAACTTGGCGCTTGGATGCAAGCGGCACAGAGGCAAGCTTCCGTGGAGTCTACTGGCAAGAGCAGACCATCTAGTGATGAGTCAAGTGGGAAACCTGACTCTGACGGCGGGGCAGGTTCCTCTAAGAAGCGAGCCCGCAGAAGTAAGAGGAGGAGGAGTCATCATCGCAGCAAGGGGCAGCATGAGGACTCTCCTAACTTGGAAGTTCCTCTTACTATCAATGAGGATGTGCCAGTGGATGCTGACGAGCCTCCAGAGAAGAGAAGCCGAGAAGAAGAGACCGTCGGTGAAGGTATGATTCTTCCTTTTTCTCTTTCCATTTCTTTTCATGGGATTTTTTCCATGTTATGATTTGCTTCTTGTTTCTGCTTTTCTTTTTTTTTTTTTTTAGCAGAGGAAGACTTGGTGATGCCTGAGGTCCCAACCGATGAGGTGGTGATGGATCCTGTCGAGGCACCTGAAGAAGAACCGACGGGCTCTGGAGTAAATCCAGAATCTCCAATTGGTACGACTTCTTTTGCTCTCTGTTTTTTTTTGTTTGTGACTTGGCTTGCTAACACATTTTTTTTTGTCAGCTGACTTGCCACAGGGTTCTGATGACTTTGAACCATCGATGGACGCAAATGTTGATGATGCTTTCGATGAGTTCATGGAGGAGGAAAGTGTTCCACCAGTCGTCGAAGAAGGTATTTTGTAGTTATAACTCTGATAATGATTTTCAAACAGGGTCATATTCATACCTTTTTGTGTTTCCTTTGCAGGTTTTGAAGTGGCAGAGGAGGATCCGTTGCTTCCAGAGCAAGAGATGCCAGAGGTTGATCCAGAGGTAGAGATTCCTGGGACCAGCTCTGACAATATTGAGGAGATTCCTCGCGCTGAGATTCCTTCCCGAGCAGGAGCAGCTTCAGCTGGAAAGAGTTCTTTTGTTACTCTTTCAACAGATGATGACATGAGTAGCCGACCAACGGAGTTGGGCGAATCTTCAGCTGGGCCATCTCTTCTTTTTGCGAAGAAGGTGGTGGTGCGAGTTCTGAGCTCTTGGATTGAGACTCTCTTTTCTGGGCACTTGGAAGTCGGATTTGGCATGATCCAGCATGTGCAGGAGATTCTCAGTGATGCTGAAGAGGCTGGTCTGGATGTCACAGGTGCCAGGGCGATCGTTGATAGGATCATTGCACTGGGTGACAAGTGGTTTGAGACCGTGAGTTTGGCTGATGACCAGTTCTTCAAGGAGATGTTCCTGGACCCTGCTGATAAGGCTAAGTCTGACCTGGATGAGGCTACAGAAAGCAGGAAGCTGGCAGTCCGAAAGAGGAACTTAGAAGAGATAGCCATCATCAGGCTGACACATGACCTCAACATCCTTGACAGGGAGGTCGATGAGGCGAGGAAACGTCTTGAGCATTTGCAGGCACAAGTCGCTGCCAAGTGGACTGCCATAATAGAAGCTCGCGACAGGGAGAGTGCCCTGATTCACCAGGTTGCAGATGCCGAACGGGTTCTCAAAAGGAAGTCTGATGAGGATGAACAATGGCAAACTGCTCGAGGTAAGCTTCCTGGTGTGAGAGAAGGGGTACAGCCCACTCCAGCATCTCATGGCAAGTTCCTGAAGAAGCGTGCCTTGGAATCCTTGACGGCTGAGGCTAAAAGTCTGCTTGGGGAGCTGAACTCTTGGCTGGAGACCATTTTTGATTGAGCTCCTGTATACAGAAACCATCCTTCTTTCTTTTCCTTTTTTTTTTGGTACCACTTGTATTTTTTGGTACTTATTTTTTGTAGTGCTTGTGAACACTTTCTTTTTTTTTTTGGTACCACATGTATTTTTTGGTACTCTCTCTTTTTTTTTTTGTTATCCCTACGCTCACTTGAATCTTTTTGTGATAAAAGTAATTGCTAAATGGGATGCTTTTTTTTTTGTTATCCCTACGCTCACTTGAATCTTTTTTGTGATAAAAGTAATTGCTAAATGGGATTTGATCAAAAGGTTGTCATTTTGTGAAAATCTTTTGTCAAGTGGTTGTTTTGGCATGAAAGCCAGGTTTTTTGTTTGTGGCATGGAAGCCAATTTTGGCATGAGAGCCAGCTTTTCTTGTGGCATTGATAGCCTGTTTTTTTTTTTGTGGCATCTATAGCCAATTTTGGTGGCATTGATAGCCGGTTTGTGGCATTTATAGCCGGTTTTGTTTTGGTGGCATTGATAGCCGTTTTTTTTTTCTTTTTGAAATCCAAGTTTTTTTTTTTGTGTGGCATTGATAGCCGGTTTTGTTTTTAGTGGCATTGATAGCCGGTTTTGTTTTTGGTGGCATTGATAGCCGGTTTGTTTTTTGTAGCATTAATAGCCGGTTTGTGGCATTTATAGCCTGTTTGGTTTTCAAAAAATGCAAGTATCGACTAAAAGTCGCCTCCCTGCTGAATGTTCTTGCAAGTATCGATGGAATGTCGCATCCTTGCTCATTCGGTTGCGAGTATCGATGGAATGTCGCATCCTCGCGGATTTGGGTGCAAGTATCGATGGAATGTCGCATCCTTGCTTTTCAAAAAATTTTGGTTTTGCGGGTACTGACTTGATGTCGTTTCCCCACGATTTTTGAAATTTGTGGTTTTCTCGAACCTTTGGGTTATGGATATCAACTGAAATGTTGCGTCTCCATGGTTTTTTAGGTTTTTTCGAACCTTTGAAATTTGGGTTGTGGATATCAACTGAAATGTTGCATCTCCACAGTTTTTTTAGGTTTTTTCGAACCTTTGAAATTTGGGTTGTGGATATCAACTGAAATGTTGCGTCTCCACAGTTTTGGATTTTGCAAGTATCGACGAAATGTCGCTTCCCTGCGATTTTGGAAGTGTCGAATGTGGTTCGCTTGCTTCCGATTTGTGCAAGTATCGACTAAGCGTCGCTTCCTCGCGGGTTTTTGAAAAACCATTTTTTTTTTTTAAAAAGACACGAGGGTCATAAATTTTGACCTAAAACCATTTTGACGGTAAAAGGCAGGGTGGACTAGGGTGGAAATCCCTGAATCCGGATTTTGTTTCAAACCATGAATTTTGGGTTCAAGGGTTGAAAATTTTGGTCAAGTTAGGGAAAGGTTCCTAAACTTGGATATATATTTTTTTTTGAACAATGAAACGATGAAAGTAAGCATTGTTTTAGATTTCTAGAAATTTCAACATTTGATATGAAAATTCTAAAAAAGGGTGGGTTTAGCGAGCGTGTACCTGGAAACCGGTTTTGGCCGTACAGGCATTGCTCTTACCCAGTTGGGTAAGTCTTCAAGGGTAGTACCGCTTTAAGAACTTGCCATTGATGGGCAGCATACATCTGTCACCTTCCATGTTTAGGAGTGCGTATGCGCCATTGGAGAAAACTTTGTCGATGACGTAGGGTCCCTCCCATTTTGGCTCAAATTTGCCTTTGGACTTGTGAGCGAAGACCATTGGTCTTTTTACCGCAAGAACCAAGTCATTCTTTTTGTAGGCGCGTTGCCTGACCTTTTTATCGAAAGATCCTGCCATACGTGCTTGGTAAAGTTCAATGCTTTGTTGAGCTTCGAGCCGTCTCTCATCGAGATTGTCCAGCTCATGGAGCCGCAATTTGACATTGCTTTCTTGAGTCATGTCATTTTGCAAGGATACCCTCAAGGAAGGAATTTGTACTTCCAAGGGCACGACAGCTTCGCATCCATAGACCAAGGAGAATGGTGTGCTATGGGTTGGTCCTCGAACGGTGGTTCGATAGGCCCACAAAGCTTCAGACATTTTGTCGCTCCAGTCTCTTTTGTGATTAGAGACCATTTTTTTGAGGATTTTGCAGAGTGTCTTGTTGAAAGCTTCTGCTAACCCGTTTGCTGCCGGATTGTATGGAGTCGAAGGACAGCTTTGGATTTGTATTTGTCGCAGAACCTGTAGAATCGATGATCCCGGAACTGTGGTCCGTTATCATGGACGAATCTTTTGGGTATACCGAAACGACAAATGATGTTGGTGCGCAGGAACTGAAGGACTGATGAGGTCTTCATTTCGTTAAACGCAAATGCTTCTGACCACTTGGAGAAATAATCCGTAGCGGACGAAGATGAAGCGATGACCTTTGCTTGAAGGGGGAGAAATAGGACCTATGATGTCCATACCCCAGGCTTCGAAAGGCCATGAGATCGCTGTAGGATGCAGCCATTCTGGAGGCATGTGAATGTAATCTCCATGAACTTGGCATTGTTGGCAGCGCTTAGCAAATTGCATTGCGTCAGCTACCATGGTAGGCCAGTAATATCCTAACCTTTTTAATCTGATCATAGAGCTTAGGGTCCAGCCTGATGAGCTCCGCAAAGACCAGCATGAACTTCTTTGAGTGTTTCTTCAGCCTCTTGTTGTGACAAGCAGCGTAGAAGTACTCCGTTGAAGGATTTCCTGTAAAGGATTTTTGAAGGAATATCCAAATGGAAGCTTGGGGTTCGCCTTTGGATGCTTACCCGTTCTTTTGGATCTTCAGGTAGGATTCCGAACATAATGTAATCAATGAACGGATCCCTCCAGTCGCCAATTGAAGTTTGAAGGATTGAAATCCGACTTCCGACCACTTGGTGGCATTCAGCAACTGCTTGGTGTGTGTTAAGAGGAGGAAGGATTCTTCTTTCGCACACTGTGACTTGCATGTTTTCCCCTTCCTGGATTGCCATGGATGCGGCAAGTCCGGCTAGGGCATCTGCACGTATGTTTTCACCTCTACGAATGTGGGTGATGTGACAGATGTCAAACTTTTGCAGAAGTGATTGTGCCTTGTTGTAGTAGGGCAACAAATCTGGCTTCCTGACTTCAAATTTCTGATTCATCTGGTTGACGATCAGTTGAGAGTCTCCAAAGACTTCCAGCATGGTGATACCGGATTCGATGGCGAGTTCCAATCCTAAGATCAGAGCTTGATATTCAGCTGCATTGTTTGTGCATGGTTCCAGTAGCGAGAAAGCGTGTGGAATCATGTATTTGTCGGGGCTAACAAAGAGGATGCCAACTCCCGAGATCAGCTGTCTTTTTTCATTTGTCCTGGTTGCACCGTCAAAGTACATGTCCCAGGAGGCACTTTGCGAGAAAGTCTCCACATTGTAGACTGGTTCATCTGGGAGATCATCTCTTAGTGGAGAATCTTTAGGCAATGGATGCTCTGCGAGGAAGTCCGCTAGAGGTTGCCCTTTGATTGCTTTTTGTGGTACATACCTAATATCAAATTGTGACAGAAGGATGGACCATTTTGCCAGTCGAGCATTGAGAGAACCTGCCTTTGTGACAAGGACCTTCAAGAGGTTGACCCTCGAGACCAGGTAGACTGTGTTGGAAAGCAAGTAGTGACGCAGCTTTTGTACGGCGAACATCACTGCAAGACATTCTTTCTCGACTGGAGAGTAGCGATGCTCTGCACCTACTAGCATGCGGCTGAGGTAATATAGAGCAGCTTCTTTTCTTTGATCATTTTCTTGCGCAAGCAGAGCTCCCAGAGAGTGATCAAGGGCTCTTGTGTACAAGATGAATGGTTTTCCAGTGGTAGGAGCAGCTAACACTGGAGGTTTTGTCAGGTATGACTTGATGTCTTGGAAAGCAGCTTCACAGTCAGCATCCCAGACAAAGTTTACACCTTTTTTCATCAACCGGGAGAATGGACGGCATTTCCCCGAAAGATTGGAGATGAACCGTCTGATGTAGGCTAATCTCCCTTGAAGCCCTTTGAGTTCTCTCAAGGTTCTTGGAGAGGGCATTTCTAGAATGGCTTTGACTTTTATGGGGTCAAGCTCTATTCCAGCTTTCCGAACTAAGAATCCGAGGAACTTACCCGACGAGACGCCGAAGAAGCATTTCAATGGATTCATTCGCAGTTTGTGTTTGTGAAGCCGGAGTGTAAGTGCTCTCATCAGACGATGCTTCGGAAGAGCTATAATCCCGAATTATCACATTACAGGAAGCTCTGACGGGAGACGTTGCCTGATCGGAGTCAGACTCATCCTCGGATGTGAGAGGATCGTCTATCCAGCAATTTTCTCCATTTTCAGGAGTTAAGGGGAGGATGTACCTGATGGTCTTCAGGGACTTCAGGCTCTGGATTGCGAGGAGGCTCGTTGACGCGTTCTTGCTCTTGTTCTAGAGCGAGTCGCTGCAAGATCCTTGCATATTCTTCAAGATCAGGCATGGGAGCCGGATCTTCTTCTTCATCATCTCTTTGTGGCTCAACATTGTTGATTTCCACTGGAGTAATGAGGGGTGCTGGTTCAGCAGCATTTTCTTGTACAGCTTCTTGGTCTTCTTCATCATCAGACCAGGATCCTTGTGGCTGTAGGGGGTTATACCAGATTACTGGCATAAGATGAGACTCAGGAACCCATTCTTCATCGGAGAGATATTCTCCTGTTTCAAGGGATTCCTCCCACTCATCTGTGTAGTTGGATTCGAATCCATCATCGGTGTCGCTGGACTCGTATCCATCAATGGAGAATCCAACTACTGAATTGCAAGAGTATGATGCCTCCTGCATGGCTTCTTTAAAATTGAGGTGGCATGAAATCACTGAGAGTGAATTTCCTTACCCCCTTTGAAGTCTCTGGAAGGGATGTTTTTGTTACCTCCAGTGAAGCGGTAGAGGAAGCCTCTGCCTTTTCTTTGACCTCTAGTTTTGGCTGGGTCTTCTCTTGCCGTTTGAGCTTGAGGAGATGTTTCCTAGCCTGCCTTCGCTGTTGAGCTGTAGGCTTTGTTTTCACGACCTCCCAATTTTCATCTTCCAGGAGATCGGGATGTACCCATATCGGTTGTCCGTCTGGTGTCGGGTAAGGGACCAGTTCCTCGGATGCTTCGATTGAGTTTATCACCTTGAAGGAAGTAGTGATCTTCTTCTTCGGTGATCTTGATGTTTGTCCACATGTCACCATGTTGACGGAGGCAGACCCATTATTTTTGTCAAAGGTGATGACTCCGTTTTTCCACATCTCATTTATTTTCTCTCTCACAACGAAGCATTGATTGAGAGGATGCGAGATCATCTGGTGATATGGACAGTACCGAGGATCGTTGGTTTTTGCCAACATCACCCGGTCTTTTTGGTTCAGGCAAGGTGAGCTTGCCGTTTGCCACAAGAGCCCCGAAGATTTCATCAACATCTTCATCAAACGGGTATTTCTTCTCTACTCGTTCTTTGAAGGCGTCGGAGAGTTCAGGTCTCTTACCAGCAGCTTTGTTTTCAGCTTTCTTTGATGGCTGAGGAGCTGGCTTGGTCTACACATTGAGGACCTCTTTCTTCTTTGGTTTAGAGGTTGCAATGGCGGTTGGCTCTTTTCTTGATGATTTCTGACTGTTGAGGTCTTTAATCACCGTTTCAGCTTCCATGGAAGCTTCTAGGAGTTCTCCCAGGTTTTTTGATTTGTTGCCGATGATCATGGAGCGGATTCTGGCTCTCATGTTGTTTCGGCAGATGTCGACTAGCGACGCCTGTGGCAATACATCAGAGCATTTGTATGCCATTGCTTTCCACTTGTGAATGAAGTCATATGTTGATTCATTCTCCCCCTGTTTTAGGCTGCACAGCTGAGCCATAGTAGCAGGATGATCCTCACCTTTGAAGTGAGTCAGGAAGCGTGTCTCTAGCATGGCCCAATTTTGGATTGAGTCCTCCGGCAGAGTGGAGTACCAATCGAAAGCCGTACCTTTTAGGGTACTTGCAAAGAGGCGGATCTTGAGTGCATCTTGATCCGCGATAGCTCCCGTCAGGATCTTGAAGTGGATGACGTGCTGTCTGGCTGATCCTTTCCCCGTATATGTTTGGAGAGTAGGATGCTTCAATTTGGTGGGGAACGGGACCGAGTCCATCCATAAGGGATATGGTGGCTTGATCCCATGCTCTTTGAGTATATCCTCTTCTTTGCTTTGGCGAGGATACCGTCTACGTCCTTTTTGGTAAGGGCGCGTGACTCATTTTCTTCTCTATTTACCTCGTCGTCTTGATGATTCGGAGGAGGTTCATTGTTCGCCTGATTTCGGAAGGCGAGGAGAAGGTTTTCCATCAGAGTTTCAATCCTCTGCTGGCCCTGTTCCAACTGCTGGATGCGGGTGATCGCATCTTCTGGAGGTGGATTGCGGGGTGGTGGCTCAGATTTTGTAGCCAAGACATTCATCCTTCGTGATTCGAACGAAGAAACTGTCCTGGTGACTGAGCTGGGGCTCGTTCTTTTCGAAGAGGAGCTTGAGGAAGGATCACTCTGCTGTCCTTTGCTTGAAGGAGCAGGGGATTCTTCTGAATGTCTTCTTGTCCTTGAGACGCTGCGGGTCATTGGACGTCGGACATGGATCTTCGTTGCTGATTTTTGGCGCCTTCTGGTTTTTCCAACCATATGGACGGCAGCAACTTGGTTGGGTCTTTCTTTTCGACCCATTTGGGAGAGACTTGAAGTGTGGGAGGCTGGGTCCTTTGCTTCTCTAGTCTGTTTTGTCGGTATGACGCGCGGCGGCGTATACGACGAGCAATTTGAGCTTCGGTCAGCTCTAACTGGGCTTTGACGATGAAGGATGTGCTCCCTCGGGCGCAGCAGCCGAGCCTGTCTTCTTTGTAGCTGGGCAAGGATAGGATGCGAACCCTATCCTTCGCCAGTTGCAGCGAAGCTTTGAATTTTTGAAGTTCGGCCCCTGTAGAGATGAAGGGTCGAACTGCAGATTTGTAGGCCTTAGCAGTGCTTGTGGAGGCCTTATGATGCATGACTTGATTTTGGGCTTGTAGGAACAAGCCGGCTCATGCTGGGTTGACTTTGAAGTCGGGTTGGAGATGGGTCTCTCCTCTTTCATGTAAGCAAGAGGATAGAACTGGTTCTCCTTGAGTGGGGCCAGGAATGCTGGCTTAGTGGATGCCTGGGACCTTCTCTGTTTTGGTGAAGGTCTTGGGGACCAAGTCTTGGGGTAGACCTGGTTGTTTGCAGGTTGAGGCTTCGTGGGGCTGCCACGGGCTTCAGGCCTTCTGGTGCTCGCCTTTGGTGTCACGGTAGTGACACGTTGAGAGGCGAGTTTCTGCTTCTTGGAGGGAGCAGTTTGTTCCTCGGGAAGTGGGAATGGTCCCAGCGTCCCGAAGATGATAGTCCGGGGAGTCGAGGTCGACCCGGAGTTCAGAGAGTTGCCGAGGGAGTTGACACTTCGGCAGCTGATGGGGCGCTTGTAGGTGCGCGTGGTTTGCTTCTGTTGAAGCATGAGTTGGTGCTTGTTTTCGTCGAAAGTAATGGTTAGTGAAGCTGCCATTGTTAGTTTTTTCGAAAATTTCTGAAACAAGACCACATCCATTAGTAATCACAAGAATATAATGATCATAAATGGGAAGTTCTATGGTTTCGACTTTTCAAATTGCTCGAGGTAGATGACCCAAGCAATATGAGGAAGGCAAAATGCCATAGAGGGTACAATTGTTCTGATCGCAGGTATGGTAAGCCCAGAATGGGCATCCCAGTGACTGCTAGAAGCAATTGTGAACTTAAATTCGACTTATCGAGAAGCAGAGCTTGCTCGAGGTAAGAAGAATATAAAGTTGGAGTTACAGATGTGCCGGTCGCAATACAGTAGACCCTGAAAGGGCGTACTAGTACCGCTAGACACAAATGTTTTGAGACCGCATCTATGAGATGAGATTCTCTGTTTTGAAAGGTCAAGATTGGGTTCATCAAAGAGAGCAGATGGTATTCCAATCTGAACACGGGCTCAGCGATTTCCGCGAGCGCCAGTGCTCAGAAAGAAATGAACCATGATTTCTCGGATCTGAATCTAAAAATGACGAGTTTTTTTTTTTGAAAGGCCAATATCGGGTTCATCAAAGAGAGCAAAAGGCACTCCAATCTGAACACGGGCTCAGCGATTTCCGCGAGCGCCAGTGCTCAGAAAGGAGAAGACCAAGATTTCTCTAATCTAAACCCAAAATGACGGAAGTTTTTTTTTTTTGAAGTTTTTTTTTTTGAAGATTTTTTTTTTTAAGATTTTTTTTTTTTTTTTTAAAAATCTTTTTTTTTATTTTTTTTTAAGATTTTTTTTTTTGAAAATTTTTTTTTATTTTATTTTTTTATTTTAAAATTTTTATATTTTTTTTTATTTATATTTTTTTTATTTATTTAAAAGACGAGAGAGTACACATAGGCCTCCTAACCCGGTCTTATGAAATCTTGATTGATAGAATTGCCCCCAGGTAAGGGTAGGATTACTTAATGAACTCGTTTGGAGGACCCTTGCCTAGAACAGTCAAGCTGTCTCCACACTCTGGACAAGGCTTTTCTTTGAATCAACCATGATCAAAGAACACAGTTGGTTTAACCTTAGTGGTCTATGTCTTTTTTTTTATATATTTTTTATTTTATTTTTATTTTTATGAATTCATCGAAGAGAAACAATGGCCCAAAACCTTAGTCGAACAGGCTCAACATTTCTGCAAGCGCGATGAACGATAGGAACGGATCAAGGTTTCTCAATTTTGAATCCAAATTGAGAAATCTAAAATTTTTTTTTTTTTTACTTTTTTTTTTTATATATATATATATATTTTTTTTTTTAATGAACTCATCGAAGAGAAACCATGGCCCAAAACCTTAGTCGAACAGGCTCAACATTTCTGCAAGCGCGATGAACGATAGGAACGGATCAAGGTTTCTCAATTTTGAATCCAAATTGAGAAATCTAAAAAAAAAATTTTTTTTTTACTTTTTTTATATATATATATATATATTTTTTTTATTTTTAATGAACTCATCGAAGAGAAACCATGGCCCAAAACCTTAGTCGAACAGGCTCAACATTTCTGCAAGCGCGATGAACGATAGGAACGGATCAAGGTTTCTCAATTTTGAATCCAAATTGACAAATCTGATTTTTTTGTTTTTTTTTTTTTTTTTTTTTTTTTGAAAAGAGAAAGAGTGGAAATAAATTCAAAGAATTAGAAATTTCCAAACAAAAAATCTCATCTCATTTTTTTTTTGCAGAATTCAACATAGGCCACCAATTATAAAGTAGCCAAGGAATCGAGAAAAGAAATATAAGCATAGAGCAAAATATATGATATGCAAATATTTCATTTCTAGCATCGTGTTCTCAAATAAACGAGTCCCACCGGGTGTGCCAGCTTGATGGACCGCGCTCCTGCTCGAGTTGCTACCGAGGTCGGCGGACGTGGGAGTCCGTCGGGTCCGACCCTTTCGTAACCGGGGGGCAAGGGCGTGCATCAACATTTCTTTTTTTTTTTTTTGGGTGTGCCAGATTTTCTATTTTTACTTGGAATTGCAAGTGGTGATCCGGAGATCAACCTTCGCAAGTAAAAAAGAAATCAACTTCTTTCAAGTTTTCCATTGCACATATATTTAAGAAAAGAGACATTTTCTTGATTTGTCGTGAAAGGCGATTTTTTGGCATTTATAGCCGATTTTGGCGTTTATAGCCGATTTTTGGCGTTTATAGCCGATTTTGGCGTTTATAGCCGATTTACAATCCTTATCAATAATGAAAGACAAGAATTGTGATTTTTGTCTCTTTTGAAAAAATACAAACTACAATGAAAAGCAAGAAAAGGAGGATCTAACTTCTCAGGAGATTGTGGGGGACTCGTTTAGATTGACGGTCGCAAGCCATATGTGGGCTTCGCCATCATCCATGCAGATGAGAACAGAGGATGCTATTGATTCGCTTGACTTGGCTATAACCTCAGGTTTTTAGAGGACAAAGACCAAAAGGAGGTCCTATGTCCAATAAAAAGCCGAGTAGACGGGCTGAAAAGCCACATCTAAGCCATTGGAGGCAGGAGGAGAAGGCAAGGACCTTGGGGGGGTACCCCCCAAGGGACTTTTGTCACCTTGTTGCGGTGGCCGGTGTAGAACTTCCGCAGAGTTTTCTCTCTTTTTCTTTTCTCTGGATTTCTGACTGCTGTCTGTTGATGTTCGTTGTGTTTTTCTTCTTGGAGAGCCCTCCTATTTATAGGCTTTTAGGTAGCCTTTTAGGTGGGTTTATGGGCTTTTATTGTCATTAAGCCGCATAATGGGAGGAGTTACAAAATTGAATTGTTTATTTTGTAACTCCTTTTTCTTGGCTTCTGATTGGCCGGAGGAGATTGAGGGCATTTAATCGCCTTTAATCGCCATGATGGGAGGAGTTTCATGGGTTAAATGCCATGAATCTCTTGACTTGTAACTCCCGAATGCTTGCTTCTGATTGGGCCGTCCAAAGAAATGGATTAATGACTGTAATAAAGTTAGTCAATTAATCGCATTAAGTGGTCGCCGAGCAGCTGAAGAGTCGCGGGCCGTGCCACGTCTTTTGAGATTCTTCTGTTGATGATCATCGATGGATCTTCATGTAGATCAACATCAGATGATCATGTAATTTCAGGTGTTTGTTGCCAACAGCGGGTCGGTGTCATCTGTCCTGTCGATTTCTCGATCGGTCGGGTGGAAAGCACACTTTTTTTGGTTGACCGGATGGCGATCAATACTGTCTTTGATACTCTTGATGATTTACCCGTGTTTTGGACGGATGTCAGAGGACTTGGTGTCTCAAAAGCATGAATTTTGGAAAGTACCAGAGGCTGGGCCCTTCGAATCGCGAAAAAAACGGTGAAAACCGGGGTTTCCGGGGCTTTCCCGGCGACCCCGGGGTCCAAGGTCGCCGGCGACCCTGGGGGGGTTTTCCCCCTTTCGTGTCCCGTTTTGCGTCCGTTTTTGCTTTTTTCTGATTCTTTTTTCTTCTGTACTTTTCCTTGACATTTTGACCATTTATTGGCCTGATTTCTTTGTAGGAAAACTGATGAGAATCCTTGCATTTTATTTTGCAAAGTTTCCAATTTCCTGAGAAAGCCGAAGACTTTGTCGCGCAGAGCTGCCGATTTTCCGTCAGAAGCTGAAACTGGGCCAAATGATGTCGGAATGACCTGAAATTTGGTGTGAAGCCTCCTGAGCAATAAATAAGACCAACCATAGGCTTTTGTTTGAGTTTCGAAGCCGTTTGGGGTCCTATCACCTGCAGACTTGCTTTTTATCGCGATGAAGATGTCGCGGTTTGATGTGTGGTCAACCGATGTCCGATTGACTTGAAATTTGACAGGGAACCTATTGGAGTCATTTTAAGATGATCCATAGGTTCTGTCTTGGAAATCATGGTCCCGGAGAGCTTTTGTCGCCGAGGGCTCCTTTTCGGCTGTCGGAGAAGCCAAGTTAGGCCAAATGATTTTGAAATGGCCCGAAACTTCTTGTGTACTCCTCTTTTGGCTGTCTGGAAGAATCTTGCAGTTTTTGTTTGATTCTGACAAGATTTGATTTTTGGAAGCAGCATTGCCTATTTATGGCAGGTTGCGACTTCATGTAGCTCTTTGGATCTTGATGAGGCAAAGTGACATTTTTGGTGTCAACACATACGTGTGGTGCAGCAGTCCGAACTTCGAAGAACAGCCGTATGAGATCTGAGACGGTTGCTGATTTAATGATTGATCATATTCGTGAGAGGCCACTCACTAGACCAATTGATGTTGTGCACTACTTTAAGGCGAATTATGGACTTACAATTACATACCATCATGCATGGTGGGGCGTGGAAAGGGCTAGAAATAAGTTTTATGGTGATTCGTCGCTATCTTTTGACCATCTTCGTTGGTACATTAAGGTGGCGGAGGATGTGAATCCAGGAAGCCTTTTTGTGCTAGATTATGACCAATCAACTATGTGCTTTAAGCGGCTGTTTGTTTCATTCTATGCTTCAATTTCTGGTTTTAATCATGTCCGTCCTTTGTTATTTTTGGATGGTACTTTTTTGAAAGGGAGATACAAGGGAAACTTGTTGGCAGCAACAGGGAAGAATGGAAATCAAGGTATGGCAATTGTTTTCGATTCTTTTATTTCTGAGATTATTTTTATTAATGATTACCATTTATTATTTTATATTTATTTCTTGGAGTATAAAACTTTATTTTTTTATGACACAGGTTTATTTCCCCTTGCTTTCGCTGTGGTGGACTCAGAGACGGAGGACAATTGGAAGTGATTTTTTGCAGAATTTAAAGATAATTCTGGTTTCGGATCGCACTATTACTTTTATTTTCGATAGAAATCCAGGTCTGATAGAGGGTGTTTCAAGCGTTTTTCACTATGCTCATCATGCTTTTTGCCTACAACACTTGAAGGAAAATCTGAGAGACAAACTGTCAGGTGGATACACTAACGAATTTAGAGAGAGAATGGTTATGATGCTTCGAGAATGTGCATATGCCCCAACCATAGCTGCATTCCATGTCAAGTTGCAGGCGTTGAGGCATCAAGGTGGTAGCAACGTAGACAGATTTCTTTCTGGATTGCCTCATGAAAGATGGAGCAATGCCTACTTTAAGGGTCAACGGTATGGTGAGATGTGTTCAAATGCAGCTGAATCTTTCAACTCCTGGATTAGAGAAGCTCGCCATCTTCCAATTACAAAGATGGTGGACACAATAGGGGTTCAAATAATGGAGCAGATGGCTACTAGGAAGGAAGTTTCCAGCAGATAGAAGTCAGTCATTTGCCCGGATATGGATAAGAGGTTGGATACTTTGATCCAGCTAGGACGGACGTGGACTGTCAGGCGTTCCAGTGAAACTGTTTACGATATTCACTCTTACCCGTCAGTGACTGTCTTACCCGTCAGTGACTGTCGACATTTTTAATCATATATGTTCCTATTATCAGTGGCAGATTAATGGCTTTCCTTGTGCCCATGCTTGTGCTGCATTCAAAAGAGTGGAAAGGACCTGAATTTTTATGTGGATCATTATTTTCACACTGATTCATATAGGGCTTCATATGATGAGCAGATATTTCCAATTCCAACTGTCGGAATGCCGGAGGCAACAGTTGCTGGAGCTGTTATTCTCCCACCTCTGGTAAAACGCCCAGCCGGCAGGCCCAAAAAAAAGAGGATATTGTCAAGAGGGGAGATGACACGGCATATAAAATGTGGGCGTTGTGGTCGGTTTGGCAGTCACATTAAAAAGTCTTGCAAGGAGCCTATTATTTGACAAATCTTTGAAATAGACTTTGACTTAGTTTCTGTATAATATTAGTCAATTCTTTAGCATGTATATAAGATACGATATGAATTCTGAATAGTGAATAAATAGTCAAAATGACAGACATTTTACTACTGTTTATTGTGTTATTTATCGTATAAGTAATCACTTATATAATTCTTTATCTCATTTAAAATGTGTTTTCAAGAATTGATAATAAAAATGTATTATAAGTGAGATTAAATATGTATCAGAAGTCGTATAAATTGCTTTATATCTCATATAAATTGATTATGAAGTTATAGAATTTATTTCAGAATTTAGATAATTTCTTGTCAACTCAGATAATTTCTGTCAGAAGTCACCCAATTTGTTTCAGAACTCAGATAAATTTATCTAAAAAATAGATAAATTGCATCTGGACTCAGATAATGTGTTTCAGAACTCAGATAAATTTATCTAAAAAATAGATAAATTGCATCTGGACTCAGATAATGTGTTTCAGAACTCAGATAAATTTATCTAAAAAACAGATAAATTGCATCTGGATTCAGATAATGTGTTTCAGAACTCAGATAAATTTATCTAAAAAACAGATAAATTGTATCTGGACTCAGATAATGTGTTTCAGAACTCAGATAATTTTATTAGAAACTAAGATAAATTGTTTTTAAACTCAGATAATTTGTATCAGATTGTAGATAAATTTATGAAAAAACAGATAATATTCTGTAAAAATCATATAAATATGTCAAGAGAATCAGCCAAAAACTATATCATGACACATATTTTACAATTCATTCACAATTTAATTCATTCATCAATTCAGAAATTTTGACAATTAAATTGCCAAAGTTGTTTCCCTTACATTCATTGTTCAAAAGTATACATTCATAAGTATGTTGCAATGGTTCTTTTCATATTACAGAGAAATACATGAATTTGGCTTATGTTTACTGTGACATAACCCTGTTTCGAACCCTATGTCACTATTCGAAATCATCATCAACACCTTCTCTCCTTGCATGGAAGTTTTGAATTGACCAGCAGTGATGCATGTCATTGACGAATTTGGTAACTATCTCTCTTCTCAAATCATCAATGATGTTTTGTTGCAGCTTCGAAGCAATTGGTTGTTGTGAGTAATTTGTCTCATGATGTAGCAAACAATGACGCCGCAATCGACACTGCAAAAGAAGATGATGTTCGTACTTTAAAATGAATTGAATTAGTGTTTATGCAAAATGATACTTACGATCCCATTTTCTGTTGTGGGGCGTCTTCCACGCTTATCAATGGAGCTCCATATGGCTGAGTTTCTTCAATATTTACATAATTGTAGTTCTCCACATATTGTTTCTGCAGAAATAAAAGAAATTGATACAGTTAATGGGTGGGTGTTTATTGTTATGGCAGTAGTCTGTATTTAATGATTATGTGAATGAGACATACCAGAATTCGTGCATCTTCAAAGTAATGATCGACTGTTTTAGCTAATCTCGGTCTTAAGGAATTGTAATGTAGCCAATCCCCCTCTTTCTGATCCAGCACCAACAGTGTCCAATGAAATGGTTCAGCATTTTTCCTTTTTCCATTTGAATTCATTGGAAAGTGCACGAATCTGTGGTTGGCAGTTCTGCTTGGGGAGATTTGTTTGTGTAAAATCTTTTCTCTCATTTCTGATGTGTTTGCTGTAACGAATTTCTGCATTAATTTTAGTTTAGTAACTGTTTATTATATTGTAAAAAAAGTAAAATGTTACTTTATTAATTAAGATTCATTGTATTTTACCCAGCATAAACTTGATACGAAGATTGATTTTCTTGGGGCAGCAGGCCTTGTTGGTTGCTTGTTGTGAGTTGTTGTTGGATTTCTTCCTGTTCTCTGTATAACAACTCAGCATATCCGTCAATAACCTGTTCAATTTGAAGCAGATAATGTTAGTTATATTAATTGAATATGACCATTATTGTTATATTACAAAAATGAAGCAATAGTATGGATAGTTTATTTGTTTGGATGTTTACATTGCTGGAGAATTCTGCTTTGTTGAGATTGCAATGATGTCCTCGTATGATACAGCAGATATGCCCTCACCTCCCCAAACTAGCGCCCTGCAAATGCAATTGTAAAAAGTGCTTAAGTTGTTGTCATTTTGATTAATTTTTTTTACAACAAGAGCTGTGTTGCTTAGTTGCATAGGACTGTTACTTACTCATTGCCTTCTGCTTCGTAGATTTGTTTCAGCTTTTCGATGTCGGGCTCAGTCATTTGCTTAGTGACTGTATTTCTGGGGAGTCTGAAGGGTGCAGCTGTTTCAATCATTTTCCTTGTTGCCCTCCTTTTTTTAATTCTTTTTATCATGGAGGATTGTTTTCACCTCCTTAACTGGCTTGATTTGTGTGTCAGAGTAGTTGATCTGATTAATCATTCAGACAAATAAATATAGATTAAATAAATTAGAATAAATACAAGGTGAGATAAATTCAATGCAACATCAGATAAAATTGATGGAAAGTCAGTTAAATTCACAAAGAACAAAGATAAATTTGATGAGATATGTTACAAGTTCAGTCAGAATTCAGATAAATTTGTTAGAGAGTCAGATAATTTGAAAGAGAGTCATATATTTTGCATACTAAAGGTCAGGTAAGATAGCATTTCAATCCAAAGAATAATCTTCTAAAAAAATATGGAAGTGTAAATAAATTACCTCATCAGCATTCTCTTCAATTTTCTGATCTGCTGCAGACCCCTCCGCTTCTTTCTGCGCCATTCTAGACCCTTTTTATTCTTAAATTTTTTTTTTTGGAAACTGAAAGATATCATCCAATAACTCCAATCCTTTCTCTGCATAATCAAGTGTCATTTCCTTTAAGAACTACCGTAATTTCATGTTGTTCGATTACAAATTTATCATTTTTTTCTTCAGCTCCTTCCCCTCATTTTCTGCCTTTGCAGCTCTTGAGGACTGTATATCTGACACACTCATAGTATGTTTGAGCTACTCTTTTAAGGAGTTTACCATTCTAGAAGTATCTTCTACAGTTTGATCGGTTTTGACGTCACATGTTTCAAGGGAATTCTTCTCCTTTGTCAACTGCTCAATCATCAATAGAGCAGTGTCTCTTTCTTTAAGCAAGCTTTCTATTCTTTTTTCCATTTCAAGCCTTTCCTTTTTCAGACTGTTGTTTTCTACTGATGTCCTTTCAAGTTCAATAGCCATCCTTTGAATCTGTTCTTGTAAATCTTTATTATCCTTGGTCAGTTGGTTGGCTAATGAAGTTGCCCTGTCACGCTCTTCAGTTAGATTTTGTAGTTCGTTGTTTTTTATTGACTGTGACGGGTTACTAGGAGAAGGCACAATGTCAGCAGCTTCTTGTTCCGTTCCAGATATTGATTCAGATGTCACATTGGTTGCTGCGTTGGTGGCATTTCCAATTATGTCAGCTAAAATGTTGGCAACGACCAGGTCTTTCTCTAGAGCCATTTGGTCATAATCAGTCACCAAAGGAGACAAACTAGGTTGCCACACCAGCAGAAGTTGTTTCTTCACTGTTGTTTTGTTCTCTCTGCTCTTCCAATTCAGATATGACCAATGTCTCTATCATCATGTCTGTATCAGACTGTTTGCCTTCATTCATTTTATTATCTGGTTCCTTTTCTCCTTTTTCCTCTTGTTGTTGTTCTTCTTCATATGGTTCCTCTTGCTCCTCTCCTTCATTCTCATTTTCTCCTTCTGCTTTTTTACTGCTACATGGACTTCTTTCTCGTTTTGATGTTCTTCATCTTTATGTCCTTCCTCTTGCTCCTCTCCTTCATTGCTTTCTTCTTCTTCTGCTACAACTACATGTTGTGATACATTTTTATTTTTTTCTTCTTCACCCTCTTCATTATCTTCTACTTTATTTTCTTCTTGAATTTTTTTGTTTCTTTTACCTCTTCTTTTCCTTCTATCTGCATTAACCCCCCTTCAGCCCCACTGACACTGCCCAACAAAGACAGGAATCGCTGCGATTCAAGCAGCGTGCTCTCTAATGTGTCACCAAGGACTTGCAGTTGGTAACAGTGTTAGATTGAACACGTCAGATTAAGATATTAGATAAATTTAGATAGTGAAAACCAAGATAACAAATAATTATCTATATAATAGAGTACCTCATTAACTTTTAGTGTATGAAGGGGTTTTTTCCTAAGTGCCATACTCACAGCCCTTAGATTCCACTTTAGTATCCTTGGGAAATGCAAAGACTTAATTTGGGCTGACAATTGTTGTATGCTCACACAGCCAATACTGTTACAAAATTAGAAAAGTCATATGTTAATATGTCATTATTTCTAAACTTGAATTCAAATATTTTTAGTATGGAGTTGTATATTGTACCGGTAATGCAATAAGGCAGCCAATGACTCTATCAGAACCACGGCTCCTACTGTGTACTGATTCCATTAAAAACTTTGATATTTCTTCTGCCCAGGCATAGTTCTTCATATCCATGTACTTTTCAACATAGCCTACGTACGCCCACCCTATTGTGTTGCCGTGGGTTGAAAAAAAAAGAACCACAATGATATACAGGCATATTAGCCTGGCAACATCAGCAATGTCAATTTCTGTTGATCCACTCAATGCAAGATGTAGCTGTTCCTTAATCTTTGGCACTGAAACCCTCGCAGGACCTTCGAATCTCCTAGATATGAATTCAGATCATTTTCTCTTTGCATATTTCAAATCAAGTGGTCTTGATCCATTTGGTATGCCAAATATGTGTGATATGTCATTTGCAGTGAATGACACATAGGACTTTCCTATTTTGAACTGCCTCCTCTTGCTGTTGTATGTATCGAGGATCAACATAATGTCGTTGTCATACTTTCTGAGAATGTGCCATCCAGAATGCACTCAATTAGGCTCCAGAAAGGTGTCTTTTTCAATTCGGCTTTATGTAATTCTGAGATCAAATTCTTTATGCCATTAACTAGTCTGACGACTGACACCAAGTTGGATCTGAATTGGTAATGGCTTGTATCCTTCTCAACCTTCTTTTTCTTCTTCTCTCGTATGTTCTTCGATGAATTTTCCTCTTGCCCCTTTCTTTTGCTTATTTTTCTTGCTGCATACAGTAAAAATACACAGATAGATATTATCTTTAATCTAAACAAGTGTATTCAAATTCAGAAGAATTACATTTACAGACAGTTACAGTTCATAGAAACTATGTTAAAGTACTAGTAAAACATTGAACTGTTCTACTGAATTCTGTTAAATGTACTATGAACTGGTTAAAAATGCAATTAATTCGTATATTTATTCTTTTATACACACAATGGCAATATTAAAATCATACACACATAAGTGAAAATGAAACAAATATAGAAATTATCTGAGTTCTTTATCAAATTTTTCTGAATTAGAATGAATAAATATAGATAACTTTTATATAAATTCAGATAAATTTGTTAAGAAATCAGATAAACTTGTTCAAAAATGAGATAAAATTATACAGAATTCAGATAACTTTGTGAATAACATGTGTCTATTTTACATTCTGCACACAGTTATAAATACATTACAATCCGAACCAATTCTCATTCGTAACTCAGTTGCATTCTAATTACGTAATATCAGATAAATTCAACATAAATTCATTTAAGGTAAATACATCCAAAAGTTAGATAGATTCAGTTACATGGAAACAGTGAGACAGAATCTATTTGCTACTACGCGAGCAAAATTTGTTAAAATAACTCTGATAAACTTACTTATATTTGGACTAGTAGCAGTGATTGTATGACATTTTGGCTGAACATTTCAAAATTTTATAAAAGCATTGGAAAATATGTTTTTTGAACTGACAATCTCAATTAAAATCATATATACATAAGTTAAAACGAAAAAGATATATATATATATTATCTGAGTTCTGTATTGAAGTTATCTGATTTGTAATGAATAAAGGTAGATAAAATTATATAAATTTGTTCAGACTTCAGATAATTTTGTTCAAATATCAGATAATTTTTTTCATAAATTAATTAAAATTGTTAAGAACTCAGATAAATTTTTGAAAGCATGTATGTATTTTACATTATGTAGGTAGGTATAAATACATTATAAATTCTACTAATTTTGATTAGAGACTCAGTTGCATCCAATTACAGAATTTCAGATAAATCCAATATAAACCCAGTTAAGTTAAATATATCCAGAACTTAGATAGAATCAGTTACATGATATTTCTCAAAACAACTCAGATAAACTTATTTATAGTTGGACAAGTAGCAGTGATTGTGTTACATTTTGGTTAAACATTTCAAAAATTTATAAAAGCATTGGGAAAATATATTTTTTAAACTCACAATCTCAATAAAAATCATATATATATATAAGTAAAAATGTAAAAGATATAGATTTAATATGAGTTCTTAATCGAATTTATTTGAGTTCTAATGAAGAAATGTAGATAAAATTATATAAATCTAGATAAACTTGATCAGAAATCAGATAATTTTGCTCAAATAACAGATAATTTTGTTCAGAACTTAGATAAAATTGTGAAGAAATCAGATGAATTTTTGTAGAGCATGTGTTTATCTTAAATTCTGCATGTAGATATAAATATATTATAATTCAACTAATTTTGATTCGAAACTCAGTTGCATTCCAATTACGGAATCTCAGATAAATTTAACATAAATTCAATTAAGATAAATACATCCAAAACTCAGATAGATTCAGTCGAATGATATTTCTAAAAAAAATTTGAGATAAACTTATTTATATTTGGACAAGTAGTAGTGATTGTGTAACATTTGTTTAAACATATTAGAAATTTACAATAGTATTCTTCAAAAATTCATACAGTAAAAGAGATTGAGAGAATTGTTTATTGACCTTCTTCTCCTTCTTTCTTCTGATGCTCTTGTTCTGCAAGAATGGCAGACTTCGTTCTTGCCATTTTCCTGAATAGATTTTTGGATTTAGAAAAATAATGAGAGAAAATGAAGCAAAAACATCGTAAATGTGGTTGAAAAGAAACATAGGGTTTCGAAACATCGATGATTTCTCCGATTTGAAAAGGACGGAATAATAAACTTACAATAGAAATCGATTGTTTGTAGTTTCTTTTCTCTTTTTTGCAATCACGTTTGGACTGAAATCCGCGACGTCTGCAAGTAGGGTTTGAATCTCTTCTTCTTTGGAGTTCTTCTCTCCGAAATGAAATCGTAGATGCAGAGTATAACAGACAATGAAATAGTTATTATATGGAAACTATCCAAAAATTTGATCTAAGTGCTTCTTCTTCGCTGCATGAACCATCAATCGCAGAAAATCGCCTTCGTTTTCGTCGGTTTCTCGATTTGGAAGATGAGTCCAAGATTTGTATCCATATCGGGCGACGTCAGCGTTTGTTTTAAATTAATAAAGCTAGATTTTAGAAAGGGGGCAAATTAGTCTTTTCAGGTATGTAAAAGTGTGAGAGGGACTTTTGGCAACATGGTTTTTTTTTTTTTTTTGTGGACTGTTAGCAACAAAGTGATGTTATTAGGGACCTCCGGCCAAAGCTCCCTTTATTTTTTTTATCTATATCTTGTTTAGTGAAAATACTTAAATATATTTCAATGCAGCAATAAGGATTTGCTCATTTGTGATACAATAAATAGCATTGTTTCCCGCTTTGCTCACAATGAGATTTATGTATGTCTCTTACCTGAATAGCAATATATATTCATGTTGTTTCTAGGAAAGAGAAGAACTGGGATTGAATTAAAGTTTTTGGCTTTTAACAGACTTATACTGGGAACATTCTAATAGTAGTAAATCCTTTTAGAAGGCTGCCCCATTTGTATGACATCCACATGATACAGCCTTTGGAGAGCTTAGTCCTCATCTTTTTGCTATTGCTAATACTTGCTACAGGTAGACTATGGATATTTAGATTCCAAACATCAACCAGTCATAATGAAAGACACTTAACCAATTTTGGGTTTGGTTCATATCAAGGCAATGATAAATGAGCAGGGAAGCCAATCCATCTTAGTAAGTGGAGAGAGTGGAGCAGGTTAAACAACGACGACAAAGATGCTGATGATATGTCTCGATTTCATGGCTGGAAGATTGGGTACCGAGGGAGGAACAATTGAGCAACAGGTTTTGGAGATAAGGATGTCCAATTTATTATATAGTAGCTTATGATTGATCAAGTGAAGTACATTGAAGTTCAAAGTATTATTGATGGATTTTTGGAAGCATTTGGCAATGCCAAAATAGTGAAGAACAACAAATCAAGTAACTATTTCAGTTGAAGCTCACTCTTTTAGCCTTACTGGCAATGTTTTGTACGTTGAGAGGAAGCTACCATTGCTTCTATATGCTTTGTGCTGCACCACTAGAGGTAACAACCATATCCAACCTCAATGGATTCTGATGCAGAACAGTGATTATCATCTACTGTATTGGTATGCAATTTTATAGTGGCACTGAAGTATAGGATGACACTAATAAAACTATCCACGAATATGACAGAAATGTGTAGTCATATTTCTGGTCCCTTATCTTTGTCCATCTTAAACTATATGTACCTAAACATCATGGGCTAATGTATGATTTTTTTTTCCTTCTTTGCTTTGGGCTGTTTATTTCATAAATTTGGACTAATTGGAGGCATTAATCCGTTCAAGATGTCAAGAAGTACAGGTTGGCTGACCCAAGAACATAGATTTCACTACCTCAACCTTGACAAACTATTATGAGGCAGCAAATGTGAATGATGCTAGGGAGTATCTAGAGACCAGAAATGCAATGGATGTTGTCGATATTACCCAGGAAGAACATGTCCTAACGAAGAAAAATGGCTTTTATTCAGTTTAAGAGTGGCGACTGGTGAGTGTGTTGGGTTTTTATTTCTGCCTCTATTCACATGAATAAACATGATCTACACCGATATGAACTAAGCGAATTTTGTTTTGGGTTTTTCCATTTTTTAGTGTTATAACAGGTTTTTATGATGTATAAATTAAAACTCTAGCGTGGATTTTGGAAAAAACTAGATAGATCTTTAGATTTGTACAACTACTTTGTTGTGATGATCAAGCATAATCCCAAGTCCACGACTGTTCATGGATTTACTAGACTTAGTTTGAACCTATAATTTCCGGACTAGATTTTCAGTCCAAATAAACAGATATCCCTTCTATGGAAACTCCATAAATATCATGTGATTTTGTTTCGTAGCATCATTTCACATTTTTCAGATCAAATACAACTGCGGATTGTAAGCATGCATCGTCCTCATCACCCTTTGTCGGTAAGGTGAGACTCCTTTTCATGTTCTTATCATTTTTCCGCAAATAATTTCCCCTAACTATTGATCTTTAGTTTAGAGATCTTTATTTTTTTTTATTTGCCAAAAATGGCTTATTTTCCTATTATTATGTTGATGACTCTTGTCACCCTGATGATTATTGGAGGAGTTTGGAAGTCAATGGATTGAGTTGGGTTTTTAGGATTAGGATTTATTGAAATTTGTGAAATTGAATGGATTTCATCTACCGGAAGACAATAGAATCATGAAAGCTTGGGGTATCTATTTGTCGTGATGGTGATAATATAATTGCAGTTTTAATATCTAGAGTCATCTTTGAGAAAAAAAAAAAAGAAGAAGAAGAAGAAGAAGAAGAAGAAGATAGAACAGAAAAAGAAAAACTCAACTGCAATGTCATTGTTACAATTGATCTCTACTGCTAATAATAAAATATGACTAATACGTTTTCATTGTTTTTGCCTTTTTTCCCTTTCAAGTTTTCAGTTTGATTATCTTGTATGTGTTAGCAAAGATGTTGTTTTTAATTGATCAAGAATTTCTGCCTTTTGATGTTTAAATTTTATGTCATTTAAGGGCCCTGACGCTGCAACAGGTTCTGGGTAGCTCCTGTTCTTGCCAATATGAAAATCCAATTACAAGTTATTGACAAAAACAGGATGTGTTTTCTAACTGCAGGATGCAATATTCAGGGTGGTCGCAACAATTATTCATCTTGGAAACATCTACTTTATTTAAGGGAAGGAAATTAATTCCAATACCTCCTTTCCAAATTCCGCTGAAATAATATATGAATTTCAGCTTCTGCTCTCTTCGTATGTTTCTTCTTCTTTGAATGATGATTTGATTGAATTTTTGGAACTAAAGTTGTGATACATGTTTATACCTTTTGAATCTGGATTAAGACCCATTGCAGGTTTTGCCACCCCCAAATATGAGCAACATGTAGAATAGTTATTCATCTTATTTTCTAACAAATATTGGTGGATATGAATGTCGATATTGGATTTGTTTTTGCATGAGTTCATAGTTGGAGGTGCATATATGTTAGACATGTAAATCCAGTTGGATGTGCCAGGATGTATATATTCAATTGGAAGTGTTCATGTCACGCGTTTTCATATTAGGTCAGCAACCATCTCAGTTATTTCATATTATATGCAATTAACTAAATTAATTTAATTAATGTATTTTTTATGCCTGCTATCGTTTGCAGTTGAGTTTGTTGAATGTGTTCTTCATGGAGCATGCTCATGCAATCAAATTTTAGAATGATGAAATGATGTTATTGAAGCAGGTTTTTCAATATCCACTTTTTTCTTTATATATTTATTCGGACATTGCACGTGCCTTGCAGGAGCAGGGCTTCACTAGTATTTATTAAAATCCTTTGAGATCTCATCTTTGCTGCATACAAAACCATCCTTGCTGTGTCACGGTCTTATCCTTGTGTCAACTGCAGTAGTGCTTTGACCCTATTGACAAATGACTGGGTTTCAAGTTGAGTACATAATTATCATTACCCAACTCAACATGTAACATAAAACTAAGGCATTTATTTGGAGGGCTGAAAATATCAACCTTGTTGGCATCTATGACGGCCCCACTTGTGTTTACATGTGGGTGGGGGTGAACCCAATTACAAAGTGACGGACCTCCCTCACAAGGAACACATAGTAGGAACTCATAGTTGCCAACAAGGAAGTGTTAATCCTTGTGTGATGATAGAGATAAGAATTCATTTTAATTTGAAAGGATGTGTTAATCCTTGTGTGGGGATAGAGATAAGCATTCGTTTGAATTTAAAAGGATGTATTAATCCTTGTGTGGTGATAGAATTCAGAAATCCTTCTTTCCTCCTCCTTCCACTAGGTCCATCATCTTTTGGATTGTAAAGGAGTGGCTTTCAATTTAATTGATTACAAATGCACCGCCAAACAGAGCAACTCATTCAATCAAAACCATTAAATCAGTTGTGAATTGGGTCGCCGCAGCTGTATCAATTATAGATACAAAAAATTGCAAAGTTCTATTACATCAGATTGCCCCATAAACAGCTGACTCAAGAGACAAAAGAAAAAAAAATACATAATACAGTGAGTTGGGGCCTCAAATAATTAATAAAGAAGGTGCCAGTTCCGTGGCCAAAAGCTAGAAGTAAAAGAAATTGCAGAAATACAATAGAAGAAATTGGAGGTAGTGTTGGCACAGTCATCCATTCCAATCTACAAAATTAGTACAATACACCCACCCCCCATCCATGTACCTGAATGCCAGTAAGCATCCCAAGTCTTCCTCCGATGTAAATACGAAATTTCAACAGTTTGCATTACAATTTGAATTCCTTCAGTTGAAAGGTTGGTTTTGAAGAAATGCCAAAAGAGCTTCCACTGCTTTAGTGGAGTACAAAACAAAGTTGCCCAAATGAGACTGATCCAAATGCATCAAAATGAGACTTCCAGATGCTTTGAGTATACTACAGTAGACAATAAATAAATTTATCAGACAAATAGAAGATAACCTCCATCGCCAATATGTGCCCATTTGCAAATGAGAGAAAAGAGAGGCTATTTGATGGACAACCGTAGATCTTCACCTTTCTTTCTAAATTCTCACTTCCCTCTTACAAATGAATTACTCCAACTAAGTAACTTGATGTGTGGATAATCATTTCCAATAAGAGAAAATTTTATGTGCATTTAGGCCAAGTTCATATATTTCGAAGAACACAGAATTATAGTTTACACAGAAGAAATTCTTTATAAATCTTCACCTTTAGTCAACAGTAAAAAAAAAGGGGGTTGGATTGTTTAAAAACCTTTAAAAGTCAGCACCAAACAAACCTTCAATAAAATACAGTTTTGAGTCTAAAATCAATATATCAAAGACAAAGTATTTGAGTGCAGCAAATTAATTAAATAAACTAACAACTGACCCATACATACCAATTACGATATTCAATCGATCAAAGGATTTGATCTGGTTTGATTAAAAAGATGAATTTTTGCTAACATTTCTCCAAAGGTGGACGAACCCCAATTCGTTGGATTAAAACAAACAAATATGCATAGCCACTAAAATCATATCATACCCATCATGATCTCAAAACAAAGAACTCTCCATTCCTTCTTATCTGATCTGAGATACAAAACTTAAAATGCATTGAAAGTCCATAAAAAGCATACATATTCGGCGTTCAAACGATAAGAAAACGATCTCTGTTTTCAGAATCTTCATAGAAAAGGATCATAAAAATCATACAAAGTCCAAAAAAAATAAAATCCGCATGTAAACCGACCGATTAAAAATCTTATTGATACACCAAAACACTAAGACAAACCCTAAAATAAAAACTAACAACATATTTCCAAGACGCAGTGAAAAGAAAAGCCTAAATAGAAACTCCATCTCAATATAATCTACCAAATATAACTAAAAATCAATAGAAGATCGTCATATCCATGCAACTATTTGTTCAAACAAAAAACAAAACCCAAGAGCAAAATAAAACAACCCCATTATAAGAAACATGCTAAGAGAAGAAAACACCTTAGATAGCTGAAAGGAAGGAGGCACACAACAAGATACCAACCAACAGAAATAAGGGTAGAAGGAAAGAGAGGAGTCACATGAAACCAAAGGATTAAGTGGTATAGGAAAGCAAAACTTCTTTCAAAGTAAAATAAGAAAGGTGCTTTCCATATACCCCTAATCCTCAAGCTCCAAGAAACCCAACTCTCATTCCATATCATACCCATCCTCTTCTTCTTTCATATCATACCCATCCTCTTCTTCTTTCAAATAAGAAAAAGACAGAGAGGGCTTCCTTCTTTGAAGGAGAGTTGGGGAAGAAAGGGGGATGAGACTAAGTAAGCGAGACGAAGAGGCAGACGGGGTAAGAAAGGGACTGGAATGCCTTGTTTATATAGATGAGAGGGTTGCCTAGGGTTAGGGTTTTTGGTAGTTTGGAACGTAACTGGGCTGACCAGTCCAAAGACCCGAGTTGAAGTTCAAACAGTAAAAGATTGGATTGGGGCCATTGGGCTAAAGGTATTAGGCATCGTGCTAAGAATGTAATTGAAAACGAATGGAAAAGGAAGATCGATAAAGTAGATGATTGATCACTATATAGATCTTAGAAAATTTTACTTCATTTTTCCAAATTTCCTCAACTTCTATAAACAAGGAGGAGAATGGAGAAGGGGTACGGTTGTGCACTGCACAATGGTGCCTCCATGGGGTCCGGTGAAATTCACGGGGGTCCTAGTCCAGATGTGCTCTCTCGTACAAGTACATGCCAAGATTTTCTATGGAAAAGAAAGACCGATAAATAGCAGATGCTCGCTAAAAAAAGATATAAATAGGTACAAATTCCAATATTACCACAACCCACTTCATTCTCTCACTCTACTCGCAGTGCTCCTTGTTACTGGAGCGATTGAGCGTAGCCAACCACTAGTTACTATGTTGTTAAGATAGCGTGGGCATTTATGTTGATTGTTTTTCTTTTTTCTTCTTTAATTAATATGCATTCTTTAATGTAAGATGGATGGCCTACGTGCTATGAGGCAAGATGCAGCTTCTAGGATCCCTTTTCAACTACTTTAAGAATTAATGTTTTTTAAGTCATTTTAGATGATGTTAGAAACACTTAGGGTTCGTTTGTTTGCAACCATTTACATATGTAAATGATGTACATGCGTGAATGTTACATACAATCACGTTTGTTTATACAATTTTACGCATCATGTATGTAAATCTCATGTGAAAATGGTGTGAAAATGTACTCATTTTTGCACCTATTTTTTCACACTTTCATAGATGGTAAAAGGAATCACATGTGGAAAGGTGTGTAACGAAACCCACTAAAAAGGCGCCCGGTACGGAGATCGTCAGTTTCGTCGTAGCTTTCCAGGGTTCGAAACGCATAAACCCCACTTTCTATCAATATTCCCACTCCAACACCTATACCGAAAGGCGTAAACTGGACGTCTCCTCTTCCTTTCTTCCATTCCTAGAACGTCGTCTCCTCTCGTTGGTGCTCCAAACCCTACTCGTGCCAAGGTATGCGTCGCCTCTATCTCGCTCACCCCGATCTCTTTCTCCCCTCTCATGTCTCTCACCCATTCTCCAATCTCTCTCTCATTGTCTCTTTCTATGTAATCTCTAATGCATCTCTCTGTCTCAATCTCTCTGATATTTCTTTTATCTAATGCATCTCTCTGTTTCAATCTCTCTGAAAATTTCTTTCACAAACTAGTTTCCGGTTTTAAAATAAGTATTTTCTCTCCCTTTTCTCTACCATTTCGTCGAAAGAACGGAAGCACTGAACCGTCAATGGCAGTTTCCTTATGCACGCGTCTATGATCCGGGTCGACTTGCAATTGCTGATTGAGTTCAAACCAAAACCTCTCTCTCTCAATATAGATATTTGAATCAATATGATTTCATCATCTTTTCTGTCATAGTAAAGCTCCGAAAAGCACAAAATCTTTTCTTTTGCTTTCTTTTTTGTTATTCTGTACCTGGATTGTTTGGTTCTTTCTATGTTTTACTGAATCATTTATGTTGAATTTTTTTCTCTATGGTCGTGAGCTATGCAAACGTATTGTGTGTTTCTGGGTCTTTCATATTGATCTTTGTTTGACTGTTTGAAAAAGAGAGATGAATACAGAGTTTGATTTTATTACTGGGATCTGTGTGTTTTGGGTTTTTAGTTTCCTTGTCTAATTGTCTTTTCTGGGTTGTTTTCAATCTAAAAAATTTTGTTCCCTAGAAGAAGATATAGGTTTCATGTAGCTCTGATTTCTGTTTCAGTTTTGTTGCAACTTCTATGCGTAGACATTTGCATATGTTTGACTGAGGAGAAAGGGGAAGGTGAACACAAGTGGAGAAAGCTTCTCTTTTACTTTATATTTGAACTGGGTGCAGTTTTATACACCTTTTCCCCATCCAAACAACCCCTTGTAATCAAACCAATCTTCCTCCTAGGAATGTGTTTTTATGATTATGATTTTTAGAATGTGTTTTTATTTAGAATGTGTTTTTATTTAATTAATTATGTTTAGTTTCAAATTAAGCATGATTAGTTGTTAATTAGTGTTGATTAATGTGTTAAATTAATTATATGATAAGATAATATGGAATTATAGGTATCAATGAATTTCTAGAATTGTGTAGGACATTTCTTGTTTTGCACCCATATTGATTTGAAATGCCTATTTTATGAAAAAAAGGGTATTTTATATTAAAAAAGGACTTATTTGTAATTCTGATTTTATGAAAAATTTTCAGTGATGGAATTTTTCGATGATTTCACTTTCATTAGAAAACAGGTCAAATTGTGATCAACTTTCTCTTCTAGCTCGGGTTCATTTGAATTCATTTAAGATGATTTTCAGTGAGATTTGATACCTTTAAAAACGGACTTATTTTAGAATATATAAAAGTTACTGTGCAACCATTTGTGTTTGGGTCGACCGGCCACATAGAGCTTGAAATGGGATTTCCATTTCTGTGTATGTGTGGTCGACCGGGCCTTCTCATTGGGTAGACCAGCGACACAGAGCTTGAAATGGGCTTAAAATGGTCGACCAGGCCCTGTTCATTGCTATGTATAGCTTGGAAAATTCAGTGTAATTTGTTCTATGACTTGAAATGGGCTTAGTTTTTTACATAGAATTGATGTACATAGAATATTGGAATGTAGGGATTCTATCATTATAGTTAAAATTTTCAATTATATATTATTAATATCATGGATTTTGTATATCATCAATTTTTTTATTAACTCTTTATGCTATATAGAAATGGATAATGAAATATGCGGCAAAGATGTTGAATGCACTAATGTGGGTACATCTTTGGAAAAAAGCGTGGTAGGAGGGAAAAGAAGAATACCACATGGACAGAGTCTGCAGATGAATATTTAGCTGATATATTGATAGAACAAATCAATCTCGGGCGCAAGGATGGAACTGGATGGACTACGGAAGGGTGGAGGGAGATTGAACAAAAGATGAAAGAAAAATATGGCAAGGAATGTGTTAAAGATAAAATCAGAAATCGCCTAAGAACGTTAAAACATCATTACAATCATATCAAGACTCTCATGGGATTAAGTGATTTTGGTTGGGATGACATTACAAAAAAGGTTACTGCAAGTGACCAAGTGTGGAATGATTATGTCACGGTGAGTTTATAAATATATCTTAATATTATATTAAACATTGTTAACTCAATAATTGTTACTTTATTTTGATCACATTTGTCTAATTTAGGCACACCCTGACTATGATTACTATCTAGGAAGAAGTGTGGTCAACTATGAAAAGTTTGCTATTATATATGGAGATTCAATCGCTGATGTAAGAGATGTTATGTTGACTAACCAACGTCCACCACATCCGATGGAAGCCCCCAGACATCCATCCATGATGTGGCGGCAAAATCAAGTAGCTCTGATAAGATGGATGAAGGTGTCTCTGAAGCACCACGCGTCAAAAAACGCTCAACTGGTAGTTCTCGACGCAATGTGCAGGATGAAACTAAAAGCGATTATGAACTTGCACATGCAATTAAGGATATAAATACTACTTTGATTTACCTTGCTGATAAGATGACTCAATCAAGGCCAAGCCAAGCTGACATTGTTGCTGCTATCGAAGAGTTGGATTTAGACCTTACTTTAGAAGTAAGGGCTCTCAGGCTATTGAAGGATCCACAAATGGCTAGTCAATTCTTGCATTTTCATCAAAGGATCGACGCCGTGCATGGCTCATGGTGGAGCTAAGTGGCTCTATCTAGGATCGTTGGTTTGCTAAGCTTGCTTTTTTGTGGCTTTGAGTTTGCTTTTCTGTCATGGGACCTAGTTTGCTTTTTTTTCATGGGACTCAGTTTGCTTTTTTGTCATGTTATAATTTGAAATGACTCTATGTTATTTGTGTCGTTTACTTTATGATGAATGTTATAACATATTAATGTTTCCATTTTCCTTATTGTGATCCATAGATTATGTAGATTAATCATGTTGATATATAATGTGGACTATTGTGCTATGTTAATTTTTCCATTCTAATATTTGTCAATCAATTTTCTAACAGTGCAACAGTAATGGATTTAAAGAAGAAGATCGTATTTTTACACGCAGTAGCGTTGATAGTGATTACAGTTTTACTTTTATGGGACCATCACTGTAAACAAAAGAGGATAAAAAAGAGGAAGAGAGTACATGAGTCGTCTCTGTCTGGCCATGAGTTTACTCAGTACCTCATTAGGAGAAATCCTTGTAATTCCTATGATTTACTACGCATGAGGACTGATGTGTTTTTAGAATTATGTGATTTACTAAAAAGAGAAAGGCTACTGCGTGCAACTAAAAGAGTTTCTGTAGAAGAACAGGTGGCCATCTTTCTAGCTACTGTAGGTCATAGTCAGAGAAATCGAGTAATGCAAATTCAATTTCAACACTCAGGCCAAACGATTAGCAAGTATTTCAATGCTGTTCTAGACGCGCTTTTATATATCTGCCCTGATTATGTAAAGCTTCCTGGACCAGAAATATCTACTCCAGCTCAGATTGCACTCAATCCAGTATTTTACCCTTTTTTTAAGGTACATAAATACTGTAGTATTTTTACTCTCTATGATGAATGTTTAAATTGTCATTGAAGACAAATGTTTTTGCTATATTGGGATAGGACTGCATTGGTGCCATTGATGGCACTTATGTTCCAGCATGGGTATCAATTAAAGATCAACAACGATATCGATGTAGAAAAGGTTTTATTGCACATAATGTAATGGCAATAGTAGGTTTTGACATGATGTTCCAATTTGCATTTGCTGGTTTCGAAGGATCAGCCAATGATCAAAAAGTTTTATCCGATGTTCTACAAAATAGGGGACTCTACAATCTTCATGTTCCCGAAGGTAAATATTTATTTCAAGATGAAAATTTGAAAGTTATTATAATTTTTGAAAACTAGTTAAGCATGTTGCAATCTTCTGATAATTGTCATATTGTTACTTTATAGGAAAGTATTTTCTTGTTGATGCTGGATATGGTAATAGGCGAGGTTTTATCGGACCATATCATGGGACCCGATATCATCTAAAGGAATTTTGAGCTCAAGCATTGGCTCCCAGGACATCTAGTGAACTTTTTAATCTTCGACATGCAAAGCTGAGAAATGTTATTGAAAGGACATTTGGCCTGTGGAAGGAACGGTTTCCAATTTTGACACATATACCTCGCAATTATCCTATCAAGACACAGGTAAAGATTGTAAATGCATGTGCTGTATTGCACAACTTTATCATGAAGAGAAGTCCTAGTACGGATGAATTATATGAACGTCATCGTCATGAAAGAATATTCATTGATGATGAAGATAATGATGATCGTCAGAATGAAGGGAACAATGAAGAATCTGATAGTCAATATGCTTTCGCTTACGGGATGCATTGGCATTAGAGATGTGGGATGCTAATGGTAATAGAATAGCTCGATGAACTGACAAAAAGGAATTCTCTCCTTTTTTGCACATGGAGGGATATTCATTTTGAAAATGTGATGTTTGTTTATTTTGTAAAGGGCACATGGTAAATTTTTTTTTGAAACACCATGAAACTTTTTATGGTTTGGGCCTTTTTGTTTGTATGGATTTAAAAAGTATAGAAATGATTGAAAAGTTACTACGCTTGGTATAGAGTTAATATGCATTAGAATATTTTAATTGTATATCTTGTGCAGGCAGTCCCACTCCATCAACTAATCATGGAGGGATTTAAATTGGGACATGTGTTTTTTTTTTTCATTTTTTTTTATTATAGCAACACTTCATAGTAACTTTCCATGTTTTCATGGTTTGACAATTATCCAAACATTACAAGAACAAAAGGTGGTGACCATTTTTAGTGCTCCTAAATATTCCTACTATCAAGATAAAAACACCATATAATATAATTTACAAAAATAAAAATTTATCATTTTCACATGTTGTTCAAACAAACGTGGTTAAAATGATTCACATGTGTAAATGATATGAAAATGACAACAGTAGACAAACTTTGTAAACTGAAACGCATGCGTAAAGCTTACATATGCGAAATTTACATATGGAACATTTCCATATATAAACTGCATTTACGCATCTAATGTGTAAAAGGCAAACGCCCCCTTAATTGAGGTAAAATAGGTGCATATATATGATGCATGGTTATTTGGGTCGTATAATATATAGAGTGCTCGATGAATTCTTTCTTCCTTTAATCATATATGAGAAGTGCTTGGTCCTGGTTTGCAGCTTATCAGACAAACCACAATTGCATGAATTGTTGTGCTTCCTCTTATTTTTTTGGCCCAGCCCGTGGGTCTGGTTATTTTAGCCAATTGCAGGCTTCCTCTTATTTTTTTTTTTTATTTGTTAATTTACTGGTGTTGTGGGTGATGTTGTTCTTACATTGCAAGAAAACAGGTTCCTTTAAGTCTATAATATATTAGTCTTAACTTGAAAAACATAAGCCTAGTAGGTCTCGTGCCCTCAATGAACTGTTTATTTTCTCGGCCCAAATTTTTTGTATAATCAAGTTCTAGACTTGGTGATCTTGAATATTCGATATAACAGTCCTCTAGGTATTGGTTCCCGAGCGTGTTTGGATGTATGGTAAATTGAAGTGCGGTAAGGTAAAGCATCAAATCAAGAGACAATAAAATATAAGGAGTTATGATAGTATTTTTGTATTTTGTTGTTTGGTATGGATTTTTTTTTCACTTTTTGTATAGAAAAGTGGAGTTATTTTATCTTTTAGTGGGGAAAGGATGTTGCTTTTTTTATTTTTATTTTTAAATTAAGAAGGAATTTTAAAATTGTGTACTTTTGGTATGACCCTTTATCATTTCTTGTCTGAGTTCACTTTACTTTTACTTAATTAGTTAATTGTCTTTTACCAAAAAAAAATATTAATTAATTGCCAAACACGCCCTAAAATTATAGAGGAAGGTAAGATTAAAGCCCTTCCTTCGGTGGCCCACAAATCAATCAGCGGCCAATAATAATACACAAGAAATTGATCTTGTTGCATCCAAATAAAGGACTGTTGGAAGTACAATGAATCACTTTGAGCTCATTTCCATTTGGTTGTCAGTACATGTGGGCTGTAAGAGTGATGACACTTGGATTCAACCTGGTATAATCCGGCCCTTGAAGTGGCTTGAACACCCCTGCTATAATGGGAGGGTGCATCTCTACCATCATATTGTGTGTGAGTGGGACGACAACAATTACATTCAAACAATCGCTTTTGGGGGTTTTCAGATTTTTCAATGAACAAAACACATGGTTAGAATTCTAAAATAACAATGGGTGAAAACAACAATCCAAATTTTCAAAACATTGAGGAATTTATTATCTTGAAAACAAAGTCTTCAAATTCTGAGGACTTCCTCTAGGGCTTGGGTTTTGATGCAGAGGAAAAGAAGAGGATGATGAGGAGAGAGAGAGAAGTGGAGTATGACCGGTGAAATGGAAGATGAAAGTGAAATGGAAACCGGACATAGAAGGGTCTGGTCTTCTGCTTCTTCCATTTCTTTTTTCTTTTTTTTTTTTTTGTGTTTCTGTTAAGAGTCCCTTTTGTTGGCATCAACTAACACAGGGTAAAATGGGAAAAAATAAGGAAGATTTGGGTTGGAGGTCCTTTCCTGATATTATAATAATTTGGGGGTCTCAGCTTTAATTACCCTATTTAAGGGAGTTTCTTTAGTAAATGTTCCTTTTTTCTATATTATTGAGTCTTAAACAAACCTATTTGACTATCCTATTATATATATTAAAGCAAACGGGGAGGTGGGCTGTGAGGGGTGCCACTTCATCTCTAAAAAGTCTCTTCTTTAAGAGAAATACAAAGAAAAAAAAAACAAAGGGGGAGGTGGGCTGTAGAGGGTGCCACCTCACCCCTGAAAATTCTCTAAATAAAAAAGGAAAAAAATGAGGGACCCTTAAAGAGTTATATCTCCTAAAATCTCCTAAAATCTCTCCATTCCCTCCAATCTTCCCTAAAATCTCTCCATCCCCTCCAATCTTCTTTATTATCTCATCCCTAAAATCTCTTCATCCACTCCAAAGGATGGTAGCAGAATGACTCCTTATCTACTACAATCATGGAACTACTTCTGAACCAGTTTGGGCCAACAATCATGACAAAGACCAATTAAATTATAAGGTCCTACTTGCAGCTTGGTTTCTGCAATTCCATTCACCATTTCAGGCTTACCTCTATCATAATCTGCGATCAATTCTAACTGATTTTGAAAAAAGAGAAGAAAAGGGGCCTTATTTGAGGTGATTTTAGTGATGGGATTGGATAGGGAAGATGACGATAGTTCAAATATATGGAGGGTATCTTCACCTGTTTAATAAATCACCAACGTAGGCATAATATACTGAGTTTGGTAAGCATTATACACTATCATATATAGAATCAGCCACCTGGGTCAAGACCAAATCCAAACCTGAACTGAATTTCATGTAGATCAAAAACCCAAGTCCAAGCCTGATACCGATCCAAACAACCAGTACCTGATTTTTAGTTTTAGTTGGGTACCATCCGAATCTCCTAATTCACCAAAATATGGATTAGACGTCTTATTTGAAAAAATAAATAAATATGAATAATAAAAACATACATTGACCCCACAAATCTCCACCCCCATGACATGAGTCTCAACAAACTAATCTTTCACAAACAGGGGAGAACATTTGGTTTTCTTGGATGAATTAAAAAAAAAAGGATTATGGGTCACCCGGTAACCCGACCCGCGAAACCCGTTAACCGGTACCAACGGTCAAGGGTCGAGTCGAGCACCAGAAATATGCTACCATGACTCACCCATTGACCCACGGGTCGGGTCGGGTAACCAGGTCGGGTCAGGTCACTGTTAATTTTGTACACCTCATTTATTATTTATTTATTTATTTACCTACCTTATATTGGCAGGCCATCAACTACCTTATTAGCCCCACTGCTACGAGATTGCCAGCGGACCTTAAGTAGACAGGGTAAGGGTTCAGTGATATTAATGAATCATTGGACAACATATAAAAACAAAAATTGAATAGCACATACAAAACATGCAATTTTTCAAATAAATTTTGTTTGGAATTAAGAGTGGAAATTTGATGTTTTGGGTATTGTAAAGCCACATGAGAACAATATTTTAGTCTAAGTTATATATGTAGATAAGGAGGAGCTCACTTTTCAATCTAATTACTTATTTCTTTTTTAAATAATATATTTTCTCTTACTTTAATTTTAATTATATTCTCATTTAGCTCGGGCCTTTGTTGCTAGTTATATATATTAAAGCAAAGGGAGAGGTGGGCTGTGGGGGGTGCCACCTCATCCCTAAAAAGTCTCTTCTTTCAGAGAAATACGAAAGAAAAAAAAATAAAAAAAAGCAAAGGGGGAGGTGGGCTATGGAGGGTGCCACCTCACCCCTGAAAATTCTCTAAATACAAAAGGAAAAAAACGAGGGACCCTTAAAAAGTTATATCTCCTAAAATCTCCTAAAATCTCTCCATTCCCTCCAATCTTCCCTAAAATCTCTCCATCCCCTCCAATCTTCTTTATCATCTCATCCCTAAAATCTCTCCATCCACTCCAAAGGATGGTAGCAGAATGACTCCTTATCTACTGCAATCATGGAACTTCTGAACCAGTTTGGGCCAACGACCATGACAAAGACCAATTAAATTATAAGGTCCTACTTGCAACTTGGTTTCTACAATTCCTTTCACCATTTCATGCTTACCTCTATCATAATCTGCGATCAATTCTAACTGATTCTGAAAAAAGAGAAGAAAAGGGGCCTTATTTGAGGTGATTTTAGTGATGAGATTGGATAGGAAAAATGACGATGGTTCAAATATATGGAGGGTATCTTCACCTGTTTAATAAATCACCAACGTAGGCATAATATACTGAGTTTGGTAAGCATTATACACTATCATATATAGAATCAGCCACCTGGGACAAGACCAAACCCAAACCTGAACTGAATTTCATGTAGATTAAAGCCCAAGTCCAATCTTGATACCGATCCAGACAGCCAGTACCTGATTTTACTTTTAGTTGGGTACCATCCAAATCTCCTAATTCACCAAAACATGGATTAGATGTTTTATTTGAAAAAATAAATAAATATGAATACACATGAAATAGAACAACATCATGAAAATATAAGATATCAATAGTCCCTGTCTCATTAATAAAAACATACAGTGACCCCACAAATCTCCACCCCCATGACATGAATCTCAACAAACTAATCTTTCACAAATAGGGGAGAACATTTGGTTTTCTAGGATGAATTAAAAAAAAAGAATAAATGTTACCGGGTTCACGGGTCACCCGGTAACCCGACCCGTGAAACCTGTTAACCGGTACCAATGGTCACGGGTCGAGTCGAGCACCAGAAATATGCTACCATGACCCACCCATTGACCCACGGGTCGGGTAGGGTAACCAGGTCGGGTCGGGTCACTGTTAATTTTTTACAACTCATTTATTATTTATTTCTTTATTTACCTACCTTATATTGGCAGGCCATCAACTACCTTATGAGCCCCACTGTTACGAGATTGCCAGTGGACCCTAAGTAGACAGGGTAAGGGTACAGTGATATTAATGAATCATTGGACAACACATAAAAATAAAAATTGAATAGCACATACAGAAACATGCAATTTCTCAAATAAATTTTGTTTGGACTTAAGAGTGGAAATTTGATGTTTTGAGTTTTGCAAAGCCACATGAGAACAATATTTTAGTCTAAGTTATATATGTAGATGTAGATAAGGAGGAGCTCACTTTTCAGTCTAATTACTTGTTTCTTTTTTAAATAATATCTTTTCTCTTACTTTAATTTTAAATATATTCTCCTTTTTGGGCCCGGGCTAAACACGGGCCTTTGTTGCTAGTTATTATTGTTTCAAAACAGAACACATACCTATCCAATCCAAAGAGTTTAAATTTTTGGTCAAATCTATCCTCTAATCTTGGTTCTCTATCTAAGAAAATACTTAGGTCTCCCTTTACTTCTCTCCAACCGGAACACAAGAAGGGCAAAGTCATCTGCATTTTCTTTACAGCACTCATAACGATACTCGATCTTTCTCTTCATCTTCTTGTGCAAATCGACTGGCTCGAGGGGATCCACAACTCTCTCTCTCTCTCTCTCTCTCTCTCTCTCTCTCTTCTGTGCATGACTTGCATGGCTTGGTTAATGGATAGCATCGAGATTGTGGGTTTGAACGAATCTTGGCAATGTGGACACGTTCAAGTTATTAAGTTGTTTAGTTGTTTTGTTTTACTGGGCCTATTATTTGTTGTTTAGTTGCTATTTTATAGGTAGTTTGTTTCTAGTAGGTACGATATGGGTTCTCCATATTCCAAAGCATGTTGTACGATGCTTATAAGAGAAAATAGGCTGCAATGAATAGAAGTATTTGCAATTTTATGAAAACTTCTTGGGAGGCCGGTTTCCCTCGAAGAAAACCAACACAGTCATTGCATTTTCTGCACTTCCCTCTCTCATTTTGTTACGAAAAAACTTCACTTCCAAAATAGGTAGGGGCAAGAGAGGCCGGGGTCTAGGAACCCATTCCCTGCCTGAAGCTCATCAAGATCAAGAAACTCATTCTTTAGAAGAGCTACATAACAGCTTGGTATCAGAGCTAGCGATGGCAGAACAACGACTTCACCAACTTGAAGCGGAGGTGGGCTGTCTTTCCTCTGGGCATGAGAGAATCTTGAAAGAAATGTATGAGATGTTCCTAGTCAAGACCAGATTTGTTAGACCACGTCCCGAGTTAATCAAGATTAATTCTAATTAATCAGAATTAAAGCTAATTAATCATGTTTAATCAAGCTAATGATGGAAATTGGTCAAATGCAATGGAATTAGCCTAAAATGAATGAATTAGCTGAATGAAATGATAACGAACTCATTAAATGAATTGAATTGGAATTGAGAATCAAACAATGAAATGAAGGACTTTTATGTATATACGAATTTCTGCATATTTCGTCAAATACGGAAATTCTTGATACCAACACGTGTATCTCGAAGAGTACGTTAACTTTCATAAGAGACTCGAACTCATTCGACGAGAAACATATCAAATGACCCTTCATTTGACTCGAATTGAAATAAGATAAGAAATGGAGGACTTAAATGCAAAATCATAGCTTATATAAGCTAAGAGATGAACTCAATGAGTTCATTCAACTCATTTTCAAACCCTAGGCACTTCTTCTCTCTTTTACTCTTCTTTCTTTCCATTTCTCTCCTTCAAGCATCAAGGTTGAGTCTTTGCAAGTGGTTTTGAAGAGATTTCATCTTCTTCATCTTCTTTCTCAACTTATGTTAAGTGTCACACCCCGAAACCGGGCCCTGCAGTGATCCGATCCCGGAGTGCGAAATTTTGGGATAATTTGAAACTTTTGTTATATTTTCCAAGATCCGCGTGAATGAGGATGATCAAATTCCATCACGATCAGAGTATATTTTTCGCGGAAGCTACACATGGTGTTACGACTCGGAATCCGTGGCCATCGGGTTCCGTGTCGCACCCAACCAATATCACAAAGCCATCAAATAGGCAGACTAGCATAAATCATATATCAGAACACACTGAGCTGGTAGTAACAAGACTAATTAATTCCCACATGTTCAAATTACAATTAACAAGTGTCTTAATTACAAACCCATATAGAAAGGCTAATAAAGCCATACAAAAATATCCAACTAGTGTCATACTACCCCAAGTGTTAGATACGAACTCCGGTGCCAAACTTGACATCTAGATGATATCAATGGGCAGCCTCTCACGTCAGACCGACGGTCCCACCACCTCCTCCGATCAAACACCTAAAAACAGAAAGAGAAGAAACTGGCACCAAACAAAAAAGGTCAGACACGACGGTCTGGCAAGCAAATAAACAAATAATATGAACCCAAAGCACACTCGTAAAAACCTGATGAAATCATCGTAAAACCGAATAAATAGGCTAAACAATAATGACAATAAAGCATGCTAAAACGATCGAAAGACCGAACATAAATATCAAAACAAATAAAAGAACAGTATCAGATGTACGAATATCTCGAAAAGATAGAAGCCCTAATAGTTGGTAATACCTTTCAAATCCTAAATAATGGCAACAATACGATGAAGGATCGATATCATAATCATTAACAATTTCAAAGTATGAAGAGTATAAACAACAAGAATCATAAAATAAGGTAATACACAGATAAAACATTGGCAACCACACATAGCTATATTCTCCTATTACCGAAGTAACAAGAGCAGACAGAAACGTAGCCACTGAACGTGGTACTAGAAATAGGATCAGAATCGTAGCCATACAAATGGGACCGGCAGATCAAAAATCAGAACCGTAGCCATACAAATGGGACCGGCAGATAAAACCGTTGCCATGGTCGGTACAGACAGAATCCAAGCTGCAGCTGGCGGACAAATTAAAGATCCCAAGCCGGGTGATCAGCCCGACAAGGTGACCTAAGCCTAGTGGTGCCTTTAGTTTTCAAAACTAGAACCGATACGAATCAAACCATAATACTAATCCCTTTGGCTCAGGGGCTCACACTACATAGCTCTGGCCCCGTCTTGCCTCGAGGTTTTATTTTCGAAATCATAGCCTCTTTGGCTCATGGGCTCGCACTACAAAGCTCTGGCCCCGTCTTGCCTCGAGGTTTTATTTTCAAATACTAGTCTTATCAAAACAATAGTCTCATCAAATAAATCCCGAGTGTGACGAACATACTCCAATCTCTTTTCAAATCGAATCGGAGAAAACATACGAATTTCGATGGTGAACCGTTCAAATACACATCAAAGTGATTTGTATAAAATCATACGATCAATCCTTTCAAACATGGAAAGCCACATGATTTTATAGCAAATCACCGATGCTATTCAAATTAGTTTACCAAAGAGTGCTAATACAAATACCAACACATTTTTCTGACTTGAAATGGAATGGATAGTGGAGAATGACTTAATGCCTTGCCAAGGAACCATCTCAATGCACATTTAACCTTTAAACATTGATTAATAAAAAGAGCGTTTGATGCCAATGAAAATCCATAATATTTAAATGATAAAGTGCGCATTGAGACTCGAACGATTCCCGGGTAATTTCACATACACTCATTCTCACATCATTCGCATTTCACAAATTTCCAAGTATCAAAAGTAATGTCAAAACTCTTAAAAACAGGCCCATAGCTGGCCTTAAACCGAGCCCAAACAGTCTACTCATTTAACCCAAAACAGCCCTTTAAACATGGCTCAAAACAATCCTTAAAACAGTCCAAAACTATTCCTTGAATGGCCCACAAAACAATTCTTAAAATCAGCCCAAAACTAATCTTTGAATGGCCTACAAAACAGGTCTTAAAAACAGCCCAAAACAAATCTTGGATGGCCTACAAAACAATTCTTAAAATCAGCCCAAAACTAATCTTTGAATGGCCTACAAAACAGGTCTTAAAAACAGCCCAAGACTAACCTGAACCAGGCCCACAAAACATACTTTATGTCAACCCAATATCAGGCCCTAAAATGACCCAGCATCAGGTCTTGGAATGGCCCAAAAATCAGGTCTTAAAAACAGCCCAAACTAATCTGAACCAGGCCTAAAGGTCCTTCAAAAATCCCCTCAAACCAGGCCCTGAAAAGGGCCCAGAACTGGGTGGGTCCGCTCGAGCGACCCAGGGTCCGCTCGAGCGGACCCCTTCCAGAACCTGGGCCGCTCGAGCGGCCCACTGGGTCGCTCGAGCGGACCCAGTTCTGGCTGGGTCCGAATTGAGTGCAGATTTGCACTCTTCTTCATTTTTTTTTTTTTTGATTTTCTTTCTTCCCTCCTTTTCTACAACAATTCTCCAAGAGTAGGTCCTCAATGGGATATATTAACTCCATCAAATCATCAAATCTCCAACCATAATCATTCCAATTAATCCAAATACCAACTTTGAAATCAAAGTTTTTCCCCCTTTTCTTTGAACCCAAACACTTAATCATAAAAAAAAACTAACTTTGAAAATGATCAAAGTGAAAACAAACTTTCAATACATTGTAAGACAATACATAAATTGAAATCAATATAGCATTAGTTCATTCATTCAAAGTGAATCCATAAATCATAAAGGATTAGAACATAATGAGGGAAAAGCCATGAAACCAAACAAGAACATGAAAACATCATATTAATTGAAAATTCCACTTGCCTCAAGTCTAAATGAGTGGAATAAGACTCCACAAACCAAGCTCTAAGATCTCAAGCTCCCAATCTACAAAAACCCCAAAATTTCCAAAGAAAACCCTAAAAATCCATTTTTCTCAAATCTCCAAGGAAAGCTCTTGCATATGGGATTAAAACACTCTAAATGGAGAGGAAAACAAGAATCTAAAGTTTGGAAAGCCATTACAAACCTTGAAAAGCCCAAACGAAGAAGAGAAGCTTGGATGAGAGGTCTCTCCTAGCTCAAAATCCTTGCAAATGACATCTTTGGAAAGCTTGAATGGAGAAGAAGGGCCCTAGGAGATCAATCCTCCAAGAAATCTCCATGAGATGGGTGATTCAGAAGAGAGAGAGAGTGGAGGGAAGAGAGGGAAAAACCCTTCCCACTCTTGCTGGAAACGAAATGAAGGAGAAGAAGAGGGGTTCCCTTCTTATAAGATGGGTCTTGTGGGCTCCAATCTTCACAAGGCTGAAACTCATATTTGCGGGCCCCGAACGAAAACGACGAAGAAGATAAAAATGATCAGCGAAATTTCTACTTTCCAAAAAGTATATTTTCCCCAATTTCTGAAATTTTTGAAATTCATGGACAGATTTAGTGTGAAAGGTCAGTTTTGCCCTTTTTCCCGAAAAACGCATTTTCTGATCATCAAATCATAATGGTCAAAACATGAAAGTTGTTAAACTTCATAAAATGAGTCAAAATACACCAAATCCAGAATTTTTAGAAATGAAAAGTAATTTCTCATAAAAATACATATCATATGGACCGGGTCAAACCAAAGTCAACGGTCTTCAAAATCTCCAAGGTTATGGAAAAATCCAGTCAAACTCAAAAACAAGGTCAAACTAAATCAAATCTCACTTAACAAGCTAAACCACGATTGAAACAATACTAAACAAAAGGACTGGGGGTCGGGATCTTACATTAAGTTCTTTGGAGTTGGAGCTTAAGAGAAGAACTTCATTCAAATTTAGAGATTTATCTCAAAGTCAAGCTAAGCAAAGGGCTTTTCATCAATTGATCTTCAATAGAGGCAAGTACATACATATCTTATGATTTATGATGTTTTAGGACTTGTTAGAACTCAAAGAGTTCAATTCCCAAATTTGAGCTTCAGAAATCTTGAAGCTCTGGAATGTGATTCTAGGTGCAGTTCGGTTGACCGACAGGTGACCGAACTGTTGACCGAACCTGTTCAGGTTCAGTTTTTTGTGTGGCTCAGCTTCTGAAAAGCTGACCGTGAGCTGACCGCTGAATTTCGATTAGTCGAAATTGAGAATTCGGCTAGCCGAAAGGTGACTGTCGAGCTGACTGAAATTGTGGTCAGAAATTCCATCAGAAAACAAGTGTCTGGAAAGCTGACCAAACTGAGTTCGATTAGCCGAAGTGGAGACTTTGGTCGACCGAGGGTTGACCAACAAGCCGACCGAGAGCCCTTGAAGCTTCAAAAGTTCCGAAGCTTCTGGAGTGTGGATCGCGGTTGACCGGGTGAGTTCGGTTGACCGAGGGTCAACCAAAAGGTAATCGAGAAGACTTATCAGAGAATTTAAGGTTCCGGAGGGCTGACCAAAATGTAATTCGGTTAGCTGCATTCTAAATTTCGGTTAACCGACAGGTAATTGACAAGGTGACCGAAGTTGAGGGAATTTTCAGATTAAAGTCTGATTTTCCTATTTTGAAGCCTAATTTATACAAACTGATTTTTATAAGTGTCTAAACCTTCATAGGTGTTAGCTAAAGTTATCCTAATGCACAAATTATATATATAAAGTGATGTTCATCAAGAATAACACGTGCATTAAATAACAAACGTTTCACCAGTGAATATGATTTGATCTAGTTTCAGAGTCTAACTTGATATTATAATTTCCTAAGCTCATTATTGAGCTACACTGATGTAATATACTGAATTATTGGAATTAATGAATAGTTACTAAAGGTAACGATGTAATGAATAATCCTACTGCAGTAGATGTATGGAGCGTTCCAGAGCTCCGTGGTGATGCCAGTGATCTCTGATCAAGACACTGGTAAATCCCACTCATTTGATAAGTCATTGATAAGCCATGTAATAGAAAGAGTACTCATTGAATAATACTGAATAAATGAATGACAGTGAACGAAAATGAAAGACTAGTATTTATGTTTACAAATACATCAATTGCTTCCGTTGGAAGAATTGAATTGAAATGAAATGTGCAGTTGTCATAGAGTAATTATTATTACTTGACTATACTGTTAATTGCATTGAATTATGTAGAACTAAAATTGACAGGTTCTTATATATGATACATGTACTATCATAGAACTGTATATACATTGTTGAACCGTCGTGTTCACGGTGGTATTGATGACATCCAAGGCCCAGTGATCCGTGCCGGTCATGCAGAGGCCGCGTCACCAGCGGAGGAGGCCCATCTGATACCTCCAGGAGGTCTAATCGAATGGACCTGATCGGAGTACGAATTGATTAACATTTTGGGGATGTATTAGAAGAATTTTTGTTTAATCGTTTTGGATAGTGAATAGATGTCACCTGCATTATATTTTGAATATGCAGTTGTTGACATAAATAGTGAAATGAAATGTATATATAAACTTTACTTTGGTAAAGGAACTTGTATGGTTTAGAATGTTTTCGTCAATGTATATATTCAACAAATTTTATACATTTGACAGGTTCATGTGATTGATATCCCTTGTGGGTTTCGTATTAACTTTATGTTAATTTGGAGTTTACGGGAGTAAATATGAGATCGTTGATGGACCGCGCATTCTGCTCGGTGCTACCGAGGTCGGCGGACGTGGGAGTTCGTTGGGTCTGATCCTTTCGTAACCGGGGGGCAAAAGCGGGCATCAACATCTTTTGTGCGGGTGTGCCAGATTTTTTAATTTTACTTGGAATTGCAAGTGGTGATTTGGAGATCGACCTTCGCAAGTAAAAAGGAAATCAACTTATTTCGAGTTTCCATTGCACATATATTTAAGAAAATAGACATTTTTCTTGATTTGCCATGAAAGGCAATTTTTTGGCATTTATAGCCGATTTTGGCGTTTATAGCTGATTTATAATTCTTATCAATAATGAAAGACAGGAGTTGTGATTTTTGTCTCTTTAGAAAAATACAAAATACAATGAAAAGCAAGAAAATAAGGATCTATCTTCTCAGGAGATTGTGGGGGACTCGTTCAGATTGATGGTCATAAGCCATGTGGGGACTTCGCCATCATCCATGCAGATGAGAACAGAGGATGCTCTTGATAAACATATGTGTGATATGTCATTTGCAGTGAATGACACATAGGATTTTCCTATTTTGAACTGCCTCCTCTTGCTGTTGTATGTATCAAGGATCAACATATTGTCGTTGTCATACTTTCTGCAAACCTTTTCTGAGAATGTGCCATCCAGAATGCACTCAATTAGGCTCCAGAAAGGTGTCTTTTTCAATTCGGCTTTATGTAATTCTGAGATCAAATTCTTTATGCCATTAACTAGTCTGACGACTGACACCAAGTTAGATCTGAATTGGTAATGGCTTGTATCCTTCTCAACCTTCTTTTTCTTCTTCCCTTGTATGTTCTTCGATGAATTTCCTCTTGCCTCTTTCTTTTGCTTATTTTTCTTGTTGCATACAGTAAAATTACACAGATAGATATTATCTTTAATCTAAACAAGTGTATTCAAATTCAGAAGAATTACATTTACAGACAGTTACAGTTCATAGAAACTATGTTAAAGTACTAGTAAAACATTGAACTGTTCTACTGAATTATGTTAAATGTACTATGAACTGGTTAAAAAATGTAATTAATTCGTATATTTATTCTTTTAACACACAATGGCAATATTAAAATCATAACACACATAAGTGAAAATGAAACAAATATAGAAATTATCTGAGTTCTTTATCAAATTTTTCTGAATTAGAATGAATAAATATAGATAACTTTTATATAAATTCAGATAAACTTGTTAAGAAATCAGATAAACTTGTTCAAAAATGAGATAAAATTATACAGAATTCAGATAACTTTGTGAATAACATGTGTCTATTTTACATTCTGCACACAGTTATAAATACATTACAATCCGAACCAATTCTCATTCGTAACTCAGTTGCATTCTAATTACGTAATATCAGATAAATTCAACATAAATTCATTAAGGTAAATTCATCCAAAAGTTAGATAGATTCAGTTACATGGAAACAGTGAGACAAAATCTATTTGCTACTACGCGAGCAAAATTTAGTAAAATAACTCTGATAAACTTACTTATATTTGGACTAGTAGCAGTGATTGTGTGACATTTTGGCTGAACATTTCAAAATTTTATAAAAGCATTGGAAAATATGTTTTTTGAACTGACAATCTCAATTAAAATCATATATACATAAGTTAAAACGAAAAAGATATATATATATATATTATCTGAGTTCTGTATTGAAGTTATCTGATTTGTTAATGAATAAAGGTAGATAACATTATATAAATTTGTTCAGACTTCAGATAATTTTGTTCAAATATCAGATAATTTTTTTCGTAATTTAGATAAAATTGTTAAGAACTCAGATAAATTTTTGAAAAACATGTGTGTATTTTACATTATGTAGGTAGGTATAAATACATTATAAATTCTACTAATTTTGATTCGAGACTCAGTTGCATTCCAATTACGGAATTTCAGATAAATCCAACATAAACCCAGTTAAGTTAAATACATCCAGAACTTAGATAGAATCAGTTACATGATACTTCTCAAAACAACTCAGATAAACTTATTTATAGTTGGACAAGTAGCAGTGATTGTGTTACATTTTGGTTTAAACATTTCAAAAATTTATAAAAGCATTGGGAAAATATGTTTTTTAAACTCACAATCTCAATAAAAATCATATATATATAAGTAAAAATGTAAAAGATATAGATTTAATATGAGTTCTTAATCGAATTTATCTGAGTTCTAATGAAGAAATGTAGATAAAATTATCTAAATCTAGATAAACTTGATCAGAAATCAGATAATTTTGTTCAAATAACAGATAATTTTGTTCAGAACTTAGATAAAATTGTGAAGAAATCAGATGAATTTTTGTAGAGCATGTGTTTATCTTAAATTCTGCATGTAGATATAAATATATTATAATTCAACTAATTTTGATTCGAAACTCAGTTGCATTCCAATTACGGAATCTCAGATAAATTCAACATAAATTCAATTAAGATAAATACATCCAGAACTCAGATAGATTCAGTCGAATGATATTTCTAAAAAAAAATTGAGATAAACTTATTTATATTTGGACAAGTAGTAGTGATTATGTAACATTTGTTTAAACATATTAGAATTTACAATAGTATTCTTCAAAAATTCATACAGTAAAAGAGATTGAGAGAATTGTTTATTGACCTTCTTCTCCTTCTTTCTTCTGATGCTCTTGTTCTGCAAGAATGGCAGACTTCGTTCTTGCCATTTTCCTGAATAGATTTTTGGATTTAGAAAAATAATGAGAGAAAATGAAGCAAAAACATCGTAAATGTGGTTGAAAGAAACATAGGGTTTCGAAACATCGATGATTTTCTCGATTTGAAAAGGATGGAATAATAAACTTACAATAGAAATCGATTGTTTGTAGTTTCTTTTCTCTTTTTTGCAATCACGTTTGCACTGAAATCCGCGACGTCTGCAAGTAGGGTTTGAATCTCTCATCTTTGGAGTTCTTCTCTCCGAAATGAAATCGTAGATGCAGAGTATAACAGACAATGAAACAGTTATTATATGGAAACTATTCAAAAATTTGATCTAAGCGCTTCTTATTCGCTGCAAGAACCATCAATCGCAGAAAATCGCCTTCGTTTTCGTCGGTTTCTCGATTTGGAAGATGAGTCCAAGATTTGTATCCATATCGGGCGACGTCAGCGTTTGTTTTAAATTAATAAAGCTAGATTTTAGAAAGGGGGCAAATTAGTCTTTTCAGGTATGTAAAAGTGTGAGAGGGACTTTTGGCAACATGGTTTTTTTTTTTTTTTTTGTGGACTGTTAGCAACAAAGTGATGTTATTAGGGACCTCCGGCCAAAGCTCCCTTTATTTTTTTTATCTATATCTTGTTTAGTGAAAATACTTAAATATATTTCAATGCAGCAATAAGGATTTGCTCATTTGTGATACAATAAATAGCATTGTTTCCCGCTTTGCTCACAATGAGATTTATGTATGTCTCTTACCTGAATAGCAATATATATTCATGTTGTTTCTAGGAAAGAGAAGAACTGGGATTGAATTAAAGTTTTTGGCTTTTAACAGACTTATACTGGGAACATTCTAATAGTAGTAAATCCTTTTAGAAGGCTGCCCCATTTGTATGACATCCACATGATACAGCCTTTGGAGAGCTTAGTCCTCATCTTTTTGCTATTGCTAATACTTGCTACAGGTAGACTATGGATATTTAGATTCCAAACATCAACCAGTCATAATGAAAGACACTTAACCAATTTTGGGTTTGGTTCATATCAAGGCAATGATAAATGAGCAGGGAAGCCAATCCATCTTAGTAAGTGGAGAGAGTGGAGCAGGTTAAACAACGACGACAAAGATGCTGATGAGATGTCTCGATTTCATGGCTGGAAGATTGGGTACCCGAGGGAGGAACAATTGAGCAACAGGTTTTGGAGATAAGGAGGTCCAATTTATTATATAGTAGCTATGATTGATTCAAGTGAAGTACATTGAAGTTCAAAGTATTATTGATGGATTTTTGGAAGCATTTGGCAATGCCAAAATAGTGAAGAACAACAAATCAAGGTAACTATTTCAGTTGAAGCTCACTCTTTTAGCCTTACTGGCAATGTTTTGTACGTTGAGAGGAAGCTACCATTGCTTCTATATGCTTTGTGCTGCACCACTAGAGGTAACAACCATATCCAACCTCAATGGATTCTGATGCACAACAGTGATTATCATCTACTGTATTGGTATGCAATTTTATAGTGGCACTGAAGTATAGGATGACACTAATAAAAACTATCCACGAAATATGACAGAAATGTGTAGTCATATTTCTGGTCCCTTATCTTTGTCCATCTTAAACTATGTACCTAAACATCATGGGCTAATGTATGATTTTTTTTCCTTCTTTGCTTTGGGCTGTTTTATTTCATAAATTTGGACTAATTGGAGCATTAATCCGTTCAAGATGTCAAGAAGTACAGGTTGGCTGACCCAAGAACATAGATTTCACTACCTCAACCTGACAAACTATTATGAGGCAGCAAATTTGAATGATGCTAGGGAGTATCTAGAGACCAGAAATGCAATGGATGTTGTCGATATTACCCAGGAAGAACATGTCCTAACGAAGAAAAATGGCTTTTATTCAGTTTAAGAGTGGCGACTGGTGAGTGTGTTGGGTTTTTTATTTCTGCCTCTATTCACATGAATAAACATGATCTACACCGATATGAACTAAGCGAATTTTGTTTTGGGTTTTTCCATTTTTTAGTGTTATAACAGGTTTTTATGATGTATAAATTAAAACTCTAGCGGTGGATTTTGGAAAAACTAGATAGATCTTTAGATTTGTACAACTACTTTGTTGTGATGATCAACATAATCCCAAGTCCACGACTGTTCATGGATTTACTAGACTTAGTTTGAACCTATAATTTCCGGACTAGATTTTCAGTCCAAATAAACAGATATCCCTTCTATGGAAACTCCATAAATATCATGTGATTTTGTTTCGTAGCATCATTTCACATTTTTCAGATCAAATACAACTGCGGATTGTAAGCATGCATCGTCCTCATCACCCTTTGTCGGTAAGGTGAGACTCCTTTTCATGTTCTTGTCATTTTTCCGCAAATAATTTCCCCTAACTATTGATCTTTAGTTTAGAGATCTTTGTTTTTTTTTATTTGCCAAAAATGGCTTATTTTCCTATTATTATGTTGATGACTCTTGTCACCCTGATGATTATTGGAGGAGTTTGGAAGTCAATGGATTGAGTTGGGTTTTTAGGATTAGGATTTATTGAAATTTGTGAAATTGAATGGATTTCATCTACCGGAAGACAATAGAATCATGAAAGCTTGGGGTATCTATTTGTCGTGATGGTGATAATATAATTGCAGTTTTAATATCTAGAGTCATCTTTGAGAACAAAAAAAAAAAAAGAAGAAGAAGAAGAAGAAGAAGAAGAAGATAGAACAGAAAAAGAAAACTCAACTGCAATGTCATTGTTACAATTGATCTCTACTGCTAATAAAAATATGACTACTACGTTTTCATTGTTTTTGCCTTTTTTTCCCTTTCAAGTTTTCAGTTTGATTATCTTGTATGTGTTAGCAAAGATGTTTGTTTTTAATTGATCAAGAATTTCTGCCTTTTGATGTTTAAATTTTATGTCATTTAAGGGCCCTGACGCTGCAACATGTTCTGGGTAGCTCCTGTTCTTGCCAATATGAAAATCCAATTACAAGTTATTGACAAAAAACAGGATGTGTTTTCTAACTTGCAGGATGCAATATTCAGGGTGGTCGCAACAATTATTCATCTTGGAAACATCTACTTTATTTAAGGGAAGGAAATTAATTCCAATACCTCCTTTCCAAATTCCGCTGAAATAATATATGAATTTCAGCTTCTGCGCTCTCTTCGTATGTTTCTTCTTCTTTGAATGATGATTTGATTGAATTTTTGGAACTAAAGTTGTGATACATGTTTATACCTTTTGAATCTGGATTAAGACCCATTGCAGGTTTTGCCACCCCCAAATATGAGCAACATGTAGAATAGTTATTCATCTTATTTTCTAACAAATATTGGTGGATATGAATGTCGATATTGGATTTGTTTTTGCATGAGTTCATAGTTGGAGGTGCATATATATGTTAGACATGTAAATCCAGTTGGATGTGCCAGGATGTATATATTCAATTGGAAGTGTTCATGTCACGCGTTTTCATATTAGGTCAGCAACCATCTCAGTTATTTCATATTATATGCAATTAACTAAATTAATTTAATTAATGTATTTTTTATGCCTGCTATCGTTTGCAGTTGAGTTTGTTGAATGTGTTCTTCATGGAGCATGCTCATGCAATCAAATTTTAGAATGATGAAATGATGTTATTGAAGCAGGTTTTTCAATATCCACTTTTTTCTTTATATATTTATTCGGACATTGCACGTGCCTTGCAGGAGCAGGGCTTCACTAGTATTTATTAAAATCCTTTGAGATCTCATCTTTGCTGCATACAAAACCATCCTTGCTGTGTCACGGTCTTATCCTTGTGTCAACTGCAGTAGTGCTTTGACCCTATTGACAATGACTGGGTTTCAAGTTGAGTACATAATTATCATTACCCAACTCAACATGTAACATAAAACTAAGGCATTTATTTGGAGGGCTGAAAATATCAACCTTGTTGGCATCTATGACGGCCCCACTTGTGTTTACATGTGGGTGGGGGTGAACCCAATTACAAAGTGACGGACCTCCCTCACAAGGAACACATAGTAGGAACTCATAGTTGCCAACAAGGAAGTGTTAATCCTTGTGTGATGATAGAGATAAGAATTCATTTTAATTTGAAAGGATGTGTTAATCCTTGTGTGGGGATAGAGATAAGCATTCGTTTGAATTTAAAAGGAGTATTAATCCTTGTGTGGTGATAGAATTCAGAAAATCCTTCTTTCCCTCCTCCTTCACTAGGTCCATCATCTTTTGGATTGTAAAGGAGTGGCTTTCAATTTAATTGATTACAAATGCACCGCCAAACAGAAGCAACTCAGTCAATCAAAACCATTAAATCAGTTGTGAATTGGGTCGCCGCAGCTGTATCAATTATAGATAACAAAAAATTGCAAAGTTCTATTACATCAGATTTGCACCATAAACAGCTGACTCAAGAGACAAAGAAAAAAAATACATAATACAGTGAGTTGGGGGCCTCAAATATTAATAAAGAAGGTGCCAGTTCCGTGGCCAAAAGCTAGAAGTACAAGAAATTGCAGAAATACAATAGAAGAAATTGGAGGTAGTGTTGGGGCACAGTCATCCATTCCAATCTACAAAAATTAGTACAATACACCCACCACCCATCCATGTACCTGAATGCAGTAAGCATCCCAAGTCTTCCTCCGATGTAAATACGAAATTTCAACAGTTTGCATTACAATGTGAATTCCTTCAGTTGAAAGGTTGGTTTTGAAGAAATGCCAAAAGAGCTTCCACTGCTTTAGTGGAGTACAAAACAAAGGTTGCCCAAATGAGACTGATCCAAATGCATCAAAATGAGACTTCCAGATGCTTTTGAGTATACTACCAGTAGACAAATAAAATAAAATTTAATCAGACAAAATAGGAAGATAACCTCCATCGGCCAATATGTGCCCATTTGCAAATGAGAGAAAAGAGAGGCTATTTGATGGACAACCGTAGATCTTCACCTTTCTTTCTAAATTCTCACTTCCCTCTTACAAATGAATTACTCCAACTAAGTAAACTTGATGTGTGGATAATCATTTCCAATAAGAGAAAATTTTATGTGCATTTAGGCCAAGTTCATATATTTCGAAGAACACAGAATTATAGTTTACACAGAAGAAATTCTTTATAAATCTTCACCTTTAGTCAACAGTAAAAAAAAAAGGGGGTTGGATTGTTTAAAAAACCTTTAAAAGTCAGCACCAAAACAAACCTTCAATAAAATACAGTTTTGAGTCTAAAATCAATATATCAAAGACAAAAGTATTTGAGTGCAGCAAATTAATTAAATAACTAACAACTGACCCATACATACCAATTACGATATTCAATCGATCAAAGGATTTGGATCTGGTTTGATTAAAAAGATGAATTTTTGCTAACATTTCTCCAAAGGTGGACGAACCCCAATTCGTTGGATTAAAACAAACAAATATGCATAGCCACTAAAATCATATCATACCCATCATGATCTCAAAACAAAGAACTCTCCATTCCTTCTTATCTGATCTGAGATACAAACTTAAAATGCATTGAAAGTCCATAAAAAGCATACATATTCAGGCGTTCAAACGATAAGAAAACGATCTCTGGTTTCAGAATCTTCCATAGAAAAGGATCATAAAAATCATACAAAGTCCAAAAAAAAATAAAATCCGCATGTAAACCGACCCGATTAAAAATCTTATTGATACACCAAAACACTAAGACAAACCCTAAAATAAAAACTAAACAACATATTTCCAAGACGCAGTGAAAAGAAAAGCCTAATAGAAACTCCATCTCAATATAATCTACCAAATAAACTAAAAATCAATAGAAGATCGTCATATCCATGCAACTATTTGTTCAAACAAAAAACAATCGTCATATCCATGCAACTATTTGTTCAAACAAAAAACAAAACCCAAGAGCAAAATAAAACAACCCCATTATAAGAACATGCTAAGAGAAGAAAAGACCTTAGATATCTGAAAGGAAGGAGGCACACAACAAGATACCAACCAACAGAAATAAGGGTAGAGAAGGAAAGAGAGGAGTCACATGAAACCAAGGATTAAGTGGTATAGGAAAGCAAAACTTCTTTCAAAGTAAAATAAGAAAGGTGCTTTCCCATATACCCCTAATCCTCAAGCTCCAAGAAACCCAACTCTCATTCCATATCATACCCATCCTCTTCTTCTTTCATATCATACCCATCCTCTTCTTCTTTCAAATAAGAAAAAAGACAGAGAGGGCTTCCTTCTTTGAAGGAGAGTTGGGGAAGAAAGGGGGATGAGACTAAGTAGCGAGACGAAGAGGCAGACGGGGTAAGAAAGGGACTGGAATACCTTGTTTATATAGATGAGAGGGTTGCTAGGGTTAGGGTTTTTGGTAGTTTGAACGTAACTGGGCTGACCAGTCCAAAGACCCGAGTTGGAAGTTCAAACAGTAAAAAGATTGGATTGGGGCCATTGGGCTAAAGGTATTAGGCATCGTGCTAAGAATGTAATTGAAAACGAATGGAAAAGGAAGATCGATAAAGTAGATGATTGGATCACTATATAGATCTTAGAAAATTTTACTTTCATTTTTCCAAATTTCCTCAACTTCTATAAACAAGGAGGAGAATGGAGAAGGGGTACGGTTGTGCACTGCACAATGGTGCCTCCATGGGGTCCGGTGAAATTCACGGGGGTCTAGTCCAGATGTGCTCTCTCGTACAAGTACATGCCAAGATTTTCTATGGAAAAGAAAGACCGATAAATAGCAGATGCTCGCTAAAAAAAGATATAAATAGGTACAAATTCCAATATTACCACAACCCACTTCATTCTCTCACTCTACTCGCAGTGCTCCTTGTTACTGGAGCGATTGAGCGTAGCCAACCACTAGTTACTATGTTGTTAAGATAGCGTGGGCATTTATGTTGATTGTTTTTCTTTTTTCTTCTTTAATTAATATGCATTCTTTAATGTAAGATGGATGGCCTACGTGCTATGAGGCAAGATGCAGCTTCTAGGATCCCTTTTCAACTACTTTAAGAATTAATGTTTTTTAAGTCATTTAGATGATGTTAGAAACACTTAGGGTTCGTTTGTTGCAACCATTTACATATGTAAATGGTACATGCGTGAATGTACATACAATCACGTTTGTTATACAATTTTACGCATCATGTATGTAAATCTCATGTGAAAATGGTGTGAAATGTACTCATTTTTGCCCTATTTTTTTCACACTTTCATAGATGGTAAAGGAATCACATGTGGAAAGGTGTTTAACGAAACCCCCTAAAAAGGCGGCCCGGTACGGAGATCGTCAGTTTCGTCGTAGCTTTCCAGGGTTCGAAACGCATAAACCCCACTTTCTATCAATATTCCCTCTCCAACACCTATACCGAAAGGCGTAAACTGGACGTCTCCTCTTCCTTTCTTCCATTCCAGAACGTCGTCTCCTCTCGTTGGTGCTCCAAACCCTACTCGTGCCAAGGTATGCGTCGCCTCTATCTCGCTCACCCCCATCTCTTTCTCCCCTCACATGTCTCTCCCCCATTCTCCAATCTCTCTCTCATTGTCTCTTTCTATGTAATCTCTAATGCATCTCTCTGTCTCAATCTCTCTGATATTTCTTTTATCTAATGCATCTCTCTGTTTCAATCTCTCTGAAAATTTCTTTCACAAACTAGTTTCCGGTTTTA